>OZ010797.1:150902283-151502283 GCA_963932465.1 Maratus speciosus
TAGCGAGTGTATTAAATTTCTGTAAATAAAGGAATAAATAGTCAGCGTCTTAGTTTCTCATTCTACTTTTGCAATAATAAATTAATAGCAGTCTCTCGAGTCAAAGAAGAATGAAAGACTGACTTTTCTGCTCAACAGCTAAATTGTAAATGAAAGCATAAGAGAAAAAGAACTAACTGGTATAAAAATGTTAAGCACAGCAAGAGCTTCTTTGGTATAGATTGAATAAATATTATTTTTTTTTAAACTTTAACTCTTGTCATATATACTAAATAAAAAATATATATATAATTAGGGATTGAAAAGGCAGCAAAACTTTTCTTAAAAAGAAAAAAAAAAATTGAAGCATTGAAAGCTAATAATCTCCACTGACAAGTAATAATGCTGTTATATAAATATTTTGAGGATTTCAGATATAACTGGCTATCCTTATACATATTCTGCTTGTGTGTATGAATTCAACTCATTTTCATAATTGTAATAGGGTGAAAATTATGGTAAAAATTCATAATAGGGTTTAACCCAATTTTATATTTTTTTTGGTTGGCATACCCATACATGTGTGTAAGTTTAGATTTTGGTGATTAACAGTAATTTTTCTAAGTACAAATGCAAAATGAGCTGCAATTAATGTTTGTTAGTTTTGTTATTTGTGCTACTAACTAATGAAATTACTTATTTGTAGTTTTTACTAATTCTGTAATTACTTACTGTTTCTTCTAGGCCATTTTTTAAGGGTACCGCACCCTGCCCCTTTTGAAATTGGCAAAATGCACCCTGCCTTTAAAAAAAAAAAAAAAAAGAAAGTTAAATTCACCTGTAGATTGTAGCCAGAGATTTCTTGTAAAAAACTTCCCATTCAACAGTATTTCTAAATTCATGTGCCCAACATCTTGCAAAAATAATAGAACTTTATTTCTTAAAAACAGGATATTATTAAAACATGTTATTTAATTGTATTTTTGTGATTCATAAAATTATTAAAAATGAAGGACAATTTATTTATCACACTAAAAATTATTCTTTCTTTTTTTTTCCTTACATCATTACTAAACACATTACTTAAATTTCCTCATGAAATAGGGTCCTTTTTTGGAACTAGCGTCCTGTCCCCTATTCTTTCTAAAATGAATACTACATTATTAATTATCATTTTAATAATGAAAGCTTAAAAATGTATAATATGTTCCTACTTAGAGAGTTAATTGTTTAATAAATATTAATTTGAAGTAGTGTTAACTATGTATTTAATATTAGGTGCAGTTATTAATAATTTTAATAAATGTTAAATATCACTAGTATTTAATAAAGTTTTACATAATTATTATAACATTAATGTATATAACATTATTGCATGATACTAACTAATGAAACTACTAATTTGCAGTTTTTATAATTTCTGTAATTACTAATTGATAATTATAATTTTATTAATTAAAGTATAAAAACATAGATTATGTTAGCAATTAGTGGTTTAATTGTTTTGGAAACCTAAAACTCATGGTAGTTATTAAGAATTTGAACGCTGGAAAAAAATCATAAAAATCCAATTTAAATCAAAAATATCTGATTTAAATAAAAAAAATCCGATAAAAAAAAAAAAAAAAAAAAAAATCATGATTTTTTTACATCCTACATAAAAGTTACTTCTACTTTCACTACATTCCATAGAATTCCAAAAGAATTTTTCAATTTACTAGCGATTGCATCTTTTAAACATTAAACAGTTTTTTTTTTTTTTTTTTTTTTTTTTCAAATTAACTAATAATAATTTAAACACGTTGCTAAACATTATGATTCCAATCTATCGAAAGAAGTAAAAACATCAAAACTGGTAATGTTGCAAACGATAAAAACTAAAATTTAAAAGCTCTAAGATTGCACTGGGCGAATATAGAATCAATACAAAAACCCTTAACGGGTTAAAAGTTTGTGACGCAGCACTTTATCTTATGCTCTAAGAATTTTAAATATGGAACTTAAAAATAATGATATCAAATTTTGAGTGACGCTATGCTATTAATTATAATCTCTCTCTATATTATTTATTTCATCTTTTTATTTTTTTATAATCGCATGTGCAAAAATTATGTTCAATTAAAAAAAAAAAAATGTATAAAAGTTTATTCATTGATGCTTTAACATTTACACCTCTCATAAATTCCAAGTATGAGTTTTAAAAGATATGATATCAAAATTTTAGTGACGCTTTGATGTGGCTTTAAACGATTTGTTTTAAAATTAAATTTAAATTATTTTTGTTTTGGCTAAGATATATTCACACATCTAAATAATAGTTTTAATTTTCCAATATACTTTAACTATGTCACTTTCACTGAATTTATATAATGCATTTAAATGTATTCATTTGAATAAATTGATTTATCCTTTGTCCAATGCTATTAAAAATTTAAAATAAGATTTACGTAAATAATTTTTTTGCCTCATAGTATCCATTTGAATACATTTCCCTTAGTTTGGATACAATGACGCAAAAAAATTATTTACGCAAACCTTATTTTAAATTTTTAATAACATTGGACAAAGGATAAATCAATTTATTCAAATAAATACATTTAAATGCATTATATAAATTCAGTGAAAGTGACATAGTTAAAGTATATTGGAAAATTAAAACTATTATTTAGATGTGTGAATATATCTTAGCCAAAACAAAAATAATTTAAATTTAATTTTAAAACAAATCGTTTAAAGCCACATCAAAGCGTCACTAAAATTTTGATATCATATCTTTTAAAACTCATACTTGGAATTTATGAGAGGTGTAAATGTTAAAGCATCAATGAATAAACTTTTATGCATTTTTTTTTTTTTAATTGAACATAATTTTTGCACATGCGATTATAAAAAAATAAAAAGATGAAATAAATAATATAGAGAGAGATTATAATTAATAGCATAGCGTCACTCAAAATTTGATATCATTATTTTTAAGTTCCATATTTAAAATTCTTAGAGCATAAGATAAAGTGCTGCGTCACAAACTTTTAACCCGTTAAGGGTTTTTGTATTGATATCATTACTTTTTTGAGGTTATTGAAAAAAATAAATAAAACAATAAACACACACACAAAAAAAATTAAAGACCAATACAAAGAATTCATAGTCAGGATTTCAATTCACCTACAATCTCTCCCCCCCTCCCTCCCCGCAAAAAAGGATGACCATACTTCAATTTTAAAGAGCACCGTGCAATGAGATTTTTATAAGAACTCTTTGGTAAGATATGGAAGTAATGTACAACATGCATGTTTAGAGGGTATTTCTGTTGGTTTGCTTCAGAGATATAAAAAGCTATGTTAAATTTTACTATGTAAAAAAATTACTTTGTTAAGAAAAATAGCAAGAAATATTACTCTTTAAACCTTTATATATATATATATATACCAATCATCGCTCACTTATAAAAGTAATTCCATACATTTATATTAAATCCAAAACTACAAATTTCCAGGGGTGCAGAATATGTCCGATCCGGCGATCTAGGATCGGGGGAAATTTTGCAGAAACATATACAATTGATTTTGATTTTAACAACGAATTCCATAATTCCCTGAGATAGAAATATTTTACTACAAATAAAAAGATCCGTATGGCGCCCTTCACAAAATCGATCTCAGAATAATATGTACCATATATCAGGGGTAATTCTGTTCCAAATTTTCCGAAAATTTAAGACTTTCGGTTCCCTCCACACCCCCCCCCCCCCCAAAAAAAAAAAAAAAAAAAAAAAAAAATCGGTCATCAATCTGAAAATTCGGACACAAAAATGCTGCATATTTTGTCGAAGAATTACGGAAAAGATGCAAATTTTGCCACAAGATCGCAAAATAACCACACATTTCGTCAGAAGATCTCGAAAGAAATGCACATTTCGTCAGAAGATCGCGAAAGAACTGCAAGTTTTGTCAAACGATCGCGAAAGAACCACATGTTTTGTCAAAAGATCGCGGAAGAGCCGCAAGTTTTGTCAAAAGATCGCGAAACACCCGCAAATTTCGTCAAAGATCACGAAAGAACCACAGGTTTCGTCAAAAGATCGTGAAATGAACGCAAATTTTGTCAAAATATCGCAAAATAATCGCACATTTCGTCAAAAAATTGCGAAAAAAATCTCAAATTTCGTCAAAAGATCGCGAAACAACCGCAAATTTTCTCGAGAGATTGCGAAACAATCGCCAGTTTTGTCAAAAGCTCGCTAAACAACCGCAAATTTCGTCAAAAGCTCGCGAAACAACCTCGAATTTCGCCAAAAGATCGCGAAACAACCTCGAATTTCGTCAAAAGATCACAAAACAACCTCGAATTTCGTCAAAAGATCGCAAAATAACCGCACATTTTGTCAGAAGATCGCGAAAGAATCGCAAGTTTTGTCAAAAGATCGCCACAGAACCGCAAATTTCGTCAAAAGATCACGAAAGAACCGTAGGTTTCGTCAAAAGATCGTTAAATGAACGCAAATTTTGTCAAAATATCGCGAAATAAACCACATTTCGTCAAAAGACCGCAGAAAAACAGCCAATTTCGTCAAAAGATTGCGAAACAATCGCAAATTTCGTCAAAAGATCGCGAAACAACCACAAATTTCGTCAAAAGATCGCGAAACAACCGCAAATTTCGTCAAAGATCACAAAACAATCTCAAATTTCGTCAAAAAACCGCGATTTTCGTCAAAAGGGGCGAAAATAACAGCGATTTTCGTCAAAACATAGCGAAATAACCGCGATTTTCGTCAAAACATGGCAAATAACCTTCTATTTCGTTAAAGAAAAGCAAAAAAAAAAACCCGCAAATTTCGTCAAAAGATCGCGAAATGAACGCAAATTTACTCAAAAGATCGCGAAATAAACGCAAATTTTGTTAAAAGATCGCGAAACAACCGCGCATTTCGTCAAAAGAGGCTAAATAACCACAAATTTCATTAAAAGATCGCAAAAAACTGCAAATTTCGTCCAAAGATCACGAAATAACCGCAAATTTCGCCAAACAATCGCGAATTTCGTCAAAAGGAAGGAGAAATACCAGCATATTTCGTCAAAAGATCGTGAAAAAATGCGAATTGCGTCAAAGGGCCGCGAAAAATACATAGTTAGTGTTGGGAGTGGATTTCCCCCACTCTGCTGTAACCTTTCAGAAAATTTTCTGTGAATTTTAGGATTTTTTTTTTCACTCAGAATCCCCCCCTGCCATATATACTCGCGCATAAGTTGAGAAATATTTGAAAAATAAATTTTCTATACCTACAGTAAGACAGCATTTACTTATAACATACCGTAAAATGTTGGGGAAATTTTTGTGTGGATTGGGGAAAATGTTGGGAGTAGAAACATTTTCTGCACCCCTGCAAATTTCTGCTTCTCCCTTTTCTCATTCCTAGTGCAAAAAAATTAAACATTCTTTAATTTTATGTAAAATAATCTTTCACCATCCCTATTTAAAATTCTTTATTAACAATAATAATAAATCATATAAAATAATCCCCTGAGCTCCGAAGATTCCACTTCTGCTTTTGCACCCACCTCTCCAGCTTACCTAAATAATAAAATCTTTCAAAAATTAGTTTGAAAAAAAAAAAAAATCTGCAACATTTGTTGCTCACTAACATAAATAAATAAATAAGCACTAACTTCCCTAATGTACAGTCATGGAAAAAAAAAAAGTAAACACCCCCTACTAACTCCTCAACAAATTACCGTAGAAGAAAGTTACTGGTACCGAACGATTGGAAATAAAGTCTACTTTTAAATGTACAGTGGACTCTCTCTATTCTGAACACGCATGGGACCGACCAAAAATGTTCAGATTATGGGGGTGTTCATTATAGAGGGAGACTGGGAAATAAATGCATTACTACTACAACGATTGAGTTTATAGACTGTATAAAATGCCAATTACCGAGATGGACGTGCTGAATTTAGAATTGGCGGCTAGTGCAATGTCAAAGTGAATACAGTCGAACCTGTAATCTACCGTCTCTTTTTTTAATTAAAAAAGTTTTACAAAACATACATATATACAATATATTACTTAAAAACAAAATCTGTACGTTATTTAACAAAGTGAGTAATTTTAGTTTGTTTTTGCACTGTGCGTGCTTGTGCAGTGTACATGCTAGCCAGTTGTTTAACCCCTTAATTCTCGTTCCCGTGATATTCGCGGGCTGCGTCTTTTATTCAGATTGTTTGATTCCTACCAGTTTTATAAAATAGTGTAATTGGCTTTATATGGTATCATTTTACCTGTCATTAAATAAGGTGAATATTTCTTTTTCAAAAAAACTGGTGCCAATAAGCAATTTGATTTTTTAAACCGCAATTTAATGCGACCGTTAAGGGGTTAAAAAGTGGAAAGACTTCGGGTGATGTTCAGTTACATAGTTCAACAGGTCTTAAATCCCTTGCCCATATTGCTTGAAGGTAAGCGTACTTCTAGTTTCATCGGTCTATTCTGACTTTACGTTTTCTTCACTATCCTCTTCCGCTTCAACGATGTTGTTATCGCAAACTGGAAGGCTTCCGTCGGCTCCAAGATAAGCTCCAGGTTCAGTATAGACAATTTGGAGAATTGACCCCAAGTCACTCACACCTGCTGCTTCTTATTCCTCTATAAGAATTGCTCATTCTCACATTGGAATCCAGGTTTGTAGAAGCAGCTTTGGAATGCGTAGGAAGTTACTTCATTCCAAGTTGTTGATATCCAATGGATATCATCCATAACGTTGACCTTCTTCGTTAGTTTGGTTGCCTTCAAAAAATGGATTCGGTAGTGAGCTTTAAAGGTCTTGATTACTCCTTTATCCAGTTGTTGGATTATAAAAGTAGAATTCGGTGGTCAGGAACTTCAGACTCACGTTGCTCAGCTGCATGTTTGTGTGTGCCGTCTGGCATTATCCACAAAAAGAAGAATTTTTCTCTTTCTCTCTTCATCATCTCGTTACTACCCTCCAATCATTGTGAGAAATTTGTGAATGTCATCATGGCTGTTCAATTTAATTTACATAGGCAATGAGGCGATTTTCACATTTTAGAAACATCGTGGTTTCTCACTTTTTCCGATCACAAGTGGTAAGAGCTTCTCACAAATAAAACTGGCACTGAGCATCACGACAAGTCTTTCTTTTGACATTTTTAAGCCCACACCTTTCTCGCTTGCTTCTGTTAGGGTTTTATTTGGAAGACCAGTTTCGTTGGCATTGAAAATGTTAAACGCGTCGAAATCCTTCAATATATCCTGAAGATTTCTTTCCATTCCTTCACAGTGTCGATATTTACGTCTGCAGCTTCACCAGTGATTATTTTGAATTCGATGTTATGCCGATTTTTGAAGCGAGTCAACCATCCTTCTTATTCCTTGAATTCCATTATTTTCTCCTTTTCTGTAAAATTAAGAGCAATCTTCTTTAGCAGGGGTCTCGTACAAGAAGATTCTTCATTCTCATTTGGCAATAAAACTTCAGACGCGATTGTTTATGTTCTTGTTTCCCATTTTCTTTTTGAAAATTCTACAGTTTGAGGAAATTTCATTTGATTTGTTCAAAAGCGATTAGAATTTTTTTTCTCTTTCTTGCTCATGGTGTTGACTTAACCTACTGAAATTCCAAACTCACATGCAATTTTCCTTTGACTTGCGTTTGATTTTAATTTTTGAACAACTTCGTATTTCTCCTAAAGCTTCAGTTCTTTCCGTTTTTCTACTTATTTCCAATATAGCTGCATAAGTGCAATGCTTCTTACCCTGAAACTGTAGAGAAACGGCGAACAAAATTTACCATTGCCGAGCAAAAGGAAGAAAGAAACAGTAGCGATAGTCCCCATGGAGGTGTGCGGAAAAGAAACCATAATCCTTTTTTAGCCACTCCCTCTAATACCTGTTGACTTTTATCTGTCACTGGGGGCGGGGCCTTTCTGTTGCATAATCTTTCTATTTTTATCTCGGCTCCGGAGAGGGGTACTCTCCTCACATGGTTTTTACATTATTATTATTATTATTTTGTATCCATTTGCATAAAAATTGATTGTTTTGTTCATTTTATTTATCTGATTAACATGATTTACTTTTTGTGAAATGGCAACAGTTTTATATCTGGACTTTTTTGTTTATTAAAAATATAAGAATGTTCTAGCTAGTTTAGATGTAGAACACGTAAAGGCATACCTGTTTGAAAAATATTCTTTCAATTTTTTTTTTCTTTTGTTATAACATATGTTTTGTTAACTGAAGATTTTATCTCAATTATTCAAACAAATTACAGCGTCGAGCAGATACTTAAAATCTGGCAATGATTCTGTCTGTTTATTTTTAAATCGAGTTTATTGAAATTTTTATTCTTCTGCAACAATTCCCAGAATTTTTAATTACAAACACACGTTCAGTTTACAGAGAGGCGGAGTAGAATGGGGATCAAAAGTAGCGTTCATAATAGCGAGGTGTTCACATTAGGGAGTGTTCAGAATATAGAGAGTTCATCTTATGTTAAATCTATGGAGTTTCGCCGGGGCCGTCGGAATGTGTTCATAATACCGAGGTGTTCACATTAAAGAGTGTTCAGATAGAGAGAGTCCACTGTATATAAAATTTGCTTAAGGGGTTATCTACATATTAAAACGAACCATACCTTTGTTTTTTTCAATAGCAGTACACAATTTTTACAGCATAAATGAATTCTACACCATTTAATTAGCCTAAAAACAAATTTTTATGCAATTCGTACTATAAGTTCCCGAGAAATTAATTATTTTCAAACAAGCTTATTTTAAGGGCTGTATCCAAATTGAAGTTCGGTACTCGATTGTTAACCGAGAGACCCCCCTTCTTGATCAAGGCACCTTAAGCGTCACTCAAGCAGTCAATGAAGTCTGCTAGATTACAGGACAGCGTAAGACATTTCAAAATATCTAGTCACTTCTATCATAGACGGCCCCTTAAACCATAATTTTGCCGTTTTTTAAGCATAATTTGAAAACTATTTGGAAGAAAAATGTGAAATTTTGGATTTCCATAAAGCAGGACTTAATAAATCTAAATCCATCAAAAAAATTTTAGGTTACAATTCATAATTTTTTCGAATATTAATTTTATAATTCATATCATAAAATTATAAAAATTGCAAATTCAACGTATTTATGTTTGGGTATGTTAGTATTACTGCTACACAAAAAATTAGCACATTAGGAGCATAATTTCAGGAGATATGAATAAAAATATGAAAATATAATTTAACATTAGAAGCACTAAATTTTGAATGTTTATAATTCAAAAACTTATTCAAATTACTTGAAATTTGGTGCCTAGGCATAGTTTGAACCGAAGATTTGAAATATCTCGTTAAAATTGGGTATTGCCATTGAAAAAAATGAAGTTTGGATTTGTTTTAATATGTAGATGGCCCCCTAAGCAAAATTTTTATATACATCATTTAAAAATAGACTTTATTTCCAATCGTTCGGTACCAATAACTTTTGTCTGCGATAATAATTTGTTAAGGAGTTAGTAGAGGGTGTTTACTTTTTTTTTCCACGACTGTACATTTCACCTCTTCTCCCTCCCCCTACTCCCCAACATTAAAAAAATTTAAATCTTTATTTTTATACAGAAAATTCTTCTATATGAATTATCCTCCTATTCCTCAAAATTACCACTTTCCCACTCCAGCCTTGAGATTTCAATCTTTAAAGCTTTTTAGAAAATCGGATCTGCAAAGTCTGTTGCTTAATAATAAAATATATAATCATGTACACTTTTAATTATTTTTCACACAATCAATTGATGTCATGATAATAGTTGTTCTGAGCGAATATTGTGTTGGCTGGTCTGTCGTACAGATAGCTCAATTGGAAGAGTACTGGCAATTAAAGCCAAGGGTTATTAAAGTGCACTATAATTCAAGATGTTTAACCCCTTCGCGACAAGAGCCCTTTGGTTAATTTTTAACCTTTAACTACAGGTTTTTAAAAACAGAAAATTTTCTGTAATTGAATCACAGAAATGCTCCCATTAAAGAAGGTAAACTTTACAATTAAAAATAAGTGGTGAGAATAATGAAGGAATCTGAACACCTTAAGTGGCCAAGTATACCGGTCGCTCTTTCCCAAGGGCTTAAAGATGCTTTTTTGCTATTATAAGCTTTAGGATCTACAATATAAAAACATCTTAATCACTTCTGAGGTAAATAAAGACAGTGGAAAAAAATCAAGATGGCAATGTTTTGATTGGCAAATTCAAAGCTGAGTAATTTGTGCTACAGAATGAAAAAAATATAAAGTTGTAATAATGTCCTCTGGTTACAGATACTAAATCTTTAAGATTTTTGATGTGTGAACTACATATGAATACAGTAGAAGATCTTTATAATGCACACCTTGGTATGAGAAGTTGTGCGTATTATAGAATTTTGCATTATATAGATCATATTTCATACATCATTAAATTTACTTCGTATACATGCCTTAAATTACATTCCTTGGAACCAGAAAATGTGCAAATTATGATATTTTATATAATAGGTATAGATCACACATTATTAAATTACCTTAAAGATATTACCTTGAAATATAACATCCAAATATGCCTGGGCAAAATCATTATAAACAGTGATAACTCATGACTGACAGTTTTGGGAACACTAAATGCCGTGGCTGGCCAATTTATTCTTTTTCACTATTTTTAATAATGAAATCTTTGCCTTATTTTTAGCAGAATTTTCTTCCATTAAATAAAGCAAAAATTAAAAAAAAAAAAAAACTTTTGGAAAGCATGCATTTTAGTGCTGCAAGAAAAACCTGTCATGAGCTGCTCTGATTATAACACTCATTTACAAAAAATTTTAATATAATAACAATGTTTTCATTACTCCAAAATAATGTGTTAAAGGCGATAATGTATCATATTTAGTGTTCCAAGAAATAGCAATATTTGTAAAATACATGTGCTTCTTAACTGAAAAATTCATTGTTTATATCTGAGAAATACATTACATCTTCTGCATTAAAATTTTTTAGTGGCAGGCTTTTGTGATTGAACAAGGTCTGCTTGCAGAGTGCTTTTAAGGATTTTACAATATAAAATTATGGCTCTTGAACTACTATTAATCAAATACAGTAATAGGGATAAAAAAAAATCATTAAATAGTTTATTTTAAAAAATTACTTGTATTTTCATCAGATATACTGATTATTACTACCATATGTTAAATGTAACATATTTATTAGAAAAGTTACAACTATTTTCATGAAGTTTTGGATTCCCCCCCCCCCCCCCACGACATACTGTCAAATTTCGCGAGGTTATTTTTTCTTGTGTTCCTCCCCCGACCGAGAATGGAGCGGGTTTTTTACAATCAACTGATTAATTTTGTTTTTCTTTTATTCTACTTTTTTATGTTAGTGTGGTGATCTTTCAAATGCTATTGCACAACGAGGCGATAAACGCGCTACTCTGTAAGTGGCACGGCAACCCTCCGGTGTACAGGTGGAATTGATAAAAAGAGTTTTTGTAGTCGGAATATGCGGAATGTTACAGAATAGTGAATGGTTTAATGAAAGCAGAATAAAAACTTAATATTTAATTTAAGATGCGAGTCAGATTAATATATTAATTGAAATGGTTACTGAGTAATCACTTTATTAGTTTATACAAAGTCTAATTATCATGACAGCTACAATGCAGCTGCTAATGAAATTTTGTGAAACCAATCTCTTCTAAATAGTAACATGTTCGGAATTGTTCTTATTTACAATAATACTTCATTACCACAAATACCATATAAGGGAGCTGGCTAATTTTATATTTTTTAAAAGTAAATTATTTAAAGCTTTCTTTTAAGCATATTAACTTTAAAATGAAATAAAAACAAGTATCTTACTTTTGCGAAAAAGCTGTTTTATCTTATTTATCTATAAACTTTAATTACTAAATAAGGAAAAGTATCATGATGAAAATTTTTACTTTTAGGAGCTCAAAACAACCAGTCAGGATAAAATGGTTCATTTTGAGCTAATCGTGATAATTTAAGTATATAAAGTAGAATTTACTATCAGTCAAAAATATGTCCAAGACTGAAATTAGTCCTGAGACTGAAGGTCTTGCACCCATGGCTGTAATCAATTAGCCTAAAAGAAATGCTTCAGGTGTTTGGTTTTTTTTGTTTTGTTGTTTTTTTTCTTCTGTTTTTCTTTTGTTACAGAGATAAACGGCAATAAAAATTTTCTTCCCCTTTAGGTTAAATTTTATAAAAATAAAATACTACGATCCTTTAATTTTTGAAGCTGAAAAGAGTTATATTAAAAAAAAAAAAAAAAAAAAAAAAAAACGAAAGATGTCATTTTAAGTCAATTTTCGTTTATAATATTATTAGAAACGATTCGCAAATGAATCATTTTATAAACGGGATTGGAAATCTTAATTTTGATTTCGTCATACCTTTTATTTAAATTGTGCGTTCTTTAAAAATGAAAGATTTTGTTTAATTTCTTTAAAAGAAAACTCAAAATTAAATTAGTAATCTATCTGTATTACACTCGCATATCACAAGAAATACCTATGCCACACATGAACGTTATTTTGTAAGGAAAACAGTTATAAGTATTGTTGAAAATAAAAACAATTCAGAACATTATACTAATTAGAAAGGATCGGTTGCAAAGAATGCTGTCTGGATAATTAGAAATTGTACTCACTTTCTCCCCTTGGAATACCATTTCAAGATCTTTGATATTTCTTATTTCTTCAGTCAACTTCGCATATCGCGTAGTGATACATGGCGAAGTCTTATGGCGAACGCGATGAATTTTCATTTCGATACGAGAATTTTCGATAAATATCGAATTTCGATACGAGAATTTTTTTTTAAATGTGAAATATTTTCTCCTTAAAAAATGTTTACTTACTATGAATAACAATGAAATAAAATACCTATAATTACAAAATACTGCTCCATTTTAAAAAATCAGTCTAAGTATTTTAAAGCACATAATAAACTGTTTTCGTAGTTTAAAAAAAGATTTATTGCCAATATTCAGATTTTTAACTGTGACCTAAACCGCGCAAAACCGATGTGCAACGTTCTGTCTGCTAGCCCATAGAATAACATGTAATCCGCGATCCTAAGAAGTCCATTTTTTCATGCGGATTATATAAAAATTAAGAGTTTTCCTAGATACTAGGTTAGTCTTATCCACTTCATCAAAAATAGATTCATTTTATATATTAATGTTTTTAAAAAATTCTAGACCGTTTCGGAGAAAAAAAAAAGACAAACTTACACCATCGAAATTGCTTTCAAAATGGGTTTACAGATCTGAAAATATACTGCACGTAGAATTGTAAAAAATTCAGAATAAGATTAGACTGCAGATATAAGACTGTTTTAAAAAAATCAGAACAATAGGACCTATATTTGATGAGTTATTAACAGGCGGCTTTTCGCATTTTCTTTGATGTCGAGTTAGCTGTATATATGAGTTCCGCCATCTACGAATTCTACGATACGATACGATACGATTTTAGGCTTAAGGCTGCGTCACTCGGAATACTACCGTCTTCCATGATGATTATCCCACATTATTAAGCATTTAATGTTTCTGGAAGTGTTGTTTAGAATAAATAAATACTAAATAAAATCTCCATCTTCGAAAAGAAAACATGCATAAAGCTAAATTTCACTTTCGTTACATTCCAACAAAATTTCAAAAGACTATTTTACCATATAATTTAAATGCACTATTAAACATTACGAGAGAACTTAAGGGAAAACAATAAAATATGTTGACAAACGACACAAGCAAAAAATATAAATAATTTGTAAGTAAAGATTTTACAGACAGCTTTCCCCCCTTCTTAAACTTTAATATATCAAGAAGTGGTACTTAAAAAACACCCAACTTGCACTTTAACTACATTCATCAAAATTATAAAACAATTTTGCATTTACAGACGATCTTTTACGCATCATTTAATAAAATCTTTTGTTTCTTCCATTTTACCAACAATCGAAAATATTATTCTATATTGCTGTATGTATTTAAAGCTATAATAATGATAATATATTTAAATTACCAAACGATAAAATCTAAAGATGCAAATAAATAATTATTATGCAAATAATTGCGGGGATTTAATTATTCATTTATTTTTCACAGAATCTTAATATTTAATGATTCTCCAGACATTATTGCAAAAACGCATTAAAAAAAACGCATAGTAGTAACAGGGGCGCCATTTGAGGGGGGCTGGGGGGGCCATCCCCCCCCCCCCCCAAGGAATTTGATATTTTATAAAATTTATCTGTCATCGCAGGTGAGACTCAAAAGAATTAAAAAAAATTACTCAAAACCTAAAATAGCTTGTCAAATTTTATTACAATAAAAACACGTATAAGTAAACATTTTAGGTACATAAACTAATAAGTATTTAAAAAAATTTCTAATTTGCCAATTTATCTATTTTTTCCATGTCTAATTTGCAAATTTCGCAATTTTTTTCTACGGTCAATTGACGAATTGATTTTGCGTCGCTCTGCAAAAAAAATAAGCAAATAAATAAATAAAATAGCATGGTCTACCCTTGAAAATTAAACAAGAGAGAAAAATCATGCGTCAAGCATGGATTATGAAACACTTTCCAACACATCAAGAATGCTTTAGCAAAACTTAGCCTTTCAATAAGGTAAATAATATATCTAATTAAACATTTTAGAAAAGATAAGGACTTTTTCCTAGAAATCCGCACAAACTTTGCAATTATGTAAAATAGCAAAGGAAACCGAATCAGGTGAAATTTGCGCGTGAAGTGTTGTGCTATGGTATATAAGAGCATGGCCATTAGCCAAGAGATCATTAAATAATCTGTGTTTTCCGAGAATAGAGTCACAAGAGGAGTGTCTATGTATTATTGCGTATAAGTTTTACGAAAGCAATATTCATCAAGGAGCATGTCCATTGTGAACTATTTATTTTCCGAAAATATCACCAAACGAACTACATACGATGTTCTAGAATGTTACCAGGAGAGACTCTCGGCCAAAAAAAAAACTGGAATCGGGTAGGCAAAAAAACTCCAAGCCAGAGTTAGAGCAGTTGAAAGGACTGTTTGACGAAAACGACCGAGTATTAATTCATCCCATGCCTTCGAAATACAGTGTTTCACCTAACCACCAACAAAAGACAATCACTAAGAACCTGAACATCAAATATTACCGATAGGGGGAAACATACTTAAATTCTTTTGTACAGCCCTGTATATCACATACAGATTTTAATACACGCCACATATTAATGCTGAAATTTAATTCAAGCAATGCTTAAGCTACTTAAATTACGCTTCCATGAGTTAATATCCATAGGCGATTATATATCCAGTTTTTTGCATAGTCCTGTATATGATTTTATTCATATGCAGTAAACTTACCTTAGTATATTATACTAAATATAGTTGAGCTTGAAAGACAACTTGAAGCTGCATAACTCAAATTAAAAATAACATCTTTAAGCAATTCCTGCTCTTTCTCAATAATGCTTATGAATTTTTCTGTGTGTCTTACGAATTTAAAAATTGCTCTGTATATGTTCTATAGAATTTATACACGCCATGTAGTATTCAAAAATTTAGTTAAACTAAAAAACCATACCATAAGTGAAAACGGACTTGCAGCAATCATTCCTAACAGCCAAACTTCGCATACAGATTTGTTCCCGAAATCTTTTATGTGTCCCTGTAAATGAATGATAAATGTAATCCCCATCCTATTTTACTACAAGCATTTTGTTGTTAGCTTCAGTAATGTATATCAGTTTCATCATGTTTGAAATAGTGCAACATAATTGAAATACGCTGCGAACAGTTTTTACCCGTAGACCATCATATAATCGAACTCTTTTGCATAACCTTGTAAATGAGTGATGAATGCTTCGCACCCCATATTCTACAGAAAGTATGTATTAGCACTAGAGATGAGACGGACTCAACCCGGACCTGACACAGGTTTGATTTTTATACCAGCCTTCGGGCTCGTGCCCATTCTTTCTCAAATTGGCAATTTTATTTATTCTCGTACTCGTATAGAAAAAAAATAACTTTTTTACCCCTTGAAAATTAATTATCCCATTGCAAGCCTTTTTAATGCTATTTTGATCAGGAGGAAAGAGAAATAGATTCTTTTTTTTTTTTGTAGTATTTGTCGAACATTATTTTGAAAGAAAACTTGTGATATTTGATGATTTATGTCTGTAGTTTAACGCGAGTAACGATCTGCTGATGTTGGCGGCAATCAGAATATGGCGCCATTAGGATACTGTTTAATTGGAATGTTTATTTATTATTACTTTTTTCAGAGATCTAACGCGAAATAAATATTTTCTTTTACGTCAATCAGCATTAGCCTAAGATTTGCAAATTTTTAGTCTCCTATTGTCTGCGATTGTAATCGCTCTTTATATGAAAATAACGTTGGTGATTTTATTCATGCTTCTTCATGAAGTCTGCTCATTCTGTGGCTCTGTTCTTCATATTCGTAAAATCACTTTCATACGTAAGTAGATAAAATTGGCATGTGTTGTTATTCCCGATTGAAAGCAATCAAGCAGCGTTTCCTCTTTTTCTATAAAAGCATCGGATCTTTTCGGTAACGGTGTCAAATTTATAATTTAAACTGATTTTCAAAGCCATGATAAATGCAAAAGATGTACACCTTTTATAGAAAACAGAAAACGCTGTTTGATTCTTCGTCATATAAATCATAATTTCTGCAAATTTTATTAATTTATAAATAAAATGCTCTTCGTTATTGTGTCCATCAGAGATACCTACTTGTTGCGGGAGAAAAATTTAAAAATCTTTTTAGGGAAGTATATTTCTATTTGACACTAAACGTCTCTTTTGATAAGATTTAATGTAAATTTCATAAAATTAATTATGTGCTAGAGATTAACATTTGTTAAAAAATGAGATCTATTACATTTAGAACAGCTTTTAAATATGCATTTTTGTTAAACCTTTTTTTTTTTTCGTGCATACTTTCGGTATCGGAATCGAGCTCTGATGGCACAAACTTTTTCGGATTCGGATTTAAAATTGTTGGCCCCAGGCTCTGAAAAATGAGCCCGAACTCATCTCTAATTAGCACATCTCAGAAATTTTTATCAATTTCTTTGTGTTTGTAACAGAGTAACATTATTAAAATACGTCACAAATATTCTTTCTTCATAGACTATAATATAACGGAATACTTGTGAGTTCTCCTGGACGCGAACTGTAAGTGCTAAACATAACGTTACATGTAGTAGTCATCTTTTAGTATACCCCAATAATGTATATAAATGTTATGTTTAAATACTGTAATACAACAATATTAAAATATACCGCAAATGATTTTACCCGATAGACCATAATCTAACGGAATACTTTTGAGTCCTCCTGTAAATGAACTATGAATGATACACACTTCATTTTGAATACCGAACATTCCATTGTAAACATTAATAACATATATCAATTACGCGTTAATACGAGTATATTTACGTGAGTTAGAGCATGACCAGACGGGCAGACAAACCCAATTCACTTTTCAACTGCGTTGGAAAGTGTTAAAAATATTTCTTGAAAAATCCCATGCTTATGAAAATATTAAGAATGGCATGCTATTTCAAACCCTTCCCCTCAAACAAAATCTTGCCTCCTCTCCCCACTCTAAGAAACTTATTAAATAGCTCCCTGTCCTGTCCGTAAAGCCTACAAAGTCAAAAGAAAAAAAAATCTCCGATTTAGACAGGTACCCTTCTTAGCAAGTATAATTATATAGTGCTTCCTTCATAGAAACTTAATTTTTTTTTCCGTTTGCGAAACAATTCTTTTTTTGACAGGTCTCGTATTCGCAAGTTTTACAATAAATGTAATATACCTATACTCTTTAGAGGTATACTATAGAAAGGATGTTTTAAATGCCTTTAAGAATACTTGTAAAAAGGGAAACTGTCTATAATAGAATACTGTCTTAAACGGAAAAAATGTTAGTCACTATCTTGAAATTATACCTGCCAAGATTAAAAAAAAACCTGCTTAAAACGGAATTCTTAATAGGTTTTCGTTTTGATGGGAGAGAGTATAGGCTCCCCCCCCCCCCCGCCACCGAACTCCACCCCACCCTTGGCTATGCCACTGTCCTCAAAGACAGCTTTGCCCCCCCCCCCCCCCCAAGGAAATTCTGAAATGGCGCCCCTGAGTAGTAAGTTCTACTTTCACTACCGCATGACGCAAGATTCTGATTTTATTTTTATTTTTTCATTACTGATGACAACATCTATTAAACATTACATACTAGGATATTAGTTTGCATCCATAATAGTTTTAGTAAGTTATTAAATTTTAAGTATCATATCCATCGAAAATAATAAAAATATCAAGATTTACATGTGTTCACAAACACGAAAGAAGCTAAAAGTTTAAACAGTTCTACATGTAAATATTTGACCATTGATTTCACTGTCTCAAATACGTTTAATGCATTTTCTTAGATATTTAATGCTTCGTGAAAAGTTATTGAAACAATGCTAATAATCTCTATCTGCCATAAAAAAAAAAAAAAAAAAAAAAGAAGCGCAGAAACAACTTCAAGTTTCACTACAATCTGTCAAATTTGGAAAGAATTTTTCGTTTATAAAGAAATTTAAAGTTACATAAAATTATACAAATATTCCTATTAAAGTTACAGAATATAGATTTTTTATTTTAACAGTAATTAAAAATGTTACTGAATATTCTGCGTCAAATGCACCGAAAACAATGAAAATATTAAAACTATTTACTCTGCCAAACGACAATAACTAAAAATCTAGTTGAAATAACCTTTACATCACCGATTTCAAAAATTTCATTATTTGATAATTTTTCTTTTAAATATTTGATGTTTCAGGAGATTATTACAAAAACGCAATTTCCATCTCCTACAAGAAAATATTCACAAGCGAAATTCCCATTTTCATTACGTTCCCACAAAATCCAAAAGAATTTTTCATTTAACTGGCGACCGCATCTGTTAACTTTACACAATGGGACTTTTGTTTATTGTTTTTACAATTAATTAAAAACATTATTGGGTACATTGAGTAATATTTTTCAAAAGCTGTAAAAAATATTAAATTACACATGCATAAATAATATAACCCGTTATGTTTCCAAACGATACGAACTAAATATCTAAATGAAATAATAGCTGCACAATAAATTGCTTAACAAGTTGAAAAGCTTCGCGGTGTAATGTCACAAAAAAGTAATAATTTTCAACTTAAAAAAAAAAAAAAAAAAGATCCAAGACAGGCTTCTCTGGATATAGAGCATAGAATTTTGAATGAAAAATTGGTGTTTACCGTACAGTTTTTAACAGTTAATATATATTCTTTTAGATTGCGTATACTAACAACACCAAAAAGCATTTTTATATGAAACTTAACAATAATATATTCAAATAAAGTTTTGAAATTTATTAAAAACGATACTTAGGCCATGTGTGGGACAACTTTTCTACATATTACTGCTGTTTTAACAATATTATTACATCCTCAAATTAAAACAACTATGCTAATATGAAAATCTAGAGGGTTTATTATTTTTAATGCACAGTTTATATTTTAATAACTTATAAGTTAGTAGATATAGGCATTTAAGTAAGTGTCACGTGCAACATATTTTGTCCGTTTTTCATGAACTGGCTCTAAACCGAGCAGAATACTTAGGTCTAAGATATAAAATGTAGAGATTTTTAAACCTTCAAAAACGGACAGCTTACATAGGAAGGATGCTTAAAATGTGGATATTTTTAAACCTATTAACCCTTTCCGGCGCGGAGTAATTCTGTTTATAAACTGATAAAATGATGGGCTGACAGTAGAATTTATAAACGAATTTATTAGAAAATACGAACTTGCTTATTTTCAAGTTCGTTATAAAAGGAAAATTGCAATTAAATATTCCGGGTGCCAGTAAAATAAAAAATTAGCTGTCCTTTTTTAAGGACACCGCCCGCGAAAGGTTTAAAGGGCCATTCCATATCACGTATGGAACAGCTTTTCTACATATTACTGCTCTTTTAACAATGCTATCGTATCTTCCAATTAAAAAAACTATGCTAATATGAAAATCTAATGGTTTTTTGTTATTTTTAATGTATAGTTTATATTTAACAACTTATAAGTTAATACAATTTATAGATATGGGTATTTATGTAAGTGTCACGTGCAGCATATTTTGTTCGTTTTTCATGGAATGACCCACTTTTGTATTAGCCGCACGACGGGAGTTAATAGCCGAAGAAATCGCCAAAGATTTCGCCGCTTACAGCAGACTTTTTAATTCTGATCATTTCAATGGTTTTAACGCTTAGTTCGATTACATGTCTGTTAAATGTGTGTTTAATTTGTACTATTTTATTTATTTTTATTGATAAACTTTTAATTTCGATATGGAATTTTGGACGGAAAGAAATGCTGAACATTTAATATTGTTTTAAGTGCAAACGGCTTAATCTTTCGTAACAGGACGCGATAAAAATTGATTAAAAATATATATCATGGTTGACCATAAAATATAAGTCAATTGAGATACAGTTTTCATATAAATTGCATTTGAAAGAACACTTTGCCCCTTATTCGATCGTGCAAAAATTGAAATTGCGCGATGAGAAATTTAAAAGATTGCTAGTAAAAGTGACATTTTTAATCAGGTGTTGCCACCATCAATATGACGTCAGCGTTACTCATGGACATGATTTTGCTTTATTATATAAATATCTTTGCTAAAAAAAAAACACTTTTAATTTCACTACATCCCCCCACCCACAAAATTACAAAATAATTTTTATTTTACTAATACCCACATTTATCAAACATTACATAATAGGATTTTTTTTTAATTATATAAACCAATGATAATTTAACCCATTCAAGGTCGCTTAATATTTGGAAAAACCATCAAAAAAGTACCTATTTATTTTATTACAGAAATTGAATAATTATAAGGTTTCTAAATAAAATATGCAATTAGTTTTTTTTAAGGCGAAAAAAAAAAAAAAGATGTTATAGAACAAATTCATATTTGTAGAAAAGCCATCATGTGAGAATTCTGTGCCTTAATGTTTGTTTTACATCGTACAAATTAATGCGAATAAAACCTTTATTTTTCACATCTTAGACCTTTATTTATCATCATCACACACATTTTTACAAATAATATTTGAAATAATATATATATATTAAATTCTGATTATTGATAATTTTTTGAATGTTACATATTTCGAAACATGCAATACAAAGTCCAACATTACAGTCAGCGCAAAAGCCAAATTCGAACGGCAATATTCAAAGATTTCACACCGAAATGCCAGTTAAATTTTTCTGGTTTCAGAAGTTTTTTCCAGCAATAAATCTCCAGCCCGGAAATCTCCGCCCCGGGAGCGAGAAATAACGAACGACACCTCAGCCCGTGATATTGACCAAATATCATTACAAAACCACCTTCTTTTCAATCCGTCAAACATGTAGTCCTTCAAACCTTCAAACTAATCCACCCATAAAGTGGCCTTTAAAGTGGGGTTAATTCCATACGCTCAGAAAATATCGAATACTGTTCTTGGGCCAATCCCTAAAAATAGACGGGGGGCTTTCTTTCTAATATACCATCTTTCTCCATTTATTGGATATTTATTTAGTGGTTATGCGCCATCTTTATCGGAAACAATGATAGTATTAAAACTATTTACGCTGTGAAACGATAAAAGCTAACAATCCGAGGCTAACAAAAAAGACAGGCTGCAGCACTATATTTCACTTTATACCGCTAAAGTTACGTGATGTTTTTTTCGTGCGCCTGCGTTTGTGAATTCAAGCATCACGTGACTCAAAAGGTCTGAAAAAAGAGACATGTAACGGGCTGGGGCAGCCTGCATTTTTCGTTAGAAGTGTTAAACGTCTAGGTGAGGTAATGATTACGTCACCGATGTAAAAATTTTCTTTAATCATACAATTGACAAAGTTTTTTAAAATTTGATGTTTCAGCGGATAATATTATAAAAACGCATTAATTTCCATTATTTACAAGAATATACGCACGAAAGCATTTTCAATTTCTGTACATTCCCCCAAAATTTACTGTGGATAGCTTCTGCTAAACATTACATAATGCTATTTTATTTCTTCCTTTTATAAATTACCAAATCATTATATATATATATATATATATATATATATATATATATATATATATATATATATTTGATCTATTCTCTGTTTACAATATGTCTTTAAGAGTTCAACATTTTTTAGCTGGTTTCTTGTTTCATAAGTCTAATATTTTTTTTGGTGATTTTTCATATGTAAATATGGATTAATCGTATGCAATGTGCTGGCTAATTGGTGGATTTTGCTTAATTAATATTACATGTATAGGGTTCCATCTGTATTTTGTATAATGTTACAGTTATTTGCTGCTAAAAAATTTTTTTTTAATTAATTATTGTAATAGGAATTGATGATGATTTGTAATTATATTATGGCTATATATATATATATATATATATATACATATAATAAAACTTTTTGCAATTATTAACCTTTACATATTTACAGAAAAAAATCATATATTTACCAAAAGTAACATCTTTGAAAAGCCACATATTTTACAGAACTTTTAGTTTTTTTTTAAATGAGAAAAATGATTCTGAATGTACCTTTTGGGTCCATTGGACACGTGAGGTAGGCGGACGTTAAATATATATTATAATAACCCATTATGTTTCCAAACGAGAAGAGCTAAAAATTCGAAATAATTACAGTCGAACCTCGTTAAGACGAAGTCGGAGGGCAGCAAAAATCTTTTCGTATGAACCGAAATTCGTGTTAACCGATCAAACAGCAATAGGCATTTAGGATGATTTTAAATATAAATCACTAAAACAAAGATATCAAAGAATGTAAATGATATCTGCAGAGAAATAATTTATAGTCGTTTTATGTTAATTAGTACTTTTGTGCTAAAAGGTACATTTCTAACATCACCATAAAAACACAAATCCCATGCTCACACAGATACACACATGACGATAGTAGTACTATGTGTACTGCAATATTCTTATAAAAAATAAATGTGTAAGGAGATTGATGGCAAAGGCGTTTCAAAATGTTTTCGATTTTTAATAACTGTCGAAAGAGTACTAGCAGGTATTCCGTGCTTTGCTGCAATCTCTGATTTTTTAAAAATGCCATCACTAACAACACATAAAATCTTCTGCTTAGTTTCCAAACTAAGAGCCTTTTTTCACAACTAGAGCTCCATTACAATTAGAATTCAATCAATAAAATTCTTCTAGCAAAGAACTTTATTCATATCAACTGATCAACCACGGACTAGCAACGAAATGAATCACTCACAAAAGAATTTCAACATCAGCAGAGAAAGAATGCAACTTTTTACTCTTGCCCCGCGGTCACCATTACACCCACATCAGTTACAAGAACAAACGCATATCCTCCCTCGTCCAGTCCCAGAAAAGCGATAAACTCGTTTGAAGATGGAAGGTCCTCGCAAAAGTCGCAACGAGGATATATTTTTTTTTTTATTAGGCGCAATATTTACTTCGTCTTAAACGAGAGAAGTTTGTTTTCTTGTTCGTATTAAACGATGCAATTATTGTTTTTCATGATAACGTGATGGGGGAACTATTTCCCTTCTTAAGCCGCTATCAGATTCACCAACTTTTCGAGCAATTTTTGAGCCAACTCTTGATTTCCTCCAACTTTTCGCGAAATGTTGTCTCGACACCCAGTGTGATAGCAACCAGCAATATCCCCAACTTTTTATCCGCATCTCAAAAAAGTCTGTCCTAGCCGCAACTTTTCCTCCCACCTTTCAACATTTCAGCGAATCAGAGATAAGCGATTGATACGAAAATGCGATAAATATTGACGGCTGGTACTAGTAGTACTGGTTTTCCCGGGTTTTCCTCTAACTTTAGCAAAGACAATTGTAACCTTTTTTCTCCCTTTCAACTGGAAAAAGTTGGGGTTAAAATCGGCTGTAAAGTTGGTTCCTCGAAAAGTCGGTGAATCTGATAGCGGCTTTAAGCGAAATTTCGTGTTAAGCGTTTTCGTCTTAACGAGATTAGACTGTATTGCACAATTAATTTCTTCTTAATGTTTCGCGAGGTATTGTCTCCAAAAAAGCAATATTCTTCAACTTTTAAGAAAATGTGCGCAAAATATATTTCTACTTTCACTACATCCCCAAAAAATTACCAAATAATTTTTCCTTTACTAACGACCAAATCTGTCAAACATTACATAATAGGATTTTTTCCTTTGTTTTATCATTTAAACCAATAATAATTTTAAAAACATTCTCTCAAATATCATTACGAAACCACCTTCTTTTCAATCCGTCAAACATGCAGTTTGTCCTTCAGACTAATCCACACCATAAAGTGGCCTTTAAAGTGAGGTTAATTTCCTACGCTCAGAAAATATCGAATACCGTTCTTGGAATTGGGCCAATCCCTAAAAATAGAAGGGGGGCTTTCTTTTTTGAATACACCTTCTTCTTCCATTTTCGCTTTATTCCACTGTATTGATTGGTTTGGCATTTTCGACAGAACAATTACCTGTTTTTGAAATTCGCATTTATGGGGAAAGATAATTTGAGTTATATGCATTTTTTTTTTTTTTTTTTTCATTATTTATATCAATCGATCGGACCCTAGAACTGGCTTTCGTTCTGTGATAAGTGGTCTTGCATATTGTCAGAAAAGTTATATTCAATGGATTTACTATGAGTTTTGGATTACTTATGAGTTATTGATGATTTTTTTTGCCAAAAGTATTCGAAATTGAGGAAGTACTTAAATGTACATTATGTACTATGCTCGCAGGAGTATAGGTTTAAAAGCGTGAATGATTTATTTGCTGGAGTATGTCTACTGACTCCATGTAATTCTACTTTATTTAATTCTAGTAAATGTTTTCAACGCTAAACATATCGGGAATTATTTCTACGAATATTTTACACGAGAATTTTTATTTAAAACTAATTTAACTTTTTTATTTAACGTACTAGCCGACCCTCTTCATACTTTCTTTGTTTAATTCTCTTTACTTATATATATATATGTATGTATGTATATTCTCTGTATCATGTCTTGATACTCAATTTATAAATTTTATTTAAAAATGATGATGATTTGTAATATTCTATAATGGTTATATAACTGTTACTGATAACAACTTATGATTATAGTGTTTGTTACTATATAACGAAATAATAATAATAATGACTCTGAAAAGTGCTTTTTTTTTCAGACTTGTGACCTAACATCCGACACTCCTCGACCGACCTGCCCTTACCAGCTTTGTCCGAAGTTTTTCCTTTTGTTAACTGTGCTTATACATTTTAAACATTTAAACTTTTCTATATTAAACTTTTTAACTTAATCGTTTTTTCATTTTTTAAACTTGTAATTTTAATTACACTATTATCTCACTATAATACCACCTTTTTTTAAAAGAAACTATTTAATATTTAAGTTTTACTTTAAAATAAAAACTTATTACGTAGTTTATATACTACATCTAGACTTCTATCTCCCAATGGCATAACCCAATCATCTATAGACTGGGGGTAAAGTTGATGTGAACTCGGAAGCCCCTCAAAATGTCTACACTGTTAAGGACTGACACTCCCGGCATTGCCCGGGCCCGTGATAATAACCTAAAATAAACTCAAATTGGTATGATTTTACAGCTTTAACTCGATTTTGTCAAAATTTATATTTTTAAATGAAAAAAATCGCGAAAAAAATATTGATATTTAGTGGCAAAAGCGCTCGTAAGACATTTCCCTTTTTTTTTTTTTCTTTTCTCTAGGTAGGGTTGTTTTATATTTAAAAAACGTTTTTGTCCGAAATTTTTATCGGTTAAAAATATAACGTTTTTTAAGCTCGTGTAAAAATTGACTAAACCCTTTTTGACTTTGCCCGTGATTAAAATAAAAAAATGCGAAAAAACAATCAAATGAGTTCAGAGCTAGAAAAATGCAGCCTTCCGCTTCAAAATCGCAGAAAATACTACTGAATCTGTGACGACAGTTTCGCCCAGTTTCTGAGTGGCGGGGCCACAATACAGTGGAAAAAACCCAAATGGCCACTTTGCCCTCACTAGCCACTTTACCCGTCCTTCCCCTATATATTATGATTGAGTATAGATTAGGTAAGGTGTCAACGATAGTATAGGTAAGGTGTCAACGATTTTAATCAGTTGATTTAAATCAGCGATTAAATCGTGATTTTAATCAACCGATTTTTTTTTAAATCATTGATTAAAATAAAAAGAATTCTAAATGTTTAAAATGTGTATAAAAGTTTTAAAGTCTAAGATGAACATAATTTGAAAGTTTTTACAGGTATTTTGACTTTTTAATAAACAAAAACAGAGCTTTAAATAATCGTTTCTAAGCTTAATTCCTGAATATTGTAAAAAATTAAAAACAGTTAAGTTTGTAAAAAGCATTGTTTTAATCCAACATAAAACAGTTTCATTTAAAAATGATATTTAAATCTAATATAATTTGCAATGTCATTATTTCCCTTAGGTAATCAATTTATACATTATTTTATATAAAATAAACATAGCACGTGTATTAAATTTCTGCAAATAAAAGAATAAATAGTCGTGCCTTAGTTTCCTGTTCTACTTTTGTAATAATAAATTAATAGCAATCTCGAGTCAAAGAAGAATGAAAGAATGACATCTGTTCAACAGCTAAATTGTAAATGAATGCACAAGAGAAAGAACTTTGTAATTCATATATACTAAATAAAAAAAAAAGGGAATTAGGGATTGAAGAGGCAGCAAAACTTTTCTTAAAAAAAAAAAAAAAAAGTGAACCATTGAAAATTAATAATACACAACTGAGAGGTGGTAATTCTGTTATATAAATATTTTGAGGATTTCAGATGCAACTGGCTATCCTTATATTTATTCTGTATATGTGTATGAATGGGTTTAACTCATCTTCAAAAAGTTTTTGGTTAGCATACACATTAGAGATGAGTTCGGGCTCACTTTTCAAAGCCCGGGCCCGCCCGAGCCCGACGATTTTAAATCCGAGCCCGCCTGAGCCCGAAACTTTTTTTGTCATTAGAGCCCGAGCCCGATACCGAAAATGTAAACCGAAAAGAAAGTTTGTAAAAATTGCATAAAAGTTGTTCTAAATGTAATATCTCATTTTCTAACAACTTCGTACATCACAATAACTGTTAATCCCTAGCACATAATGAAGTTTATGACATTTACATTTAATCTCATCAAAAGATAAGTCCCTAAACAGATTCTCATATTTTTCTCTCACAACAAGCAAAACTGACGGAAACATTAACGAAGTGCATTTTAGAAATAAATGAAAGAATGAAATTTGCAGAAATTACGATTATATGACGAAGAATCGAACAACGTTTTTCCATTTCCTATAAAATGTGTACATCTTTCGTAATTCCCGTGTTCTTGAAAATCAGCTTAAATGAAAAGTTCAACAAAGTTATCTCAAAGATCCGATGCTTTTTGTAGGATAAGAGAAAACACTGATCGATTGTAACGCTCATTGACTAATAACAGAATAGATTACTTTTTTCTCCTAGATTGTCAAATAATAAAGTAAACGATCCAATTTTAAAATATGCTACTTTTTATTTTGTCTTGGCGCCTTAGCGTGAATGATATAAATCTGCAAACATTGCAAATTTCTTTTAAAATAGCTGTGATGTTGTAACATTAATCAATCATCACATATAACCCATTAAAAACATTCTCATTACACGTTAATGTCCGTTTTATTTCTTATACAACTAATAAATATTTCTTTTAATGTTTACCAAATAATCAACTGTTAAAAAAACAAAACAAAAAATAAATAAATAAATAAAATAAAATAAAAATGAATCAACTTTATCACCCTCATTAACAAACAGTAAAGTTGAATACTTTTATTTCCGTTCACCAATAAATAAAAATATTTTTTTGATCATTTGCTTTTCTTTTGTGCAATAACCTGAACAGTTACTGACTGATACATCGCTTTCATCAGTCTGATGAAAATAACATTAAAAAGATTGCTTATGGAAAATGTAATTTTCAACCCAGGCGTCGCGTCGTAAGGACGAGAAGTAGGTGATACAGACAGATGCCTGATTTATTTATTGAAACCCCGGGAAACTGAAAGATTAATGATTATTATGAAAGGAGTAATTAAATTACTTTTACAAGAATAAAAGCTTTTTAAGAGAGATAAAAAAAAAAGGAATACTGAAATTATTTTAGAAACATAAATAAATTTTTGATATTAACACACCTTAAAAAGCATTAACAGAATAATATAGGGAACACAAGAAATTTTGTTGATAATATATTAATATATTACTTCTTATATTTTTTTTTTAAAAATTTTCTGCACGGGAATAAATAAAATTTTCAGATTAAAAAAAAAATGAGCCCGATCCCGAAGGCCGGTATGATAATCGAGCCCGAACCCGTGTCAGGTCCGGGCTCGGGCTCGGACTCTCGGGCCAGGGCTGAGCCCGTCTCATCTCTAATACACATACATGTAAATTTAGAATTTGGTGATTTGCCTTTGCGCTTAGAAAAATTACTGTTAAACGAGCTGCAAATATTTGTTAGTTTTGTTATTTGTCCTACTAACTAATGAAATTACTTATTTGTAGTTTTTATTATTTCCGTAATTACTTACTGTTTCTTCTAGGCCCATTTTTTTAAGGGTGCCGCACGCTGCCCTTTTTGAAATTGGCAAAATGCACCCTGCCTTAAAAAATATATATATAGTTAAATTCACCTGTAGTTGTAGCCAGAGATTTCATGTAAAAATCTTCCCATTCAACAGTATTTCTAAATTCATGTGCCCAAGATCTTATAAAAATAATGGAAATTTATTTCTTTAGAAAAAACAGGATATTATTAAAACATGTTATTTGTGTTTTTCAATTTGCGATTCATAAAGTTATTAAAAATTAAGGACACTTTATTTATTATGATAAAAATTATTATTTTTTTCTTATATCATTACTAAATACATTACTAATATATTTCCTCATAAAATAGTGCCATTTTTTGGAACTAGCAACCTGCTCCTTTTTCTTTCTAAAATGATCTCCATTAATAATTATCATTTTAATAATTAAAGCTTAAAAATGTACATGTTCCTAATTAGAGAGTTAATTGTTTAATAATTATTAATTTGAAGTACTGTTAAAACTATTTAGCATTAAATGCAATTAATAATTTTAATAAATGTTAAATATCACTAGTATTTAATATAGTTTTACATAATTATTACAATATTAATGTATATAACATTATTGTATGATACTAACTAATGAAACTATTAATTTGCAGTTTTTATAATTTTTGTAATTACTAACTAATAATTATAATTTTATTAATTAAAGTGTAAAAACATGGATTATGTTATCAATTAGTGGTTTCATTGTTTTTGAAACCTAAAACTCTTGCTACCTATTCAGTATTTGAACGCTGGGAAAAAAATCATAAAAATCCGATTTTTTTTTTTTTTTATTAAAAAAAAAATAAATCAAGATTTTTTTACACCCTAATTATACGTAACTTTATTAGATTCTATTGACGTCAGTTAATTCTAAGGTAAATGTAGAATTCATGCAAACATTCTTATGTACATTCCCTTCCTCAAGCACCAAGAGGAAAAACAGAGTGAGAAAACATCCCATACCATTTAACGTCCAAATTGTTACAGAAGGAAGAGAAATAGCCATTCAACTATTATTTTAACACAACCAAACTGATTGGTAAAGTTATCATACGAAAAATAGCCGAAAAAATAGATTCGTAAAATAGCCATTCGACTGAAAATTATGTATTTTTTAAATTTACGTTAAAAGTAAAAACCTAAAAGGGGTGTATTTCATATTGAAATTGTACCAAACTATAAAATTTTCAATAAAAACACCTAATTTTGACATCATATTCGGTAATAAAAAGGTGTGATAACGGGGTACTACGTATTATATGATTACGGAATTGATTGTTATTCCCCATAGTTATCCTCAATTAGTGATTTCATTGTTTTGGAAACCTAAAACTCTTGCTAGCTATTCAGTATTTGAACGATGGATACAACTTTATTTATAAAAAAAGCCGAAAAATAGATTCGCAAAATAGCCTATAAAAGTAAAAGCCTAAAAGGGGTGTACTTCATACTAAAATTGTACCAAACTATAAAATTTTCAATAAGAACACCTAATTTTGACATCATATTCGGTAATAAAAATAGCCGAAATTGTAGTTGGTTGATTTAAGGGGTCTCAGGACTCTTAAAGCTTTAAAATTTTCGAAATTAAAATTTTTTTAGATATTAAACTACTATCTTTTCTGAACATTTTGATGTAAATGTTTCCTTGAAATTCCTATTAGAACAGGGGTTATGGCTTTTATAATTATACACGATCAGTAGCTGAAGCGGCATTTCAGAAACTTTGAAGTCAATTTTCTTCAAATGACGTTTTTGGGCATAACGCGCACGATATCTCAAAAACTTCTGAATTTTTTTTCATGAAATTTTCAAAACTTGTGTTCCATGTTAGTCTGTATAAACGGAACCTAAAATTTCCTTTTTATTGTTCAAAAAAATATTCTTTATAGGTGATTATACTGTTGAATTTTTCTAAATTTTGCATTAACTGAATACAACTTTGTATTAAAAATACAAAAATGCTCTAAATACAAATTTATTTAGGTTCAGAGTAATTAATACAATCTGAAGCATACGTAGGACCCAAAATTTTCCTTCTAGTTGCAAAATTTATTTTGTAATCGTGCGCGTAATATGTTATACCGATTTTCCAAATTACCGATTTTATCAAATGTCTGACATTTTGGAGCCCACTGTAAATGCTAATTCTGCATCTTCTAATTTTTTAAATACATGAAATGAAAGACCATACTTATATCTTTCATCCCAATATAAAATTTTGTCTTAAAGTAAAATACATTTTAAGATATTATATGTTGAAAATGGTCTTTTTTTTTCGATTTTTCCAATTTTAAGAGTCCTGAGACCCCTTAATAGTTAATTTTTTACTTGGTTATAATACTAAAAAACCCAAGCATAATTTTAAAAAATATATATATATATTAGTCATTTTATTGAAACCTTTGGGCTGGCAATAGTCGAAACATATTAACCCCTTGAGGGGCGGTGGGATAAAATATATTCCACCTAATTTAAACAAGAGTCTCACCAGAAAATTTTAACTAAATTTTATATTTTTAACTTTGGGGGGGGGGGGGGGGAATCGTTGAAAAATTGCTTTTCCTTATTTAAAAATAAAAGTTTTCGATTATTCCGGTGAGAATTCAATATTTACAGACATTTTTGCTTGCCCCTCAAGGGGTTAAGCGAGTGAAATGGTCATATTGGCAAGAAAGACCAAGACCGAATAATAGAGACATTATTCGGTCTCTATTGCTTATTACTATTTGTTTTGTACAGTCGTGGAAAAAAAAAAGTAAACACCCCTACTAACTCTGCAACTAATTATAATAGAAGCAATTCACTGGTACCAAACGATTGGAAATAACGTCTACTTTTAAATGATGTATATAAAATTTCTTTGAGGGGGGGGGGGGAGGGCATGTACAAATCAAAACCAGATCAAATTTTGTTTATTTCAATGGCAACATCCAATTTCGACTACATTTTAAATCTTCGGTTCAAACTATGCCTAGAAATGAAATATTAAGTCATTTGTATGATACGTTTTTGAATTATAAACATTCAAAATTTGGAGCTTCTAAAGTTAAATTACATTTTCATATTTTTATTAATATATTCTGAAATTATAATCCTAATGTGATAATTTTTCTGTTTGGTTATAATACTAAACAACCCAAACACATTGAATTTGTAATTTTAAAAAAATTTATAATAGGAATTATGAAATTAATATTCGAAAAAAATATGAATTGCAACTTACAATTTTTTTGATAGATTTATATTTAATATATCCTGTTTTATGCGAATTCTCAATTTCAAATTTTTCTTTCAAGTAGTTTTCGAGTTATGATTAAAAAACATCAAAATGGTGGTTTAAGGGTCTATGATGTAAGGAAAAGCATAATTTGAAAAAAAATAATACATTAATAAAAGTGATATACAGTCCTCCCCACTTAATCGGGTCACGGATAATCAAATACCCCACTTATTCGAATAGAATCCCCCGGAACCTGAATTTATTCCTATTGGTTCTATATTATTTTCCCACCGCTTGAACCAAATACCTTTTACGAACGTCCCCGCTTAATCAAATAACAACTGTGAAACCGATGTTTGAAAATATGCGCGGAAAGCACGTTTCAGGTGGAATTTCCTTCCACCTTTTGTCATTTTCGGTTCCTTTACGCTGAAAACAAATTTTCAGTTCTTCCTGCAATGATTTCGGCCGGCAGGTGTATAATGGGCAGGTCAAATGATTTCCCCACCATCACTTCTCCGTCACTTCGAGACTCGAGATTGTAGTTGTGATATTTTGCACTCATTCGAAAAATAACTCGATATTTACTCCTTTAAAATTCGACTTAAACATACTTTGAACGATTTTTTTAAGGCAGTATAAGTAACGTAAATTAGAAGTAGCAAAGTTTCGACCAAATTCAAACGAGCTGCATTAAGTGTGATGTAAACCATATAAATGTATGTACTGACATTAAATTAATATGTATTTACTTTATATTAGCAATTGTATTTATTTTAGTTCATGTTATTCTATTAACGATTTATTATGCTGTTAATTAAATATACCGTAGATGGTTACTTTGCCAAATTATTACGCATTAAATATTACAGTTATGATTCCCCGTTTAATCAAAATCCCCGCTTAATCGAATATTATTTCTGGAACCGCCAATATTCGTTTAAACGGGGACGACTGTAGTCATTTTGTAGCATTTAAAAATCTTGTACCAAACGTCACTTTGGATGCAGGCCCTAAAATAGGCTCATTTTAAAATAATTAATGTCTTGGAAAGTAATCGAACGAATGTCATGAAAATTTGGATTTAGGCTAATTGAAAGATGTAGAATTTATTTGTGATGTCAAACTTGGGTATTGCTATTGAAAAAAAAAAAAACAAGTTTGGGTTCATTTTGATATGTAGATGGCCCTCTAAGCAAATTTTATACACATCACTTAAAAGTAGAGTTTGTTTCCAACCGTTTGGTACTAGTAAATTTTTTCTACAGTAATTTGTTGCTGAGTTAGTAGGGGGGTGTTTTTTTTTTTTTTTTCCACGACTGTACAATACAGAACAATTATCCTTTTATTTTCTTTTTTTTTTTTTTTTATCGCATTTATAGAAAAGATCATTTGAATTATATGCATTTTCGATTATTCTGATCGGTTATAAAAATCTGATGATAATATCTGATATGATGCATTCATTTATAAAGAAATACTTTGTGAATGTTTCAAAAAACAGTGCGTTTGGAAATTTTAATGAACTTTTAACATTTAAGAAAAATCTTCTAAAATAAAAACACATAAAATAGATTTTTATTCATATTTAAAAACTAACAACTGTAAAAAAAAAAAAGGGCAAAAAATATGCTTAAATAATTACTAAATATTTAAACTTAATTTTCAACAGAATTTCGTACTTTAGTGAACTTAATAACCTTCCTAAATTCAAATTCTAATATGCGTGTAAAGTTTTTTTTTCCTTGTTTTATTTTATTTATTTATTTAAAGGGTAAAATAGATAAAGAATTCAAATAATAACTTATATGCATTTCAAAAAATAAATAAGTAAACTAATATAAAACGCAACAAAACTAAAAAAAAAAAAAAAGAAGAGCATTTTGAAGATTTCGAAACTAATAACGTTTTTTACAAAAACAATTTTTAAAAAATTAGATTGGTTTGCGTATTTTCGACAAAATAATTACTTGCTTTTCAAAATTCCATTTATGAAAAAAAGTTAATTTCAGCTATGAGCAATTTTTATTTTATTTATTTTTTCCATCGATTCAAGTTAGACTGCACTATTTATTGTCAGAAAGCTATTTCCAGTGAATTTACAATGGATTATTAATGAGTTTTAAAGAAAGTTTTCGATATTGCAAAAGTGTAATAAGTTCGTATTGTAAATATAAAAACTTAAAATATAATCGAAATTTATTTGAATAGTTTCACAATTTCTACAGAACAGTTACCTATTTTCGAAATTCGTATTGAAGAATCGTCTATTAATTGCGTCACATTTCAAGAGAAGGGAGGGTCACCACAAAGTGTGACACAATGTGACAGGGAGAGGAGAGTATGTTTTGTGACATCACATCTAAAATATGAAAACTATTAGGAAGCCATTTGTTTTTTCAAGCAGTCTAACAAAGTTTCGGATACATCTATATTGCAATAGATCTACACCAAATGTTCGGTTTTCTTTTTTTGAACTAAATGCATTTTAAAAACTTTAAAAACCATTTTAAAATATAATTCTTTGCCCATTTATTTCTTGTGTAGTATTTTATTTTTATATTACTCCCACTTACAAGTACTTTATGGGAATAAATTTCCAAAACCAGCAAATTCTTAATAAAATATTCCTATAACCATAACCTAAGTTTCCATCAGAGTTTTGACCTGTAACGAAATTTAATGAATATTTAATAACTTTAAAACTTTCATGAGCGCTAATTTTTATGTGGATGCTATGCTTTAAAAAACAGTACAACGCTGCTTTATTGTGAAATTTTACTTTCACGCCAAAATACTTGTAAGAAGATAATAGTATATGAGAGTAATTTTAATATTATCTTCATACTGATTAGCAGTGATTATTTAGGAATTTTTCATTATCCATGTTAAAATAAACCATAATAAATATATTAGGTTAAAGCAAAAATTGATAGTATACAGTTTTTATTTGAGATGAAAGGATTCGGTAACATTTTTCTCCACAATGCAACAATCCTTACAGAAATAGTTTTTTTTTTTTTTTTTCCCACGACTCTGTTGCTAAATAGTTAATGGTACTTATTTAAAATAAAAGCAATTTTCATAATCCTGGTTCAAATGAAGCTTAACAAATCAATTAGGAAAATTAATAGCATAATTGGAAAACTGAAGCAAAAATTGATAGCATATTGTTTTTATTTGAGATGAAATGATTCGGTAACATTTTTCTCCACAATACAACAATCCCTACAAAAATTATTTTTTCCCTCACGACTCTGTTCCTTTTATTTTAAATAAATACCATTGACTAATTAGCAATTTTCATAATCCTGGTTCAAATGAAGCTTAATAAATCTATTAGCAAAACTGATAGCATAATTGCAAAATTGAAGCAAAAATTGATAGCATGTAGTTTTTATTTCAGATAAATAGCATACAGAAATGTTCGGGTAACAGAATCACCTCCAAAATGCAACAATCCCTACAATCCTGTTGATGCTTTTATTTTACATGAATATGATTGACTATTTAGCAATTTTCAATAATCCTGGTTCAATTAAAGCTTAATAAATGTATTAAGTTAATGCAAAAAATTGATAGCATATAGTTTTTATTTCAGATGAATAGCATGCAGAAATGATTCGGTAACAGATTCAACTCTACAATGCAACAATCTTTACGATTCTTCTGAAGCTTTTATTTTAAATGAATACGATTGACTATTTAGCAATTTTTCATAATAATGTTGCAAATGAAGCTAAATAAATGTCTGTTTGGTTAATTCAAAAATCGATAGCACACAGTTGAGCAATGCGCAACTTTATTGCTTTAAAGAACTTAGATTTTTTAAAATAAGATAATATATATTATATATACCGGGTGTCCTAAAAAGGACTGACTGATTTTAAAATTCAATAACTCGCAAACGGTGACAGATATTTAAAAAATTCTTGCTGGAGAGTTATGCATGAGCTCAAAAGTTTTTTTACAGTGATTTTCGATTTTAGTTTGAATTTCAAACAATAGATGGCGCTGCGATCAATAGACGCTAAATTCAGGCTCGATTTTTGGCACTTCGGGACCCACTCAATACATTTTCATCTCCTTTTTCCGCATGAAAGAAAAGAAAAACCAAAAAAATCGAGCCTGTTTTAGCGCCTATTGCTGACAGCGCCATCTGTTGTTTGTAATTCGAACTAAAATCGAAAATCACTGTAAAAAAAACTTTTGACCTTATGCATAACCCTCCTGCAAGAATTTAAAAAATATCTGTCACTGTTTGCAAGTTATTGAATTTTAAAATCAGTCAGTCCATTTTAGGACACCCGGTATATTAATTCTATATTTTAAAGACCTTTAAATTTTATTATAAGAAAAATGTCTACGTAAAATATTTTTTATTTATCTTCAAATAGATTTTTATCTTAATACAATAAAACATAATAGACTGTGATAAAAATAACTAACTCTTAAAACAATATACATTTATTTGCATAGATTATAAAACTTTGTGTTGAGATCATATAATCGAGATACCATAAATAATAATCATAAAGCTTTGGTGATCTCAAAAAAGTTTTCTACTTTATCTCTCGCCAGTTCTCGGTAGTTTTTTACTGATTTTTTGAATAGTTTTACATTTTAAACAGAATAAAATCAAGTTGGAAAAATCCACATTTATAAAAAAAGAAAAAAGGAAAATCTGTGAACTTTTTTTATTATTTTTTTTTCATCGACCAGAAGACAGATCCTTGAACGCTGCCGTTATGTAATAAGTGGCATTGTGTAATGTTAAAAGTTATTTTCAATGGATTAAGTACTATGGAAGTATAGATTATTGATTTTTTTCTTCTCCTTTGTGTGCGAGGGAGTGCGTGTGAAGTTCTGAAATTTCGGAAGTTCTATTACTTTGTATGTGTGTACATATTTAAAAATTAGTTTTGAGTAAATTATTTATTTGTCATGGAAGATTCACAAGACTTCAGTTAACTCTTTTATAAGGACTTTAATCAAAAGCCATAAATTAAGCTTGCTTTCAAAATATTCTATTTTCACCATAAATAACTAATAAATAGATTGACGCATTATCTTTTCCTTTTTACAATGTTTACTTCCAGTACTTAAAGCGATAGTTGACGAAAAATTACTGCTTTATTATAATAATTATTATTATTACTATTATGAGGTTGAACTTGGATACCTATATCAAATGCTCTCGAGTTTCTCTTTAATTAAATACATTAAGTTAAAAAAAATCCAAACTTTGCAATGTTGTACATTAATTAACGTTTTCCTTATATTTTCATATCTTACAATAACTTACAAAGAGAACTATGCTAATTTATTGTAAAGGTAAGTTTATAAAAAATACTGCTTATAACTTAAAATGAATTTCCATTAGAATTTCCAGCTTAATAAAGTTTCTAAATTTAACTTTTAATAGGCACGTTAAGCTTTTTTTTTTTTTTTTTTTTTTTTTTTTTTTTTTAGTTTTTAAATAGATAAAGAATCCAAATGATAAATTATATGCATTTAAAAAATAAATAAATAAAATAAAATAAAACTAAAAAGCAGGGAATGGAGCTTTTTGAAGATTTGGAAACTAATAATTTTTTCCCAAAATAATTTTAAAAAATTAAACTTTACAATGTCGCATTTTAATTTCTTTAGTTTTCCTTATATTTTCATATCTTACAATAACTTACAAAGAGAACTTTGGGAATTTAATGTAAAGGTAAGGCTATTAAGGTATTGCTTAAAACTTAAAATGAATTTTCATCAGAATTTCCTGCTTTAGTTTCCTGCTTAATAAAGTTTCTAAATTGAACTTCTAACATGTGCGTTAAGTTTTGTTTTTTCTTTTTTAAATAGAAAAGAATCCAAATAATAAATTATATGCATTAAAATAAATAAAGTAAAATTAAATTAAATTAAACTAAACTACAAAGCGGCGAATAGAGCATTTTGAGGATTTGGAAACTAATAATTTTTTACAGAAATAATTAAAAAACAGGAAAAAACCATTAGATTGGCTTGGATACTTTTGACAAAACAATTACTTGCTTTTGAAAATCCCATTTATGTAAAAGATCATTTAGTTATGAGACTTTATTTTATTTATTACACTCTTTTATTTAACTCAACTTGCTTTTTAACACTTTGCAACAAAGTTGAAAAGTGTTTATGCATTCGATTTGTCTGTCCGTCTGCCCACGCTCTAACTCCCGTAAATATACTCTGATTTTTATGCAATAGATAAACGTTATTTAGGGTCACTAAGGCATGTTTGGTATTGTATATGAAGCATGTGGGATTAATAGTTCATTTACAGGAGCACTTAAAAGAATTCTGTTACATTACAGTCAATGGGGAAAAATCGTTTGCAGTGTATTTTAATGACATTACGCTATTTCAAATGTATTGAAACTGATATGAATGATAAATCAATGAATTTCACCACAAGATTATTACTATACAATAGGGCAATACAATATATACAGGGCTGCTCAAAGAATTCGGATAGTTTCCCGATTGTAGATGGAAACAGCTGAAATTAGGTTTTCGAATGTGTCACACCTTTCCATAGGGTTGGATGCGACATAATACTCTAACTCATTAAACGGTGCTGTTTTGTATCATTATTGTTGGAAAATGTTTCAAAATCTATGCTTGACGCATGATTTTTTCTTTCTTGTTTAATGTAAATATGGAATTTCGTAATAAATTTTTCACTTATTTCCTGACAGGCTGAATTATAAAAAATTATGTTTCCGATGACAATACAACAAATGTAAATAAGTACGAGTAATAAGCCAAAATTACGTCCACTAATAACCATATCACAATATTAAAATATTTATTTGCTTAAAAGACGTTATAAAAACACATTAAAAGTAAATTAAAATCTATATTGACATGTTTCAACTCTTTCACTGAGTGGTCATCAGAATGTGTAACAGAAAATTACAAATGCATATGAAAAATGGAAAACAATCATCGAATATAAACAAGTACATCATATAACGTGCCCTACATTTTCGCGATCGCACGTGTTCCGTCTATGTCACGACTCCGTAAGTTGTCCCCTACTATTCAACCCATAAATTCGGGATACGAAAAGATAATGTATCGTTACAAACTCCTGAACCTCTTAAATAAATTTCAATGGACTCTCTTATAAATAATTGTAAATAAAAATTAGACCTGTAGATTATTCTGCTCTCGTTAAAAAGTATGTTGATGTTGATTCAGCCGGGATAAAGCAGTATTACCTCTCAGATGTAAAGAACATCAATAAAAAAAACCCTTAACGGGTTAAAAGTTTGTGACGCAGCACTTTATCTTATGCTCTAAGAATTTTAAATATGGAACTTAAAAATAATGATATCAAATTTGAGTGACGCTATGCTATTAATTATAATCTCTCTATATATTATTTATTTCATCTTTTTATTTTTTTATAATCGCATGTGCAAAAATTATGTTCAATTTAAAAAAATGTATAAAAGTTTATTCTTTGATGCTTTAACATTTACACCTCTCATAAATTCCAAGTATGAGTTTTAAAAGATATGATATCAAAATTTTAGTGACGCTTTGATGTGGCTTTAAACGATTTGTTTTAAAATTAAATTTAAATTATTTTTGTTTTGGCTAAGATATATTCACACATCTAAATAATAGTTTTAATTTTCCAATATACTTTAAATATGTCACTTTCACTGAATTTATATAATGCATTTAAATGTATTTATTTGAATAAATTGATTTATCCTTTGTCCAATGCTATTAAAAATTTAAAATAAGATTTACGTAAATAATTTTTTTGCCTCATAGTATCCATTTGAATACATTTCCCTTAGTTTGGATACAATGACGCAAAAAAATTATTGTGCTCTATTTTAGAAAATGTGCTCTATTTTAGAAAAATTGATCGGATTATTTGACTGTTATTATTATAATCTGATGTTTTGTTTCTCAGATTATTTTTAAATTGCATATTTTTGTTAATTCAAACATTAAGCGTGCGTTCCTAGATATTAAAAAAAAAAGAAAAAAAAAAAAAAACACTTTCTGTAATTTTTTAGTTTTGTTAAAGGAGTTTGATAGTATTATTTTACATGCTCATTTATTAATGTTACTCTAAATATTACAATAGCCCCACGCTGCTTTGTTTCCCATGTAATTCCTTTATCAGAAAATGAAGGAAAAAAAAAACTTTAATAACAAATTACTTCGATAATCATGGCTTCAAGTGTCATGCTTTTATGTTTAAAAATGTGATAAAGTTTCGCGTTAATGAGAGAATTTTTTTTTTTCAGAACCGCCTTAAGGCTGCTAGTCACTCAGCTTCCGAATTCTCGGTAATGTTAAGTCTATGGGCGTTTGATGCTTTCTTATATTCAAAATATCTCCCCAGGGAATTAATATTTTAAAATTATTTTTCTCTTCTTAAAGGATGTCTCTTTTTTTTCTTTTTTGTTGTCAAAATATTTCTAAAATATATGCTTAATTTTATATGAAGTGTTAAATTTTTACTCCCAGTTCGTCAGTTTTTAAAACACAAAATTTTCAGCTATGCATAGATTTTAGGAATATTTTGAAAAATAAGAAAAAAAATGACATCCTTTGAGAAGAGAACACTGAAAAAAAGAAGCTAAAAAGATTAATTGCCTGAGGAGATATTATTTTGAATATAAAAATGCATCAAACGCCCATAGAGCAGACTTAACATTACGGAGGAGAATTAGGAAACTGACTGACGAGCAAAAAACCATTGGTAACCGGAAAAAACGTGACAGGAAAAAAAAGGACAGAAAAAACAAGAGCGGAAAAAAGGGGACAAGAAAGAAACGGGACCGTTTGGTGTTGCTTGTACTTTGTCTGGTATGGAACTGTTACAACACAGGCAGGCGAATGCAAATATTTTAAGGCAATGTCTACAAATGCGAATTTTGAAAAATGATGTGAATATTCGCATACGAGAGTCAGGGTACTCGCAAAGGGGGGGACGTAAGGAAGCCCCCCCCCAAAAAAAAGTTCGCTAATGTTGTTGGCTGAATCCATATCAACTCAGGCAGGGTGTTACCTTCATAGTCTCAGAAGTTTTTGAATTGAACATATGTTAAAATTTAAGAAAAAGTAAGATACTTGTATATTTTCCTTTTGTCCAAAAAAATTCCTGGCCCGAGATACAGGCCGCCAAAGATGACATCTCCGGCATCCTTTCTCATTCGCGATTTTCGATAAAAATTTTAAAGTGCTCTATCTCTAGAACTGTGCAAGATATTTTGTTGCGGTTTATTTTATTTTAAAGATAATATTCTTCTGTTTATAATGATATACTCAATTTTGAAAAATGTATTCAACTTTTCTTGTGGCAGCCTTTTGAAAAAAAAATTTTTTTTCAAAAAAATTTTTTTTTTTTTTGGAAATGCCAATCCCAAAAATTTTGATTTTTTTGCTGTTGATCAATACTATTGGGAACTACCTTCACTGTAAAGGAGAACTTCCACTTTTGAGTTTAACAAATTTTAGAAACGTTTAAAAAATTCGGAGAAGTTTACAGGAACTGTATATATACAATTCCAGTAAAAGTCACTTAATTTTTTGCTTATTTGTATCATATTTGTAAGGATAAGCCTACTATATATCCTAAACAAGTTAGAAATTGCAATATCAAATGTGGCAAATGAGGTGCGTGCGTACTATAACTAGTTTTATAAATATTCAGATCTTGGTGCAATAAGTTACACTCTTGGGCAAAAAGGGCATGAATTCAAAATTTATTATGATTCTACATATTAAATTCAGTAATACGGAAGTAATATGAATTCATCTTAAAAGGACTTAATCGCCATGGCAACCTAGAATCATTACCTATCATGGTATATCATTGAATCAATTATGTATTATAGGATTTTTAAATAGAATGAAGAAAACTTTTATTAATGTGTTTTATGTTTTAATTTGATTTTCATAGCATTTGAAGTGATACATACTTTATTTTCAATACCAAACATAGTAAAACAATCTCAATAACATATATCAATTACACAGCAATACAAATTATATTAATACAAGTTAGAGTTCAGACAGATGGGCAGACAAATCGAATCCATAAAGACTTTTAACTATGTTGGAAATTGTTAAAAGCACATAAATAAGTCGGAATTTGACTTTTAGAAATTTATGTCAATAGACGGAAGCACACTTGAATACTTTCATACAACCCTGTATTTTACGTACTATCTGTATATACATGCCACTATTTAGCTAATATTTAATTAAGATTAAAACATCCTTAAAACCAGTGAAATCACACTTCCAGAGATTATCATCCATAGACGACCATGTATCTAATTCTTTGCGTGGACCTGTGTATTATTTTATCTATATTCTCCAAACATATCTTAGTATACTAAATGTAGTTCAGTGTAAAAATGCATAACTCATTTAAAAATCACCTTTAAGCTACTTTCATTCATACTCAGTAAACCCTTAAGATTTCTTTTGTGTAGCCCTGTATATGATCTACAGCATTTATGTACACAACGTAATATGGAAAAATTTAGTTAAACTTAAAAACTCAAACACAACTAAAAATGCACTTCCAGCAATACCCTTACGATTTCTTTTGTGTAGCCCTGTATATGATCTACAGCCTTGATACACACACCGTAATATGGAAATATTTAATTAAACTTAAAAACTCATATCGCAACTAAAAATGCACCTCTAGCAATCATCGCTAATGTACAGTATTTCCAATAAGGTAAAGTATCCGAAATCTTTTGTGTGTCCCTGTAAACACTATGCACTTTCTATGACACAGGAAGTAATTTTTTGTAAACCTCTGCAATAAAGTATGTATCACTTCAAATGCTATGAAAATCAAATTAAAACATAAAAGACATTAATAAAAGTTTTCTTCATTCTATTTAAAAATTCTATAATACATAATTGATTCAATGATATACCATGATAGGCAATGATTCTAGGCTGCCATGGCGATTAAGTCCTTTTAAGATGGATTCATATTACTTCCGTATTACTGAATTTAATATATGGAATTACAGTAAATTTTGTATTCATGCCTTTTTGCCCAAGAGTGTAACACTTATTGCACCAAGATCTGAATATTTATAAAACTAGTTAATACTATGCACGCACCTCATTTGCCACATTTGATATTGCAATTTCTAACTTGTTTAGGATATATAGTAGGCTTATCCTTACAAATATGATACAAATAAGCAAAAATTCAGTGACTTTTACTGGAACTGTATATATACAGTTCCTGTAAAATTCTCTGAATTTTTTAAATGTTTCTAAAATTTGTTAAACTCAAAAGTGGAAGTTCTCCTTTACAGTGAAGATAGTTCCCAATGTATTGATCAACAGCAAAAAAATCAAAATTTTTAAGATTGGCATTTTCAAAAAAAAAAAATTTTTTTTGAAAAAAATTTTTTTTTTTCAAAAGGTTGCCACAAGAAAAGTTGAATACATTTTTCAATATTGGGTATATCATTTTAAACAGAAGAATATTATCTTTAAAATAAAAAAAACCGCAACAAAATATCTTGCACCGTTCTAGAGATAGAGCACTTTAAAATTTTTATCGAAAATGGCGAATTGGAAATGGTGCCCGGGATGCCATCTTTGGCGGCCTGTATCTCGGGCCAGGAATTTTTTTGGGCAAAACCAAAATATACAAGTATCTTATTTTTTATTGAATTTTAACATATGTTCAATTCAAAAACTTCTGAGAGTATGAAGGTAAGATTTTTTCTTTGGCTGCCTGAATTGACATGGATCATACCTAACCCTTTATCTATTGACGGTTTATAAGTACCACTATAATAACTTGTTATAAGATTAATTTAATGCATCGATTAGTTGTAATACAGCTTAGAACGAGTTATAGATATATTACTTTTATCTTATTCCAAAATCATTATGTCTTACACAAAACAAAAATATTTTGAAAAGGATGAATTCTTTTGCCTTTGCATCTTTTCGGCTTTCTTGGCGTTGGGGGGGGGGGGGGGGGATTTTTCAGTTCGGAAATATTTCTATATTTTTATTGTAAGAATATTATATTTGTACATTTCCTAATTCTACAAAATACTACAAAAATATTTAAAATAAAAGATTTGAGTGGGGTTATAAATATTGCACAAAATCCGTATAAATTCAAATTTAATTCTAAAATTTATTAAATGTCCATGTAGATCTTCTATTGTAGTTTAAAAAATTCACAAAAAATGCTTTAGAAGATAAAATTTTCATGAATTCATAATTCAGTGCATAAAGGGTTAAACTTACTTTATAAACATGGTCCAAGCCGATATATTACTCATTTTTGAATAAAAATATTGTAATAATAGCAACTTTTCAATTAAAAAAGCTCTGAATTAAGGATTTAAAGATAAATATGAACTAATATATCAAATTTAGCAGTCTAGACAGTAGAATTTTTTCTACAAAGTGCAATGCTATGAAGGTGCTTAACTGCGAAATTGAATGTTTATGATTAAGAAGTTATGTTTTATACAGATAATTGCATTATATAGAATCTCGTTATCAATATCGTCTACTATATAAGTGTTTGTACTAAAAAAATGTCTGATTATTAAATCGCCCTCTCCCTCCCCCATATAATTTCAATATTTTCTTTGCATTTTTGCATCAAATCAAGTAATATCTAAAATTACTTTCAAAAAAGAGAAATTCCCCTTTTTGGAGAAACTATTTCATGCCTGAATCGAAGTTTATATGTCCGCCTAGACAGACAGTGTAAAACATTTTTTTAACAGAAATGTGTTATGGATTCGTTCCTTAGTCCTTAAAACCTTCATGTACTGAATTATGAATTCATGAAAATTTTTCGTGAATTGTTTAAACTACATTAGAAAATTTACATAATCATTTAATAAATTTTAGAACGATTTTAGGAGGATTTAGAAGGATTCATCAAATTTGAATTTATAGGGATTTTGTGCAATATTTATAACCCCCACTCAAATCTTTTATTTTAAATATTTTGTAGAATTGGGAAATATGCAAATATAATATTCATACACTAGAAATATTTCCGAATTGACCCTCCCCCCTCCCCCCGATACCAAGAAAGCTGAAAAGATGCAAAGGCAAAATAAATCATCCTTTTAAATATTTTTTGTTTTGTGTAACCAGTAATGCTTTTGGAACACAATAAAGTAATGTATCTATAACTCATTCTAAACTGTATTACGATGTATTAAATGAATTTTATAACAAGTTATTTTAATGGTACCTATACGTAGTCAGTAGATAAAGAGTTAAGGGGTGGGGCAAAATATTCTTATCTGATAGTGCTACATTGAAACACCTTTTTTGTTTGAGTCGGTTAAAATATATTCCTTTACGCTCAACTTCTTTTTTCAGGAACTGCTCGTTACGTTAAGAAAGGTGCTCATTTATTTTTGTCTATGCATAGGTAATCTTCTCCATCTGTTTCGAATGTCGCCGGCTATATATAAATAGCAGTTCATACTCAGAAGGATTTTTCATGTTCGTACGGTGCTGCGCTGCATTTTAACACGAGCCTCTCCTCTCTAATCTAATTAGAAATAATAACGGAGAGCTTATCCTTGATTTCATGACGTCAGGATATCTGGTTGTGATCTGCTGAATCATCCAGACAAAATACTCTCTGATCCGATGAGAGAGAAGAGGTTCTTTTGCAAATGATTCTCAAGTTTCACCTAAATTAAGGCGGTTCTGGAACAGAATATTTCCACCCACTCAATAATGCCAAATTTTCACACATTTTCTAACACATTTTTAAAGGTGTTCTCAAATCCAAAAGGGCAACTTTCTGACATAAGTTTTAATTTATTTTTATTCGGAAATGCATGAAACTAGCTGGTGTTGTTGTTCAGAAACTATGTCATCGAGCTGTTTTTTCCCGTTTATTTTGCTAACGCAATAGATATTTCAGAAAATAGTGTCAAAGAGGACGTTTTGAACAGAGTTTCTGCGCGAACGGAGAATAAGCACTCAAGAGCGGGCGAAAAACGTGTTTGTCACGAGATCAAAAACGCTTATAACTCAATAGGTAGTTGATTGATCAAAAAATGGAAAAAACAGTTCAATTCCAAATCGCTTCCATGGCCAGGCTTTCCAATTTCATATCTTTCCATTAAAAAATGAATTTGTAAATGTCTCAAAACGTTTTGCGCTTGTTGAGCAGAGCAGTTAAGAACAGCCTTAACACTCTCCAACATAATTGAAAGTATTTATGAATTCGGTTTTCCTGTCGATCTGAGTGTCAGTCCGTGTTCTAACCCGCGTAAATACACTCGGATGGCCATGTAATTGTTATATGAATAGCTCAGATGATAAAGGTGGTATGTGACAAAAAAAAAAAGAGAGTTAATCGTATGATTGAAGATAATCAATGATACTCTACCATCTGTTGAATTATTATTTGAAAAAAAAAAAAAAAAAAAACTAATACTCGGAGATTTTAATCGATAAAGGAGGCGTTTGACAATAAATAATTGTAATTTTAGTTTATGAAGTGATTCAAAATAAGTTCTCAAACTGATGATTTGTCACTTATAACCTTTTGGGCTCGTCATATGTTATTCAGGTTTACTGTTCGGTATTGAAAACTGTGTAGCATTTATGGTTCGTTTACAGGGACACTTAACAGAATTCTGTTACATTACGAACTGTGGTGAAAAATAATTTTTCCGGTGACATTCTCCCTGATAGCTACCGTTCCGGAGTAGTGTTGGAAGGGTAAAGGAGCCTTGGATGGGCGGACGGCCACCTTTTCTGCGATGGTCGATGTAGCTCGTATAGCGCTTGAACAAAATATTTTTTTCCGACACAATATTGTGAAACTGACGCATTTATGAGCTCATCTATTATCTCTATTATAAAGGACAAACGTATCTGAGCGTAACGTTGACGTCATTTTGCGAATGGCAACACTTAACGATGAAATTTGGATTTTGCAATCTTTGACTACTGCAATTTTTTAAATTTCTAATCACTAATGATTTTTAATTTTTACACAGTCATGCTGGGAAAAAATGTACTTTCAAATGCAATTTGTTTAAAAACTGTATCTCAATTTACTTTTTTTTTTTTTTATGGCTTTTAGATTAAAAAAAAAAAAAAAATCTAGCTTGAAAATTAATCTACCGCGTGCAGGCTCTATTACGGAAGAATAATAACTCATTATAACTTCAAGCAATATAAAAATATAAATAGTTTCAACAATAAAAATGTCTCCGGCTAATATTCCAAAACGAAATTATAGAATTAATATTAAAATAAAATAAGTAAAACAAAAATGTAACATCTATGTAATCGAAAAATTTCAAGCTTTACATTGTCGAATAGGGGGTGGGAGATGTACTGCTTAAGGGGGTGGGAGATGTAATTTGTTTGAAAACTACATATCATTTTATGCACTTTTTAAATTAGTGGTACAAGTTTTAAATAGTTATTAAAAAAAAAAAAAACTCAAAATGAAAGGTAAGTTATAAGGTAAGTTGTAAGGTATTAAAAAAATAATTCTTAAGCACTTTTTTAATTAGTGGTACAAGTTTTAAATAGTTATAAAAAAAATTAAAAATGAAAGGTAAGTTGTAAGGTATTAAAAAAATAATTAAAGAAAGGAATAAATAAAAATAGACAACATAAGTATGCAATAAACCTCTCATTACATTCTTAGCTTTAAACAACCAAATTCTTTAAATAACTCTGACAATAAGGGGGGGGGGGGGATTTTGTTGAGCAGTTTTAAGAAAAAAAAATTACTAGGTATAAGAGATCACACAAAAATCATCCTTAAATGTGTGAATAAGAAATGCTATGCATTTGCTTTAATAGATGGATTTAAATGTCTAACATGATCAAGAAAATATGGTACTTTTCAGTATAGTGGCTTTGTCGAGTTGGGGAACATGGACTTGGGGAGAGAAGGAGATTTTTGATGCATATTTTCTGAGGAGCCTATTTATTCACTACTTCATATACATAAGCAATTTTTTCAATATTAAAACAATGTATTTAATATTAACAAGCCATTTATCTACTCATATACACAGAAGTAAATTGTTTATAATAATAATATACTATAAAAAAATGGTTATATATTAATGTCTGTATATAAATACATATAGAAACAAGCATAATAGTTTTTGTTATTATTTGGAAACAATCCTCATTTTCCAAAGTCCAAATTGAGCCAAAAAAAAAAGCAAAGGCCAGAATCAAACCTAGGAAAGTGGTGAAAATACAAATATATCTAATTAAAAATCTAGTAAAAGCGACGCGGACGTGTAAAATGACTTGACTTGGACTTGTAAAAGAGAGGGGACTTGAGGGGGCTGGAAGCGGGAAAAAATTACATTTTTATAGTCCTTATTTTTATTAATAATTGAAAATCAAGGATGTAAAAAGTTAATTTGGTGATGAAAAGGTGAGAAAGAGTTAACTCATACGATGAAAGTAAAAATGTTCTCTTAAAAAAAAAAAAAAAAAAAAAAAAAAAAAAAAAAAAAAAAAAAACGAAAAACAGTTTTGCCTTCCATTCATCCCTTTCCCTTCTTCGCTACAACTCTCTCTCTCTCTCTCTCTCTCTCTCTGTATATATATATATATATATATATATAAATAAGAAAAATATAGTAGTTCTAGGGATTTTTAAAATATTCTTGAATGAAACGTCAAACGGAAAGCCACTACTGCTACATTTAAATGCCTAAACGAAGAATTAAAAAGAATCAGATTAAAAATTACTTTTTAGTTAATCCCCCCCCCCCCGTCTCTATCTTGGTTAATGTATTTTCAGGAGATTGGGGGGGGGGGGGCGGAGAGAGAGAATTAAAAGGAATTCTGAACAGAAATTTAAGTTGTATTTTTCACTTTTTTCTTAAATTTTAAATTAAAAAAAATAATAAATAAACATAATTATTACACAGATGTTTTATTTATAAATTATTATTATTATTATTACACTTCTACTCATTTATCTATTTATTTGCAGAAAAACATCGATTAAATGAAAATTGTATATATTTCTTTTTTTCTTCCATATTAATTCTCGTAATATAGTACAAGGGACTATATTTTATACATAGCAGCTTGTATATTCTATGTTTGTAGTTTGTATTATTGTCATTTCATTCATAATCACAATTTTTGATGGTGGTCAGTAATGTTTAATTAATGGTTATATATATATATATATATATATATATATATATATATATATATATATATATATATATATATATATATATATATATATTTAGCTGGATTTATTATCTATTGTCTTTAATCAGACTTTATAAAATATTGTTTTGTTTTTCTTATCTGTTTCATATCGATTTATTGCCAGCAACATGCTAGGGAATTAGTTGCAATTAATAAAATTCTGTATTACTAGTTACATGTTCCTTCTCTATTCTGTTAAATGTCTGTGTTATGAATATTTGCTTTAGTATAAATTTAATTTCAATTATTGGAAATCGGTGACGATTTGTTATATATTATTATGGTTATATATGTATATATATATTCAAGAAAAATAAATGAGACATATAATAAAATGAAAATATAAATCTTTTAATGTATAAATAATAATAAATAACGAAAAAATAAATCTTTCATTATTATTATTAAATGAAAGTGTGTGTTGGTTCTATTTCGATTTCATCTATAAAAAAGCTATAGAAATGAGCCTTGAAGTCTCTCCCCTTCCCTAGCCGATTTATGAGAGATTAAAAAAGTTTATACAATGAAAATAATCTCTATTCTACTCTGAAATGGAGGAAAAAATTTGTCAGGCACGCCATTAACGATTAGCACAAACTTGCATTCAAATGAAGAGCCCCTCATTTGAATTTTTATAGTTATATTTTTATAATTACATGAAATAAAATTCACGAATGAGAATTTTTTTTCAGGATATTGTTTTCAATAAGCATTAATTAACGATACTTATTTACAGCATTTGGCAACGGTTGTGAAGCAAAAAATTGAAACTCATCCAGAGAAATCCTGAATTCAGAACGAAAAAAAAAAGGAAGAAAAATTTATTACGCCTAAAAGTTTCAACGTAAGAAATCGCAAATTTAAAAACCATGCAGTGTTTATTCATTATTTCCATCAGATTATTTTCATTGTATAAGCTTATTATTATTTTATTAATCTTGCATAAATGAATAAAAAACTCTTAATAAATTATGAGTAGTACACTGAATGCCAATAATTCTTAATAAATTATTAAAAATCACTCAAAATTTATTAACAGTTTTGTTTATGAGAGATTAAAAAAAAAAAAGTTTATACATTGAAAATAATCTCTATTATATCTTGAAATGGAGGGAAAAATTTGTCAGGCACGCCATTAGCGATTAGCACAAACTTGCATTCAGATGAAGAGCCCCCCCCCCCCCCCCTCATTTGAATTTTTATAATTACATGAAATAAAATTCACGAATGAGAATTTTTTTTCCAGGGTATTGTTTTCAATAAGCATTAATTAACGATAATTATTTACAACATTTGGCAACGGTTATGAAGCAAAAAATTGAAACTCATCCAGAGAAATCCTGAATTCAGAACGGAAAAAAAGAAAGGATGGAAAAATTATTATGCACGAAAATTCTGACGTAAGAAATTGCAAATTTAAAAACCATTCAGTGTTTATTCATTATTTCCATCAGATTATTTTCATTGTATAAGATTATTATTATTATTTTAATCTTGCATAAATTAATAAAAAAAAAACTCTTAATAATTTATGAGTAGTACACTGAATTCCAATAATTCTTAATAAATTATTAAAAACCACTCAAAATTTACTAACAGTTTTGTTTATTAATTTATGCGCGATATAAAAAAGTTTATACAATGAAAATAGTCTCTATTATACCTTGAAATGGAGGAAAAAAATTGTCAGGCACGCCATTAACGATTAGCACATACTTGCATTCAGATGAAGAGCCTCCACCTCATTTCAATTTTTACAATTACATTTTTATAATTACATGCTAATAAAATTCACGAATGAGAAATTTTTTTTCCAGTCCATTTTTTTCAATAAGCATTAATTAAAGATACTTATTTACAGCATTTGACAACGGTTATGAAGCAAAACATTGAAACTCATCCAGAGAAATCCTGAATTCAGGACGAAAAGAAAAGGAAGAAAAAATTATTACGCCTAAAAGTTTTAACGTAAGAAACCACAAGTTTAAAAACCATTCAGTGTACTCATAAATTATTAAATCAGTGGACCCGTGTGCTCGCACTGTAATCTTTGAGATTATTTGCCGATACATTTCCCATTAATTTTTAATTACAAAACGCGTTTTAAAGAAATGCGAGTGCGCTAAATCAAAAACCTCTTCAAAAACGTTTCATATAACTCATTCATCGTTGAGTATAGAAAAAAGGATATTGAAATCAGAAAAAAATATACGATAAAATTAAATTTTAACGACAAAAAAAAAAAAATAAATAAATAAATTAGTATATTGTAACTATTATAACATAACATACTATATACTTACAATAGAAAATATAACTATTTTTAAATCGGGTGTATTGAAGTACTTATTCTAATTAATATTGTACATGAACCACAGATACTTGGAGGAGAAAATTTGTAGAGAACATAGGAAAATTTCCGATAGTAGAAATGTCGTGTAAAATGTTCATACATAGATGAGAGTTCATACCTAGAATGTCCAGACCTGGCTGGCAGAAAGCATACATGAGAAATCCCACACAGATGCGTACAGAAAAGAAAAAAAAAATGCACACTTGCATAAATTTACAACTGATTTTTTAAAGCATAATTTTTTTAAGTAAAAATCTCCCCTCCCCCTCCCCTGTTTTTTTAAATTTATTTGGTAGAATTTGGAGCGGGGGAGTGATTAAAAAATGAAAAAATATTTTTTTGAAAATATTGTAAAAAAAACAGATTATTTATCAAGAGATAATGATAAATATCCCCCCTACTCCGCCCCCCCCCCCACACACACAAAAAAAATTTTTTTGAACATTCAAAATTTATAATTAAAAAAATTAACATTGTAAAAACACTAACAAAAACAAATACGTTAAGTATACCTTTATTCTAAATACTTTTTAGGGAAAATTGTCTCTAATTTGATTTTAAAGGAAATTATTGGAACATTTATTGTTCTATTTAATTATTTATTTATTTATATACCGGCATCTTGTTAAACACCGGCGATTTCCGTATCTGCTCAACTATCCACGTAAGAGAAGAAGAAAAAAAACTTGCAATCCACGCAAAAGTAAACAAACTTACCTGGTATTGCACAACGTTTTCAGCTGCAAAGCATTAAACAAGCACCCCTTCTTCGGAACAAAAAAGAAGGTAAAAAAAAATATCAACAATCAAAACAATCCGCTAAACAACGCCAAGTTTTGGAACTAACCACAGCTTAAGTTGCAGAATCACAGCCTAGCTATCTCTCTCCGAGGCACCACACAAACTTCTACTGCTCCTGCACACACACAATCGATGTTGCCAGATTCCTCAGTACGGGTATAATACATAAAACGGAGCTCCGCTAGCGCCACGGAAGAGAGAAGAAATCGTCTGCGAAGGCAAAAATTTATCTTAAAAAACACCGGCTTCTTAGCCTAGTCTATCAATCGAACACGCCACTTTTCAATTAGAATTGGAAATGAAAGTGAGAGAAGGTGTATTTCGAATATTCAGGCAGAACGCTCGGACGTAAGTGCTGGGAGAGGCAGAACCAGGAAGGGATAAAGCTGAGAGCGCGATGTAGAGATGATCATCCTTTCTCCACCGCAGTTGGGGATGGATTGTTTTGATCTGATTTCCACATGTGTTGGGGATAATATCGGAAACTCATTTAAAGATGCCGGCTATTATCGCTTTTATGTGTTGAATGCCATAGTTCAGGTGTAAATGTAATTAAATTACAGAACTTGCAGTAACGTATTTTTACGTACAGTTTTGAAGCGTTTCCAATCTATTTTCAACAAAGATAAATTGATAAAAGAGTCTTGAAAGGTAATTAATGTCAAGTATTCTAACACTGGTATGCAATAATAAGAAAAGGTCGAAACTTATTTTAGAAAGCTTTATTATTTTCTAATTATCTTATTAATAGAAGCGAAGGAGCAGGATAGCATTTATGGTATCCGAAAAAGAGAATTTAATTCATTTCATTGACAATAAAACCACAGAATATTAATCGTTAGTATAGTTTTAAGTTATTAAATTACGACTTTTATAAAGTATATTAACAAAAATTTTAAATGCAAAGAGTCCTGAAGCAAATATGATACAATCTACCACTATCGAGACCGACTCAGCAAACGACTCTGTTGGCATCAGAACTCTACAAATCGAAAAACGTTTGTTAGGCAGCAAAAATAGGCCCCCTCCCTTCCCACGCACACACATACACAAACCGTTGTCAGTGTTTGTTTGTTTTTTTTTTCTGTTTTTCAATTTTAATCACAGATTTTGATAAAGCACCAATGTTTTTTTATTAACTGATTAAGAAATAATAATTTTGAACGCAGTAATGATATACCTAAAATTGTCTCGATTTTTTTTAACTCGATTAATAAAATAATTTTAAAAAGATCAACAATATTAATGTGAAAAAAAAAAAATCACAAATTTAGTCCCAAAAAGTTGTAAAGTTGCATTTTCTTATTTTGAAATTAAAAAAAAAAAAAAAAAAAAAAAAAATCCGGTGTGAATTCAGTATTACAGAAACACAATTACTTGCCCTGAAAGGGTTAATGCACTTTATTTACTCAGGGAGACAGCTAATAACAAAAATTACATTTATTGAATACTGTGCAATCGATCGATTGCTGAAAGCTGCTCTTTATCGATAATCATTTTAGCGGTTTGCCTCCAGTTAAAAAAACAACAACAACAAAAAAAAAACATATATATGCTGACATATCTTAAGGGGGAAAACATTGTCTTTTATTTAAGAAACCATTTCATTTATTAAAAGTTTTTTTTTTTTTTTTTTTTAGACGGGCACAGTTTTTTAAAATGAACATTGGCAATAAATAATCAATTAATATTTAATTAATAATTTTTCATACCTCTACAAATATTATGAGCATAAAGATTTAACCAATAATGTTTTCAATTATTAAAAAAAAAAAACTGCAAATAGCTCTCAATAAAATAAATTTATTTTATGACTTTTAATGTTAATAAAGTTATTATTTAAATGAAGAATTTTTTTTCTTTTTTATGAGAGGGGCACAATTTTTTTAATTGAACACTGACAATGAATAATCACTAGATTAATAATAACACAATTATTCTAATTGGTAAACAAATCATATTAGATGTAAATTTCCAACTGGGCGAAAAATTTCCGGACCAGGATTCGAACCCGGAACCTCCTGGCTGAAGCCGCCAGTGCTCTGCCATCTGAGCTATCCCGGACGATTCTGGTCGAACTTTTTCACCCAGCTAACCTTGATGATTACAGCATCTGGTCTAAAACCTGGTTCAGCTCAACAGAATAAATCTCAGGTAATGGAACTCCAGAAATCGCTGGATACGAAATTACACTAGATTAATAATAACACAATTATTCTAATTGGTAAACAAATCATATTAGATGTAAATTTCCAACTGGGCGAAAAATGTCCGGACCAGGATTTCGCCCAGTTGGAAATTTACATCTAATATGATTTGTTTACCAATTAGAATAATTGTGTTATTATTAATCTAGTGTAATTTCGTATCCAGCGATTTCTGGAGTTCCATTACCTGAGATTTATTCTGTTGAGCTGAACCAGGTTTCAGACCAGATGCTGTAATCATCAAGGTTAGCTGGGTGAAAAAGTTCGACCAGAATCGTCCGGGATAGCTCAGATGGCAGAGCACTGGCGGCTTCAGCCAGGAGGACCCGGGTTCGAATCCTGGTCCGGACATTTTTCGCTCAGTTGGAAATTTACATCTAAAATGAATAATCAATTAATCAATACTCAAAATAATTTTAATACCTCTACAGAAATTATGAGCATAAAATGAAATGCAAGTTCATTAAAAAAAAATCATTTAATAAACAAAAATTTTTGCTGACTGATTAATACATAAAAATACAATATTGAAAAAACCGTAATTAAAGTATAATAAAGGGACGGCGAGCCTAAGTTGCATGTGTGCCCCTTTTGGCACACGGTAGATTAATTCTGTCATGGCGTTGATTGGGGTTCTGAATCAAGATACACAAAATGCACGGAATTTACGTTAGCTGTTCTTGTCTAAAATCGATTGTTTGGAAATTTAAGAATTTCAATTACAATTTATTAAATTATATTCTAGTTCAATACATATTCGGAAAATTAGCAAACAAATACAAGATTTAGAAGCAATAGTTCAACATATAAACTTTAAAACATACTTATAATTACTTAAAAGATGACACAAACATATAAAGATATTATTTAATATAACCTTCTATTATTTAATATAAGGGTTACAAAAATAATATCTTTATATTTTTGTGTCACCTTTTAAAGGTTTACATTAAATAATATCTTTATATGTTTGTTTCGCCTTTTAAGTAATTATAAGTATGTTTTAATGTTATATTAATAACAATGCGAAAATTCCTTCACGACACTATGGGTTATATTAAATAATATCTTTTTATATGTTTGTGTCACATTTTAAGTAATCATAAGTATGTTTTTTAAAGTTTATATTAATAACAAGGTGAAAATTCCTTCACGTCACTAGTTTTTAATACAGTGCTTTGACTCTAGATCAACAGACAAGAAAATTACAAGTAAAAATGTCGATGATAATATAACGGAAAGTTGAAATTTAATTTCAGAACTATTTAAAGAAGCGTATCATTTTAAGGAGACAGTTTACCTTAAAATTGGTCAAAAAATCGATTTCTCTTTATATTAATATTAAATAAAGGCCTGATTACTTGTGAATATTTTGACACCTCATTTTTAACCATATGGTAATTATATCACGAGATATTGCAAATTTTGTTAATATACTCAGCGCAATTACCCACACAAATTAAAGCTTTAAATATAGCTTTTTCTCCATGTTCCTATTTTCTTCACCCTCATGTTTTAAAAATGCTAAGGCCTTTATTTGTATTTGAGATACAGATTTAAACTTTTATGTACATGTTCTTTATTATATACTAGTGTAAATGCCCGTCTTAGGACGGTGGGTAAAAATTGTGTTTTTCCCTTAAAATTTGAAAAACTGATAAAAAAATAATTGACTATATGGAAGCGTTTAGATGAGCAAAGCTCAGATAGTTTATGTTTTAATAAAAACACAATTAGCATTTACAATATTTCTGGGTAAACCAGGTTTTCCGGCTAATATACTATAACAAAATTAAGATTTTTTAATAAAATAAAAATTTAATAAATATGCAATAAAAGTGTGTAATTAAAACAGTCTGCTGCAACTATTGAAATAATACTAATTTTTTTTATTAACACTTTGAAATTGTATTTTATCGTCCCCCCCCCCTCCAATTTTTTTAAAATATGTATATTGATTAATAAATAAGTATCTCGGGTTGAATCCCAACCGTCTAATCCCCTAAGCTTCTGTCCTCCTGATGCAAAGCTATAAATCAAAAATTATTAATTTTACTTTTCGTATAAATATTAATTTTTTACTTTTAAAATATGGAATATGTTTTTTTTTTTTTTAAGTTTAAATTTACATACACATGTATATAGAAAAGGAAAATATAAGTAATGTGTAATTTAAAAATAAGTTACAAAATAATAAGTCTAAAATATTTAAATTACTTTTTTAAAAGAAAGTCAGTTTTATCAATTTTTTGCAGGGGGGGGGGGGGGATATTTTTTAAAACACCATATCATTGTTTTCCGTGAATCACTTTATATGGGAAATAAATTAAAATTCCTTCCATGTCGCATTGAAATAATCTCAAGTGACATTTGGCGATTTGTTTTGGTGGTGAAATGCGATGTGCCTTCTGATTTGTCAGGAAGAAGTGTCTACCACTGCTCAATTATCAGGACTTGTAACCTTGAGAAGTAATCGCGGGATACTTGTTTCTTGTCGACCAATGGGAGAATGGAACCTTTCACCCTTGAGTCTCTTCCTCGGAGCAAAGCCGCCTAAAGACTACAAGCCAGACACGCCCTTCATCCCCCCACGTGTGACGTCACAGCCCGGGGCTGGCTAACTGCCAACGCGCCAGCCTCGAACATTTGAATTTTGTATCTTTCTATTTTAAGTGCACGTGTGTTTTACTCAGCCTGATAACACATTCTTTTGAAGGTAAGTTTTATTTTCAAATTATATTTATATGCTATCAGCACAATTTTTATTTCTTGTGTTCAAAATCTTTTATTTTTAATTTCTTTGAAATAAATTAACTAGCAAATCCTAGTACGATTCTATCAATAATACCATGTCTCAAAACGAAACTATATTATTGTAGTTCTGTTTCGTTCCACATAGATCAATAATTTAAAATGGCAAACATCCCTAAATACTTATATCAAGACTTATATCATTTAATTTGTATTTTGTCACACCATCCTCTCTTTCTAATTTGTTCAGAAATTTTCATAAAAGTCGCTGTGAATACATAGCATTTTTATGTTGTTTACTTCTTTTAAAGCAAACCCGGATCGATATACATGTATCAATTTATTGTTGTTTTTTAATCTTAAACGTTTGCTATCTTAATAAAAATTCTTTTTATAATTTTTTGTTAAATTATAAATGCTTATGTACTGCGTAAATAGAGCTATGGGGATAATGTTTTTGAATCTCCCTATTTTTGCCACAAATGTAAACAATTTATTTACAAGACTAGAGGAAGGGTTGTTAGTACCCTTATGCAAAACAGTAGTTGCCCCCCCCCCCCCACCTTCTTCGCAAAAATCCTATGTGTTTTCATATACATTTTAATGTTTAATTAAAAGTAACAATAAATAAAATTATTATTCTATAATGATAAATTTACTTTTAGATCTAGTCAGGAAATACTTTTCATCTCATAAAAATTGATTATTTTAAGCTTAAAAAATGTGAACAAACATTTAAGAACCCACACAACATTATTTTGGAAATGAAATATTTATATTTGTGGAAGTTTTTTGTGTTTTTCGATGTTTTTTTTTTTTTTTTTTTTTTTTTAAATCAGCTATTACCTAAACATTCGAGGAAAATGAACATAAATTAGGAATATTTTAATTCCAATTGATGAAAGTCTTTTCTTTCTTTCTTTTATTTTTTTCTTCATATGTCAATACACTTTTTAAAAATCTATTGCTTATACCTTACATAATATATCAAACTAATACAAAACTAAATAATAATTTTCTGTTTCATGAACTTGTGTTGTTTTAGTATTATGACAGTTTTGTGGTTTTTAATTTAATGGATTTTATGTGAAAATTACCCATTTCTGATAAGTAAAGTTTACAGTACGAAAATTTATTTATAAGAATACTTAATTTCATGAATACTTTAATTTTACTATTTATTATATGCAGGTTTCAAACCACTTAATATTTAATAGGATATTTACTGTATAATTTCAAGCCCGATTAAAATAAAAATAGAACACAATTTGAATTTGTTTTCATTTAACATTCACTTTTCTTCCACTTTAATTTAATTTTTAAATGTGGGTTTTGATTGGCACACTTATTGTTATTTATTTATTTTGAAATAACTGAAAGCAAAATAATTCGATTTATGTGTTTAAAATACAAATTTATATTTACATATATATATATGTATGTAATAATGTATAATGTCTTGTTTTTGAATATATACCAAATAGATAATTGATATTGTTTCTAAATTTCAAAGTAGAATAAATAATAGAAACTGTCTACTAAAATAAATTTAATACTTGGGATTTTCTTTTCATTAACGAACGAATTTTCTTCAATGTAACTTTAATTCTGATGCACATTTTCATTGACACAGTGGTATTATTTCATAAATATTGTTTTTGTGTTATCGTTATTATTATTGTTTCGAGTGATCGAAATTGATTAAAAGCACTTAATTAGCGTCTTTAAACTATAAGTTTTTATTTTTTTTTCCTATATGCTGTGATAATAAGTTGAAATATAGAGGAAAGAATTAATATGTTTTAATAACGCATGTGCTCTCCACGGCTGATCTAAGCCCCGCGTCGTGACGTCACGAAACCTTGTGTTTGGCTTGTAGTCTTGAGGCGGCTTTGCTCGGAGACTGGTAAGATTTATGGATTCGCCCCGGATGCGTTACACTGCCTTTTATTATATAGAGATGGGATCTGTGCATGGAATTAGCCTTCAGGTTTTTTGTTATTTAAAAAAAAAAAAAAAAAAAAAAAAAAAAAGTATATGAAGATGTGTTAGATTTCATCGTTTTACACTATATATATCAGTAAAAAATCTATTAAATGTAATATTAGATGTATCTAAAAATTCATGCGTAATCTTGCGCAACACACATTTGAAAATCTTTACAAAAAATTGGGAAGCAATATCAATATTTAAAAAAGTACTAGGGATTTAAAAAAAAAACAAATTTTTAAAAACTTTTTTTTAAATTTTAATTAAATACGCAGTTTTTTTTTTATGTGCTTTTAGTTGAACATTGAAATGCAGTGAGTTCCCCATTTGAATCATATTTTTAAAAATAAACAAAATTGTTGAAAAGGCAAACTGTCTCCTTAACATTTTCCCCATCAATATTTTCCTGCGAGTCATTATTTTTGCGCAAGTAAATATTATCTGTACTAATGAAAGAAAGTTTCGCTCTTTGTGTGTGGCGTCTGTCTGTCTCCAATGGCTAGCAAAATCTATCGCATGTACAAGGCCGAAAATTTGAGCGAGGGTAGTCCAAGGCTTCTTCTGATGCACAGAGAATCAGAATTTTAAATTTATTGTATGGGTAATTAGCTGAGTTAATTAAAAACCCCAATTAAAAGAATGTAAAATATTAATAACTAGCAGTTACCCGTGAATGTTGGTCACATAGCATTAAAATAAAGATGCATTAATTAAGCAAAACATTTCACTCTCGATAATTCAAAACATATATCAATTAATCAACTCTTTATAACATTTCATAGGAGACGATACGGTATTTCTTATTTTTAGGGCTTTGATATAACTCAGTGACAAAAAAAAGTGAAATTTTGTGATAAATAATGTAAACAATCGCGAAAATTAAACGAAAATCAATGAAATAAAGAGGACCAAAATAAAATCGTGGAAATCGGAGAATCTTCCTTCGTAAAGCGAAAAAATAACCCTTGGAGAATTCTGTTAGAACAGTGTATTTTAGGTGGTATTTGGAGTCAAATTGTATATGTATGCAATGCATACTATAAGACTTTACAAAAGTTTATTAAAAAAAAAAAAAAAAAAAAAAAAAAAAAGACAAACACTGAAAAAGCTTTTTTTAAAAATAAAGTTATTTTTATTCACATTTAAATAAAGTTATTTTTATTCATATCTTCTGAAATGAACGGCTTTAAGAATTAACACTAGTAAAAAACTGAAATATAAATCATGTTACAGATAACTCCAGTTAAGTTTGCATTCTTCTAAAAGTAGCTAAGTATGAACCTGATATTCATTATATCCCATCCAAGATGCCATAACAGAAATCGCATTTAACCCCATTGTTTTTTTAATTTCTAAAACATATATGCTTCTTTAATTATTACAGAGTAATATCCACATGTACCGTGTTTACTCGCGTAATAGTCGCACCCCGATATGAAACAGAAAAAATCGTCAAAATAATTTTCTTCGCATAAATTGGATGGATGGAAAAATGATGAAAGATTGGGTTCGCAGTGTTTGGAAGAAAAGATCTGGAGCATTGCTGAAAAAACTAGGCATGCTGGTACTCGATAGATTCCGAGGACATCTTGTTGGTGATCTAAAGAAGGAACTTTCAGAAGGCAAAACAGATCTTGTAATTCCTAGGGTACTCGCATCGGTTCTGCAACCGTTAGTCGTATTGGCCAATAAACCGTTTAAAGACAATATAATACGAGTATATGAATATTGGGATGTTCAAACGGAACAAAGAAAACACTCCCAGTGGAAAAGTAAGGCGTTCATCTCTGGAACTAATGTGTGGTTGGATATTACAATGTTTCACTTTAATAACAAGCGATATAATTTCAAAAAATTTTAAGAAGACGCGTATATCCCCCACAGTTTGGACGGAAGCAAAGAAGACGCGTATATCCCCCACAGTTTGGACGGAAGCAAAGATGACCTTTTATGGAATGATGGAGATACTTCAGACACCGATTCATATTACAATAGTGATACTGATGCCTTCAGTGAAAGCGATTTATTATGAGAATTTGTCAAAAAATTTCAGAAAGATTATTTGTAAATTTTACATCTATAAAAATATTACCATAAAAGGAAAAATGGTATTTAATAAATAGCACATAATCTGGAAACATTTGGTAAGTTATTAATTTTATTATAATGTGTTTTTTTTTAATACCAGTTTTAGCATTAGAATGTAATAGATTTCCCCGCTTAACAGTCGCACCTACACTTTCAAAATGAAAAATTTGCAAAAAAAGTGCAACTATTACGCGAGTAAACACGGTATGTTACCCATTTAAAAAAAAAAAAAAAAAAAATCAAGCAATTTTGAATTATTATTTTTAGATCCACTACTAAATTATTATTTTTTTAGTTGACATACTATGTTCATGTAAAATATTTTTTGAATAAAAACTAACACGTGTATTTCAGAAGGTTTGCCATCTTTAGTAAAATCCATAAATAATAGTAATAAAAAGATTTTTATTGTGACATTAATCGATATTATAATTATTAACAATTATTAGTATATGAAGTACGATGTTTAGGTAAAGGAATCAAACATGTAAGCAGAATTAATTACCCCCAGGTTTAAAAAAGGGCAGGGTGCTGGTGGTGGAAAAAATGGCATTTTTTTTATTTGTAAGGGTTCTTTTTATATTCGTAAGGGTTTTTTTAGATTCGTAAGGATGCTTTTTAGATTCTTAAAGTCACTTTTATGTCTTCTGTGCATTTTTAAAGTCAATCTTTTAATTTTTAAAGGCAATTTTAATACTTAAAACTCAAGGCACTCTTTTCAAGGCAACAATAAGTCAGTTTTTACTTGTAAACAACTTTTTTAATAGAAAAGACAGTAAGGGCATAATTTCGTTTTTCTTTTTCTTTCTTTTTACTTTACTGAATGGCAAGAAGGGTGCAATTGTTTTTAATGAGGGTCAAGAAAGGTGATATTTTTTTTTATCAAAGGGCATTTGTGGTGTAGCACTCCCCTTAAACTCTCTGGGCAAAACTTTGATAAAGAATCTTCATCTTAGCATTTTATATTTAGCTAGGCTTAATTGATTTACAAGCCATTCAATATGGAGTTCAGAATGAATCCGTAAGTATGGTATGTTAAATGCACAGAAGCCCCCTTTCCCTCTTCTTCTAAAGCTAAACTTAATCATGTGCGTTCATTATCATTTGATTAATTTCCTATCGAAATATGTACCTTTCCGGGGGTTTAGCTATATTATACACGGAGTCCTCTATTACTTTTGTAAGGATTCGAACATGGCACATTCACTACATCAAAAATGGGAAAGAAAAATTATAATTAAGGCTGTTCTTATGTTCTTAACTGCTTTGCTCAACAAACGTAAAACGTTTTGACACATTTGCAAATTCATTTTTTAACAGAAAGATATAAAATTGAAAAGCCTAACCATGGAAACGATTCGGAATCGAACTGTGTTTTCCATTTTTGATCAATCAATTACCTATTGAGTTATAAGCGATTTTGATCACGTGGCAAACACGTTTTTACCCTTTCTTGAGTGGTTCTTCTTCTTTCACGCGGAAATTCGGTTCAAAACGCCCACTTTGACACTATTTTCTGAAAGATCTATTGCGTTTTCAAAAAAATAGCTCGATTACATCGTTTCTGAACAACAACACCTGATAGTTTCATGCATTTCCGAACGAAAATGAATTAAAACTTATGTCGTAAAGTTTGTCCTTTTGGATTTGAGAACAGCCTCACCTTCAGCAGTTCGATATTGCTTGATTTTAACACAATATTAAAAAAATTTTGGAGTTGTACATATTTCTTCTAATTAAACATTTTTTTCAGAATAAATTGTGCAGATCTTTGTTTACGTATTCCTTTACATACTTTTAAGGCTCCGCTGCACTGAAACTCCCAGACCGCGAAATCCCATGTTAGCCTAAAACTTTGAAGCGCGATCTCTCATTACCTAATATAAATATTAAAATGCCGTTTTCACCATCAGAAAGTAGACGTCAGATGCCGATGATGTGCGTTTTTAAAAATTATCTCCGTAAATTTTAAATACATAAAAAATTCCTATAAACTCTTAAATTTCCATTTGATTAAACTTTATCATCTTCTTAAAAAGGCTTAAAATATTATCATCATTCATTTTATCTTCCATAACTTTTATTTCCAAGTCCTTTCGGAGTTCAGTAAATAAATGCATTTTTTTTTTTTTTTTTTTTTTTTTTTTTATTTTGACGGGAACACATTATGGCGATTTCATTATTTTATCAATTTCTTTGAGAGTTTCCTGATAGAATAAGGCAGGCGAGATTATTGATAGTCCTCCTTAATTTGTCATCAGAGTTAAATTCATTGCCTAAAAAGGCACAAAGGAGTTTAAACACCGGAATAATAATAATAATAATAATAATAATAATAATAATAAAAAATCTAAACTTAGTTTAGAAGTTTGATGACTAATGCGCTCTCCAGAATTATTATTCTAATAAAAACTTCTTCAAGTGACCAGGAAAAAACGGAATTTGTTAAATTTCTTCAAAGAAATGGGTCGCTCATGGACGGAGTTCAACTGGGGTGGTCTCTGAATAGAGGTAAAATTAGTATTGAGCCTATGGGAATAAATTTCGTCCCATGAACAAATGGTCGTTCAGGGGGGTAGTCGCACAGGGAGGTTTCACAGTAGTATGTTTTATATCAAGTATCGCCAAGTTTTTCACTCTCACGGATTTGAATTATGCGACCAACTCCGTGGGCATACCCCTCTCTCACACCCAAGGCCGTAAGCAAGAGGATGGAGGGACCTATGGCGTTCAGTACCAATGCCATACAGTATTCTACTTTTATGGGTAGTTTAATTTCAATATATCCCCTTCTAAAATTCTGGGTTTTTTTTTTTTTTTAAATAAACGATGGCTTTAATTCTTTTCTAAACTTAAAAAAGTACATTTTCTCTTTATTTATCCATTAAATACATGTATAATTCCACTACATATACATAAGATATAGCGAGAGATCCGATATAGCGAGTATAGGATCCTATAGGAATGAATGGAACCTTTTATTCATGTTTAGATCAAGCTGTTTCAGAGACCGCTCACGGTAGCTATACGACAATTTATATCACAGTAGTTCTCAGTGTTAAAAATTAAATTCCTTTACAAATATTACTTAAAAAAAAAAGTAATACGATAACTGAAATTTAAAAAATTAATTTTGGTAATAGCTTTTTGCATAGAAACAGCACTCATCGTAAATTTTTTATTGTCGAATAAAACCGACATGGAGACCATTTTTTGGCAGTTTACCGACACTGTTTTCTTCTTACAAATATGGCTTTTTTAAAAAAGTAATACGATAATTGAAATTTAAAAAAATTAATTTTTGTTATATCCTTTTTTGCAGAGAAATTGCACGCATTGTAAAATTTTTATTGTTGAATAAAACAGACACGGAGACCATTTTTTGGCAGTTTACCGACCCCGCTTTCTTCTTACAAATATGAGTTTTTAAAAAAAGTAATACGATAATTGAAATAAAAAAAAAATAATTTTGGTTATACCCTTTTTTGCAGAGAAATTGCACACATTGTAAAATTTTTATTGGCGAATAAAAACATGGAGACCATTTTTCACAGTTTATCGACCCCAACTTTCTTTTTTCCCAATGGTGCAACTGGGCGGCCGTAACATTAGAATGCCATACCGCACAACAAAACGGACGCGCGTCAGAAAACTGTTGCTCGTGGGGCCATCTTGGCAATCCTCCCAGGCGGAAATTGTTGGCACAGAACCGATATTTTAGCGAAGAATATGCCGCGATATTTTCCTTGGCACCTCCACAAGCCGGGGAGGAAAAAATAACCTGATGCATCGTCCCTCCGAACTTTTAAAACACGGCACGTGCGTTTTCTGCAGAGAAAATGCATAATAAACGGGCGCGAAATAAATCAGCTCGAGGTATGCAAGGGTTACGTAGTTGTTTGTTGAGAATGTGTGTAGTTTTCTCAGCATATTTGTTTAAGATATTGCTCTGAAAGTTTCGTGGATTAGAACTTTAATTTGATGTTTACAGAGCGACGCATTTTCTGAATGAAATAGTTCAATAGATATATTTTAGTTAAAAATAAATATTATGGTGATATTAGAATACTGATTCGAGTAGGGTTTCGGGTTGACGCTACTTTTGTTTTCGGTGCGGATCAGGTTGACTGTAAAAGTTTCGGGTTCGGTTGAGTTTGGATTATTTCGGGTCGGGTTCTGGTTGACCCGACAAGTCGTGAATATATATATATATATATTTTTTATGAACAAAAAAAAAAACTACATATTTGAATATTAACGAGTGTATATGTGCATTTATATACAAAAACAGATAAAATTGATATCAGAGATATAATGATAGTCTACTTGTAATATAATGTGGATTAATTTTCTTCCACTTCTGGTTCGCGTCGAGTTCGGTATTCACGAATTTTTTTGCTGAGTTCGAGCCAGGTTTGGCTTCAGACAGAATTTTTGGATTCGTGTCAATGCAACCCGACTTGTGAAAGACTATGAAATGTTGTGCGCATATATATTTTAATCTACATGTAATTGAGTCTTTTTTTTTTTTATCAAATACACACATACACACACACACATATATATTTGCATACTTCTCACCAATTTTATAATATATTGAATGGAAAATAAGAACAATAATTTAAATCTTAATTTTTGCCCAAGAAATTTTCAAGTTAATTTTTGAGCCAACAATTACGTTTGACTTTAACAGGTGTCAATTCATCGAAAAATACCAAAATAATCTATTTTAACTATATTTAAAATATATTCACATCAATTATTTTTTACTTACAAAAAACAGAGTTACTATAGTTTATTATTCTACTTTTTATTAAAAAATCTCATGACGAAGATTGGAACAGAAAATGCAATAATTTTAAAATAATGATTCTTCAAAATTTATCCCCAAAAGAAAGAAAGAAAGAAAAATCAAGGGTGCCAAATTTTGGCTACACTGGAAACTGCTACTTACACTCGATTATACAACGAAATTTCACTATGGCCAATAAGTATTGGCCTCGCCGTGGAAGATTCGACTGTAAATTAATATATATTTTTTTATAATAAATAATATGGAACATAAAAGTTTATTTTATTTTCCAACACCACAGTGCAAATAAATAACAAATCCGAACACCAAGGGATAATATATTCCATTGATTCCACTAAAAAAGTGTTAAATAAAGCAGTAAAAAAGTTTATCTAGAAACTGTCTATATGTTTCGGCTTTGCCAAATCCATTTTCAAGACAATATTCTAAAGATGCAGATTTAAAATGCGATCATTCACTTTTTCCACATTTTCACGCGTTAATTTTATTTTATATCTACTCTTCTATTCTATACTACTATTTTATATCTACTTTGTTAAAAAATTAAAAATCAGTATGTAATGATACCGTATCATTTAACTTTCAAAAATTATGGGTTGAGTTACTCCATTGGTTATGAGTGTGGAAGTAAACATCAAAGTAAAAATAAAATAAAAAATTGATTAATCTGAAAGAGAGTGTGAAAAACGTGAATGATGACATTTCAAATCATTGCATTTTAGATCGTGCATATGTAGAATATTCTTATTTGTCTTAAAAATGGCTTTGATGAAGCCGAAAGATATAGACAATTTGTTTTAATACTTTTTTGATTGTTTTTTCCCCTGTTTTATTAAAGGGGGTAGTTTACCTTTACAACAATTTTGTGCATTAAAAAAAAATATGTTTCAAATGGTGAACTGCATTTCAATGTCCAACAAAAAGTACATTTTGAAAAAAAAAATTAACTTCATATGAAATTAAAATTTTTAAAAAGAAAGAAAAAATGAAATTTTTAAAATCCCTACTATTTTTTTAAATGTCGATATTTTTGCCCGAGATTTTCAAATGTGTTTCACACAAGACTGACTGCACGTGGGTTTTTAGATACATATAATATTACATTTAATATAATTTTTTTTACAGATATATAGTGAAAAACGATGAAATCTAACACATATTCATATACTTTTATATATAAAAAAAAATAACAAAAAAACTTGAATGCTGATTTCATGCGCAGGTATATCATATATCTAATAAAGAACATGTACAGAAAATTTTAAATCTCTGTCTCAAATGCAAAAAAAGCCTTAGGATTTTTAAAACAGGAAAGTGACGAATATATCAACATAGAGAAAAAGTCATTTAAAGTTTTAATTTGTCTGGGTAATTGCGCTGAGTATATTAACAAAATTTGCAATATCTCGTGATATAATTACCATATGGTTAAAAATGAGGTGTCAAAATATTCACAAGTAATCAGGCCTTTATTTAATATTAATATTAAGAGAAATCGATTTTTTGACCAATTTTGAGGTAAACTAGCCTCTTAACAACTTTTAGCAATTAATGAAGCATAACAGAGTGCAACATTAAAATTTAAAATAAAAATCTTCCGCATAATTTGAACTGAAAATTTCACACTTTTAAATTAAAGTTATGATTTTGCAACAATACATAAAAGTAATTAAAACAGTTTAAACTGACAACAGCTTGTTACCTATCGTATTACATATTTTATAGATCTCATATTTCAATCTAAAGAGCAGAGATATTCAAAGAGAGGCGAAGAACATGGATTCCACAAGATTATCTTTCTTTATTTACGATGAAGATAAACTTAAGTAACTGATAAAGCTCCTTTCTACATGCCAACAAAAACCCTAGATGTCGAAAGAAAAGCTGATAAAGATTTAAGAAATGAACCAGTAAAAACCAGAATTAATCTAAAGTTACGCAATTCTCGCTTTAATGGATTGAAAATTTACTTTCATCTGATTTATTTGTAAATATGTAAGTAAGCGAGCAATAAATTATTCAAAATTCCATTCTTGACTGAATGAGTTAATAAATCGGATTAGAGTCCTGCATCGGGTCGGGTTACCCGCTTTTACCCGAACCCGACCCGACCCGGTCGACTTTTATTGTTTCGGGTTCGGGTAGTTTTTTTTTTTTACTCTTGCAAGTCGAGTTCGGGTTGACCTGATTTTTTAAAAGAATGTGGAAAATATTTTTTTTCACGTTAAAAGCCTTTATAAACCGCAAATCAAAGTTTCACAAAAGCAAAATGTGTGCCTGTCTGTTTTGTCTTTATAGTCATCCTGTCACCAGTCTTCGAAATAACAAACTGCATTATATTTTTATCGTATTTTAAAAATACAATACGCAGCAAAACGCTAAATGGTCTTTCCTGTCTAATGTATCAAATGAATAATTTAATTGTGATGATACACTATGCACTATGTCAGACGGAAATTTTTTTTAAATAACTGCTGATAAACTAAAGGCAGATCGTCAATTGTGTAAAACAAGGTGTATCCTTATATGCGGAACTTTTGAAACCGCAACTAATTTTAAGGTATATTTAAAGATTAGATTTTTAGTTTTATATCATTTAGAGCCTTGCATCGGGTCGGGTTACCCGCGCCCGGTTCTAGATTTTTTTTGTTGCGAGTCCCGGTTTTGGGCCCGGCCCGCCCCGTCCCGTCCCGTGTAAATCATAAAAGTTCGGCACGGCCCGTTTATAATTTTATCGCTTTGTCTAAATATTTATATCGGGCCTGTAGACCCGTTTAATTGTAGTTATCGGCCCGGCCTGAAAGGGCCGTTCAATTTTTTTGTCGGCCCGGCCGCCGGTGCAAACCTCTATTAAAGATACAATTGTAGATTATTTTTCATAATGGTATTAAAACATGATTTGCTTTCCTTACATTGCGGGTCGAAATATTGCGAGTTCGGATCGGGTGTTGGTTAAAATGCCTTGGGTTCGGGTCGGGTCGGGTTGCCGGAAATTATTTTTCCGGGTTTGGGTCGGGTTGCGGGCTGCCGAAAATTATTTTTGCGGGTTGACTTAAAATTGAATTTGCGGGTTCGGGTCGGGTAGAATCCGACCCGCGCAGTACTCTAAATCGGATGATTTTTATTAATCTATTTAAAAAAATTCTGGACTGACTCCACTCTAACTTCTGGACACTGGTGTCTGGGAAGTAAATAATAAAGAAAAATTTTTAGAAGTTTCTGATATTATGAAGTCTGCTGGATTCGAACACTGGATCTCCCGTTTTGAAACATTTGAACCTTCCTTTGACAAACTTCCCGTTTGGAGGTGTTACTTCAAAGATCCTTATATAAAGATACCTTACTTACTTGACGCGTTGCCACAATGTTTATCACTTATATTCTAAAACATTACCTTGGAGATTTTTCCTATAGAGAGTCTGTCGTAAAATAGTTTGACAAGTCGGAAATTGCGTGACAAATGTGGCCAATAAGGTGCATTTGTAGTATAACTAGTTTTATAAATATTCAGATCTGGGTGCAATAGCTGTTGCACCCTTATAAAAAAAAAGCATGAATACAAAATTTAGTACGATTCTATATGTAAAATTCAGTAGGGTTCTATCTTAAATACGACGTCATCACCATGGCAGCCTAGAATCATTACCTATCATAGGATATCATAGATTTAATGGAGTATGATAGGATTTAATAGAATGGCGAAAATTTTTATTAATATCTTTATAAGTTTTGATTCGATTTTCATAAAATTTGAAACGACTCGGCAAAATTCTGCAACTATTATGTATATTAAATTTCAAACCATTCGGTGATTTCAAGATAATGACGTTTAATAATTAGTTTGAATGTACAGTAGAATCTCGTTATAACGAATGTCAATTTAACGAATATAATTTGGATTGTAAAAAAATCCTATTAACTAATTTCAGTATAAAAAATATTCCCTTTAACGAATTTTTCAATGCAGTAGAATCTCGTTATAACGAATGTCAGTTTAACGAATTTTTCAATACAGTAGAATCTCGTTATAACGAATATAATTTCGGTTGTAAAAAAATCCTATTAACTAATTTCAGTATAAAAAATATTCCTTTTAACGAATTTTTCAATACAGTAGAATCTCGTTATAACGAATGTCAATTTAACGAATATAATTTCGGTTGTAAAAAAATTCTATTAACTAATTTCAGTATAAAAAATATTACCTTTAACGAATTTTTTGAATACAGTAGAATCTTGTTATAAAGAATGTCATTTTAACGATTTTTTCAATACAGTAGAATCTCGTTATAACGAATGTCAGTTTAACGAATTTTTCAATACAGTAGAATCTTGTTATAACGAATGTCAGTTTAACGAATATAATTTCGGTTGTAAAAAAATCCTATTAACTAATTTCAGTATAAAAAATATTACCTTTAACGAATTTTTCAATACAGTAGAATCTCGTTATAAAGAATGTCAGTTTAACGAATTTTTCAATACAGTAGAATCTCGTTATAACGAATGTCAGTTTATCGAATTTTTCAATACAGTAGAATCTCGTTATAACGAATGTCAATTTAACGAATATAATTTCGGTTGTAAAAAAATCCTATTAACTAATTTGAGTATAAAAAATATTCCCTTTAACGAATTTTTCAATACGGTAGAATCTCGTTATAACGAATGTCAGTTTAACGAATTTTTCAATTTATCAAATATAATTTGGATAGTAAAAAATCATATTATCCTAAAAAATACTGACTTTAATGAATTCTTCTGTATACTGAATTTAATCAGTATCCCTTACAGATGCGTTGTAACGCGATTTTACTGTAAACCTTCTATATATTTTAAAAATAATTACTTGTTATTAGTTGCAATGTAATTGTAACATAATAATAATGTTAATGTAATAAATATGAGTTATTCAAACATATTATAAAAGTTACAGCAAAATATGTTTTATAATAATGTCTAAATCTCAAGAACAGCAGCAGAGGTACTCAAAAGTGCATTTCTATTTTCCATTTATACAAATAATGATTAACACTAGCTTATCATTTCGAGTTTAATTTAATCTGTGTTTTACCATAACAAAGCAACCGGTGAATTGAAATCCACTTTAGCAGCAGCTGTTGTTTACAACGTTATTTCATGAAAATTTCGGTTGCTAAGTGCTTTGCATATGTATAATACGGGTAGCATGTTGAATCTAAACTACACTTACGCAAACAACTGCTACAATATAACCAGTGCATGATAATTAAATATGAACGGTTAAAAATATATGATTGTACTAACCGAGTGGTGTAAAACAAGCATAGATTAATTATAGTAGAAAAATTACTAGGAGTGCAGATTTTCTAAAGTTTGTTTAAACCATGTAAATAAAGCTTTTATGCAACTAAGCCTGTGTATCAATAAAATATTATTAATAATATTTCTATATTATAAACTAGATACAAACCAAAGCCGAGGTATGAAAGCTTTAAGTTCTCTTTCATTGTATTTATTAAATGAAGACTTGGAGCATATATTTTTATATACTACATACGGTTAAGCTAATTTTTGATAAGGGGGAAAAGAACTAATTTTTGATGAAAAAAAGAAATTAGTTATATAAAAACTTTACATAACAGAAAGAAATATGTACATAAATTTATTTTAAATAATGAGTGTTTTCTATTTATAAAAAATATGTTTTCAAACAAGAATAACATATCTGGTGGGTTCTGAGTCAAGTAGTACAAAATAAATAATATATATATATATATATGTGTGTATAATTACATTCCGCCAATTAATTTTTACATTTGTAATTTCATTTTAATTATTTCGTCATTCCAAGGATAGGTGTAGATCCAGACAAAATTGGGGGCCTATTTAGGACCTTAAAAAAAATCCATTTAATAAAACACGCCCCTTCACAAAATTTCTCTTAATAAAACAAGCCGCTTCACAAATTCTTTTTAATAATAATTTCGTTTAATTATTTTTATATTGTTAAGTTTTCAAATCTGCCATTTAAAAAGAAAACAAGTTCACCGGAAAGGGAACATTTAGCAGAAAAACTTACAGAAATTATTATTAACAAATGCTTCGGAAACTGGAGGTAGTAACTGGATTTCATATTTTGTTACAAAATGTTACTTTTCAAAAAAAAAAAATAAATAAATAAATTTCACAAAAATAACTTTTACTTTTCACAAAAACAACTTTTATTTTTCACAAAAGAAAACAAGTTCACCAGTAAGGAAAACTTTAGCAAAAGCACTTAACGAAATTATTATTAACGAATGCTTGCTTCGGATTCTAGTAACTGCGGATTTCATATTTCATTACAAAATGTTACTTTTCACACAAAATAAATAAATAAATAAATAAATAAATAAATAAATAAATAAAAATAAATAAATAAATTTCACAAAAATAACTTTTACTTTTCAAAAAAAAAAACTTACTTTTCACTAAATAAAAATAGGCCCCAAGAAAAACACCCTGCATCGACCCCTGAATGATATTGCCGCTCATGCGCATGATATTGTAACGGAGCCGATGTCGTAAGGTGGTGTGGTAGCGGGCTACTTCAACGGCCGAGTCTTATCAATATCGAAAAAATATTTTATTGCATTACAAACAATTAAATAATGTTTTCTGGATTATATAAGTCCTATTTACAACATTTTTCATAAAAGGGTTCGAGTTCAGCTGTCAATAATATATTTATAGAATCAAGTCCAGTCCTCGAATAATAGATCGCTTTCAGTGTAGTCAGTCTCTTATTTATTCAATGTCCACTATTTTCGAAGATAGAGTTCGAGATGCTCGACAGGAATGTCGCACTTTTTGTAGATGTTTAACCGAGGTTTAGGAACCTCCGATCTTCAACTCCGTGATGGAGATATCTTAACAGCCATACCTGGCTTTCGCTTTTCTGTGCTTCGGAATATGTCCAGAAGCCGTCGACCCGTGAGAGATTTCCACTCTGCACGGCCAGAAACACCCTGAAGTCTCAACTTCAACAGAAGAGAAAATTAAGCTCTCGAGAATGCTCCTGTATCCTCTTTTATAAGTTTCGTTTTTCCGTCTAGGACCAAAGCCACTCCCATTAGCCACTCCCCATCCTTGGCCCATGATCTCATAGCCAAGCCCTTTCTCTATAGGCTGCAGTCAGGAACCTTGGCGTCAGGTTTAATATCTGGTTTCACTTTCTACTTTCCCACGGGAACGAGACCCTCGTGAACATCAAAAGAATATTTCTCTCGCTAGATAAAAGAGTTCCTTTCACCCTAGTGTCCTCTGCGAAGATTGATTGAAATTGAAGTATTTGTTTCATCTTTAGCGACATTTTCTAGGACTCTGAAAAAATTTGGAGGCTAGGTGAAAATACATTAGTTTCCCTATGCTGGCTTCTACCTTGTAAATTGAGAGTTTCAATGTGAGATATCGTCGAATTCTCACAGTATTATGAATGCTATTTTAGCTTTGTAAACTCTTTATATTCTGCTATTTTTAATGGTACTGTTTACATCAAGTAAAAGATTTTATAGCTTAAAAACAAAATACAAAAAACAAAATACGAAAAAATTTTTATAGCTTAGTTTTAGTGCTCAATTTTTTTATAATTTCATTATATATAATTAAACTTGAATCAATATGATTAAAAATAAATGGAAAAAGATAATACAAAAAAAAAAAAAATGAACACAAGAAATTGAAAATGCAAAAATATGAATATCTTATGGATTCATCAGAGGAACTTCACAAGCATACTTCATAGTAAAGATAGGTTATTTTGTCGAATATTCTCGGTATTACATCTAAAAATATCGAGTGACAAAAAGGAGGGACCCTTTTTTAAATTAATTAATTTGAAAACTCTTAATTGTACAAATGCCTCATTTGTTCTATCTTTATTAAAAAAACAATAAATTTTTAACCATACAATTTCACAATTAATTTAAAATTTCACCAATAGGCGGCGCTATAAGATGAAAAACTAAAACAATATTTTCGAAATAATCGGCATTTGCGGCAATAACATGACGTACTCACGTATCAAAATTAAGCATGGACGACTTTACGTGGAATTGCGAAAAAGGGCAGAATGCTTCCATGATTAGTTACAAATTACTGATTTCAAGGGGAAGTGTTTCTGGGAGATTATAGCAACATCACTGTTACCATTATTGCTGTAAAGATTCACATAATACAGGGTATCCATTATCCATAAAGGAATGTCCCAGTTATAAATTTTATTAGTATCACCTGTAAGAGTATATTAGTTCAAGGTCACAAATAAAGAGTAACCCAAACAGTTTTAGATAAGCGCATGCGCGAATATGGCTTTGTTATTGACTCGCTTGCAGTGCCATATGCGCAAAATGGCGACTCCTAATCGTAAAGCGTTTGCAGGGGTCGATGCAGGGATTTTTTTCTTGAGGCCCATTTTGTGAAAAGTTAAAAGTTATTTTTATGAAAATTATAATATTTTGTGAAATTTATTTTATTTTTGTGAAAAGTAACTTTTTGTAACGAAATATAAAATCCAGTTACTGAAATTCGAACCAAGCATTTATAAATAATAACTTCTTTAAGTCCTTCTGCTAAAGTTTAACTTTCTGGAGAATTTCTTCTTTTTCTTTTTTTTCAATTTACAGATTTTAAAACCTAACAATATAAAAATAAATAATGAAGAGCATGTTTTATGGAATAGAATTTTATGAAGGGGCCTATTTTATTAAAAGGAATTTTGTGAGGAGGCCTGTTTTATCGAATGGATTTTTGTGAAGGGGCCTGTTTTATTAAATGGATTTTTGTGAAGGGCCTGTTTTATTAAATGGATTTTTGTGAAGGGCCTGTTTTATTAAATGGATTTTTGTGAAGGGCCTGTTTTATTAAATGGATTTTTGTGAAGGGCCTATTTTATTAAATGGAATTTTGTGAAGGGCCTGTTTTATTAAATGGATTTTTGTGAAAGGGCTCTAAATGGGCCCCAAATTTTGCCTAGATCAACCCCTGTTTTGTGTTCTGCAATTTGTTAAGAGTGAATTTGTAATTTCAGTTCAACGTGCATTTCGCTTAAAGCAGTGGTGCAGAATATGTCCGATCCATGGAAATTCTATCCATCTGGGGAAATTTTGCAGAAAAATGCATAATTGATTTCAATTTTAACAATGAATTCGGTAATTCCCAGAAAGAGAAAAATTTGTACTACACCGTATGGCAACCTCTACAAAATCGATCTCAGAATAATATGTACCGTATATACTTGCGCGTAAGTTGCGATTTTTTTTTTTTTTGGGGGGGGGGGATTTTCTATGCCTACGTTAACACACAATTACAATTTACGTAAGCCTATGTAACATATCGTAAAATTTTGTGGAAATTTTCATATAGATTGAGGGAAATGTTGGGAGTCAAAACATTTTCTGCACCCCTGGTTAAAGTTTAATTGTGATCCCCTATGTGGCAAAAACACACAGAATTGGACAGGCTATTGCTTTCATTACTCCGGACTTGTTTACCGAAGGGTGCGAAGAATTGAATGTTAGGTTGGAAGTGTGCCGTACAACTAGAGGTGCACATATTGCGCATTTGTACGAAAAACTAGGTTAGTTTATCTTCTGTTTGATGCATAATTTGTTGTAAATAGTCTAAATTAAACTGTTATAATATGTCATTGAAACTGGGACATTGTTTTATTGGACACCTTGTATATAATGGCTGATAGAGCAGATTAAAAAAAAAAGGGGGGGGGGTGGTAAGTAAAATCAAGGACTAAATCGAAAAATCTTCATATAGGGATAATGTTACACTTCCATGCTATGCTATATTTGGTTGGATTTAGTATAGAAATAAATAGAGGCTAGCAGGGATGACCGAGCTAAGCTCGGTCAAAATTAGCCTTGTTTTCAATTCGATATTTTATTCTCACTGTATCAGTCTTGCTGCTTAGATACAACTGGCATGATCCTGAGCCACAGTAACCCAAAATGACCCTTTAATCGAATTTTTTGAGCATGCGACCTAGCCCAGTGATCTTCTCGAAACCGAAAACGGTAGAATACAAAATTTAAAAATCGTTAAAGCCGTTTTCTAGATAAAATAGGTTGACCCACAGTGACCCACTAATCGAATTTTCTCGAACATATGACCCAACCCAATGATCTTCTCGTGCCCGGAAACAGTATAATACAAAATTGTGTCAAAATCGTTTGAGCCTTTTTTTAAAATACAATTAGCTTGATCCACAGCGACCCAAAAATGACCGTCTAATCGAATTTTCTCGAACATGTGACTTAGCCCAATGGTCTTCTCATGCTGAGAAACGATATAATACAAAATTTTGTCAAAATGTTTTGAGCCATTTTTTAGATACAATTAGCTTGACCCACAATGACCCAAAAATGACCCACTCATCTAATTTTCTCGAACATGCAACTTAGGCCAATGATCTTCTCATGCTCAGAAATGATATAATACAAAATTTTGTCAAAATGTTTTGAGCCGTTTTTTTAGATACAATTAGCTTGACACACAGTGACCCAAAAACGACACACTAATTGAATTTTCTCGAACATGTAACGTAGCCAAATGATCTTCTCATGCTCAGAAACGATATAATACAAAATTTTGTCAAAATCGTTTGAGTGTTTTTTTATATACAAAGCTTGACCCACAGCGACCCAAAAATGACCCATTAATCGATTTTTCTCGAGCATGTGACTTAGTCCAATGGTCATCTCATGCCCAGAAACGGTACATCACAAAATTTTGTCAAAATGTTTTGAGCCTTTTTTTAGATTCAATTAGCTTGAACCTGACCCATTGTGACCCAAAATGACCCACTAATCGAATTTTCTTGAACATGCGACCTAGCCCAATGGTATTCTCATGCTCGAAAACGTTAGAATACAAAATTTTGTCAAAATCGTTAGAGCCGTTTTCTAAATAAACTTTGCTTGACCCACAGTGACCCAAAAATGACCCTCTAATCGATTTTTCTCTAACATGTGACTTAGCTCATTGATCTTCTCGTAATCCAAAACAGTGGATTACAATACTTAGTCAAAATCGTTAAAGCCGTTTTTTAGATAAATTTAGCTTGACCCGAAATGACCCAAAAATGACCCGCTAAAATAAATTTCCCGGACATATGACCTAGACCAATAGTTTTCGAGTGCCCCAAAATGGTTGGATATCAAATTTAGTCAAAATCGATTGTGCTGTTTTTTAGATATAATTAGTTTGACCCTGACCCATTATGACCACCTATCGAATTTTCTCGAACTCATGATCTAGCCCAATGGTCTTCTCGTGCCCAAAAACGGTTGGATACAAAATTTAGTCAAAAACGTTAGAGCCGTTTTTAACACGTTCACTGCCGCAAAAAGTAAGAATTTTCAAATTTCTTCTTGAAAGTCGTTTGCTACCGCAAATTCTGAAAGGTAAATTTCGCTTTACTAATACAGCGAAATTTTTGCCAATAAATAAGGTATTTTTTTAATTTTAAAATAATGGTGAGAAAGTAATAAATTAAAGGCACGGATATTACAGCTACGAGTATACTCGTAGCGTGGCAGTCAACGTGTTAAGATAAAAGTTACATACACACGATTTTTGCTCGTATTATAATATAAGATTAATGAATGAAATCAAATAAATTAGAGAAATAGCTAAATCAGGTTATGACAGACCTTTCACATTATACAATATTTGGAAAGCTAATGGAATATCATTATTAATATAGAACGAAAATCATTTTAGGTGAATCAACAGAATAGCCAATTAAATCGGAGGACAATCTAGTTAAAGTTATGCTATATTGCCATGCCAGAGCATTAGTTGAACAAACTGTAATGCTTAATTAGGCTTGATAAATCGTGAAAAGCTAGACAGAGAAAAGTAAATGCTGAAGCAGGATTGAGCGTTTTTTTTCTTTTTTTTTTTATATTTTCCAATATACAGTAAAACCTCTTTTATCCGAAACTCTTTTAACCGAAATACATTTTGAAAGCTTTTTTTTTTTTTTTTTTTTTTTTTTTAAACCATTACATTCCTTGTGTGCAAAATCCATTTTCAAAGTTTTTTTTTTTTTTTTTTTTTTTTTTTTTTTTTTTAATTTAAACTATTATATTACTTGTGTGCAAGCGGTACACATAAATATTTTCAATCCCATTAGAGTTCCTTCGAATTTAACTTGAGATTTAACCAAGCTGCGGAGTGGAACGAAGAAAATGAATACATTGGCAATTCTAAAGCTTTTGAATGTTTTGCAAAAGGTTTGGCATGGCTGGATCAGTAGAAAGACTGTGATTCTAGTAAACTAATAATATTAAAAAATCTCCGTGATAGATCTTCAAAGCAAAGGCAATCGAAACTACGATAAACAAAACAATTTTCAAACCCTTGTGAATGTAAAATGTTTTTAATTTCAAGATTAAAATTCAGGTAATTTATTTTTGTTTCTATTTTGCTATTGCTTTATTTTTTTTATTAAGCACCTGTTATTCTCGATTATCCGAAAATTTCAATTTTCCGAAAGAGGATCGGTCCCAATTACACCGGATAATCAAGGTTCTACTGCAGTTGAAAAGTGTTTATGAATTCAGTTCGTCTCTCTGTCTGTGCTCTAACTGGCGTAAATAGAGTCCGATTGCCATGAAATTGATGTATGTTATTGGGGTTTACTATGGCATGTTCGGTATTGAAAATGAAGTGAGTAGCATTTACGGTTCGTCTACAGGGACACTCAAAAGAATTCCGTTGCATTTCGATCGATGGGGAAAAATCGTTTATACTATGTTCACACTGGATATCTTAAGATATCTCTCTGAGAGAGTTCCAAAAACTCTCTCAGTGAGTTTCGACTTACTTCGGCTAGATCAGGGTTGGCGAACCTTTTTATAGTCGCGTGCCAATTAAAAATATATACATATGTTACTTGACCTTTACGTGTCAAGTAAAAAACAAATTTATCGGATTGAAATATAATGAATCAAAACTACTTGAAAATTACTTATTAGGATATTTTCTAAAATGGGTAACATACATGTAAGTATTACACTGCAATAATTATAGAAACAATTATATTTTAGAAATTAATTAAAAATATAATGTGATTAATTGTTGTATCTCGGATGAAAAATAATTAATATCATGTTCATGTTCAGTTAATTTCAACAGAATGCAAACTAAATGAATTTATATGGCAACCACTCTCTATTTGATTTTTTATATTCTAAATTTGCAAAAATGATGAATTTGCGAAAATAACAGATATAAACAGTAGAAAAAATTTAAAAAAGGCAATAAATTGAAAAAAAGGCAGTTTACTTAAAAAGTTCTGAAATTAATTTCCGAGTTGCCAAAATTTACCATCGGTAATAATCTTTCCTTTTTGATAGTTTTCAAATATTTTGTTTGTTTGATAAATTTTCGAAACCATATTGTATAAGATTAAAATTCAATTTGCAATTAATCGAATTTAGAATCTAATCAGATCATCTAAGTTCGTGTATTTTGTGTAAAATCGCTGTATCCTTAGTTAGAGACATAATCAACGCCGCGCCGCGCCGTGCCAAAATTATTCTTTGGCGTGCCGAAAGTGGCACGCGTGCTATAGGTTCGCCGACCCTGGGCTAGATAGAGGAACGACCACTCACTCTCGTTGGCTATGAAGCTTCGCTTTTACTGATTGGCTATTGCGGCCGTTGTTATTTTAAGCGCATGCGCATACTTTACTTTTGTTCAGATCCCAGACACAGTGACGCTACTGAGATATCTGAGGTAAGTTTTTTACGCTACTGAGGTAAGTTTTTTCGAAGTGAACAGGCATCCGATTCCGGGAGGGTACCACTTCAAAACTGGCGGTCTAAGATATCTTAAGTTTCTAGTGTGAACAGGGTATTACTGTGTATTTTAATGATATTACCCTATTTTAAACATACTGAAATTGATATATATCACTAAAGTGTACTACAAGGTTCTTACTATAGAATAGGGTGTGCAGTGGCGCATCCAGGATTACGCTTTGGACGGGGCTAGCATATTTCAGAGGCCTATATGTGCCCAGATCTGGCCCGGCCCACTGTCGAGCTCTGTCTTTCTTTCATTTGATTTGATAGGGCGTGCCGGATCAGGTCCTGACTTAGTAAATTTTTTCTGCTGATTTGAGCAGAGTCGTAAGCAGCCAGAGAAGTCAGTGGAAGCTCTGGAAAGTTTGGGTGGAGCTAATTCTGAATGCGTTTAACATGTTAAATAATGAAGTACTGTACAAAAATATACCGGGTGTCCCAAAAAGGACTGACTGATTTTAAAATTCAATAACTTGTAAACGGTGACAGATATTTAAAAAGTTCTTGCAGGAGGGTTATGCATAAGGTCAAAAGTTTTTTTACAGTGATTTTCAATTTTAGTTCGAATTACAAACAATAGATGGCGCTGTAAGCAATAGTCGCTAAATACAGGCTCGATTTTTGGTCCTTTATCTTGTTCTATGCTGAAAAAGGAGATGGAAATGTATTATCCGGGCCACGAAGTACCAAAAATCGAGCATGAATTTAGCGTCTATCGATCGCAGTGCCATCTATTGTTTGTAATTCGAACTAAAATTGAAATTCACTGTAAAAAAACTTTTGACCTTATGCATAACCCTCCTGCAAGAATTTTTTAAATATCTGTCACCGTTTACAAGTTATTGAATTTTAAAATCAGTCAGTCCTTTTTGGGACACCCGGTATCTTAATTTTTGCAATTTTTTGGTGTGTTTCTGCATTTGGATAATTTTTAAGTCTGTTTGCAATCAATCGATTTAAAGTTTTATTATTAAATTTTCAAAATGTTATGAAGATTAAAGAGAGCACGGGGTCTTAAATTTTTAATTAACTAAATTTTAAACATGCTAATATTTCGAATTTCATAATAAATTTATAAAAGAAAAAAAATTGTGAGACAAAATTAATATATTTTCAAAAATTCCGATTTTTTAAGGGCCTATTAAAAATAATAATCATCTTTCATAAATTTAAATACCTGGTCTAGTTTGGGAGGGGCTTCAGTCCCCTTAGCTCCCCCCGTGGGTGGGCCAATGAGGGTGTGCGTAGAATTTATAGGGACACACAAATGAATTTGGCTACAGAAGAAAATGAACAACAATTCAACTATTGAAACCTACGAACAATAATTGTTGAAGCGCATTTTCATTTGTGGTATGCGTTTTTAAATTTAACTATTATTTAAATATTATTTTGTGTTTATGAGTTCTATATATCTCAATACAGGACGCACAAAATTTCACAACATCCGTATATTGACGGAAATTCCTGAATGGAAATTTTCAAGTGCGTTTAATTGAACTAACTTATAGTACACTATGAAGTATACATACATATCCATAGATCAGGGATGGCGAACCTTTTTGAGTATGCGTGGGAAAAATTTCAAAATTATTAGTTAGCAACATTCTAACGTGCCAGAAACATTTTAACTTAGATAAAATCCAATAATTCATTTTTATAGAATTTTTACTCAAATATTTTTACACTTACACTAAATTCGATACCTAAGTTGTTTATTATGCTGTATCAATAATATAACCATGTCGCATAGAATTCCGTGTTAATACAGTCGAACCTCTATTTAACGAAGTCGCTAAATCCCGGAAAAAAAGTTCGTTATATGGAAAATTCGTTAAATAGAGATTCACCTTTTAAAATACTTTAAAACTACATAAAACAGATTTTAAATTCATAAATACTAAATATTTTTACTAAAAGTAATTAATCACATTTTTCTTAATAAATTATATCGATTTGTTTTATTTATTTTACTCACCAATATCCATCATCAATTCATTTTTTCTACATGTTTAAATCTTTGAAATCTGCAAGGAAAACAAAGCATTGTCCGGGAATACACTGCATTTTCTGTTTAAAGTAAATAGTTTTACATTAAAATTAACGAATTTTAATGACATTATCGGATTTATTATTGTTATAACAAATAATTTTAACCATACATTAACATATGCGTCCTTAAATTTAATTTCTGAAAAACTCAGTTAATTTTGCCTGAGTTTTTTATTTAAAAAGGGCTTTCTCTCATAATACATCTCGTATCTTTACAATGCACCAAAAACCCCTTCCTGCGTATTTTCTTCTAACTATAATCCGCGTCGGATTGTTTCAAAGGATTTTAGCATTTCATCATACGAAGGTTTGTTAATTCCTGCATAATGATCATTTCCATCATCATCATATTCGTCTTCATCGCAATTTATTGCTGTATTGTTTTTATTTTTCACACTGTCGAAAATATCCAATTCGAATAGTGTTTCGAGGTCTCCACAATCATCAATCAGCACACCATGGTTAATTCTTTTTTTCTCACTGTATCCACATTTTTTAAAGTTACTCTAAGGGATTATCGTCTTCGTCCTCCGTACTTACCCAATTCTCACTGCTGACAAAGAAGGCGCCTGCTAAAACCAGTTCAAGACCATTGAACATCATAAAATGTGTTTAAAGAAAGAATAAGTTTGAAATGTCCAGAAATATTTTGAGAAATTTGGAGAAAAAAAAATTTTTGATCACAAGAAAAAGTTCGTTAAATAGAGAATGCACTTCGTTATTTGGAGGTTAATTTATGAAGAAATTCGCAAAATGTTCTTGGTTCCAAGGAAAAGTTCGCAAAATAGAGAAATTCGCAAAATAGAGGTTCGTTAAATAGAGGTCCGACTGTAATCTGTAAATGAGTTTTTCTTTTATTGTATACTTCCGAATCAGATCGTTTTAGTTGTAGAAACAGGTTCAATAGATACATATTATTTACAGTAGCAGTTAAAATTCAATTTTCAAAATTATAACCTAAATATAATAAAACCTAATCTGAAGTAGAAGCATGTCAATTAGGTATGTTACTATGCAAACTATATCTAAAAATTCAATTTTCAAAAACCTTTGAAATTCCATAAAGAAGCAAAAAATTTTGGAAAACACTATGTTGAATGGTTTGGCGAGAAAATGACGTTACAAGACGCTTTCATTGAAATTTATAATACCTTAATTCCTTCAAAACTTGCGGATTATTTTAAAGTAAATTATATACCTGTTACACAAACTATACTTTTTGTTAAAAAGCATAAAATGGATTGTTCTCCATAAACGAATGTAATCTATAATTTTTTTCGCGTGCCAGAGAAGTTTTCTTACGTGCCAAGTTTGGCACGCGTGTCATAGGTTCGCCATCCCTGCCATAGATCACATACTACAGGCATGAAAGCGGGAAATAGGAAGAAAGGTGTAAAATCTTTTCCACCTATAGAATGGCACTAATTTTTATAATTTAGACACATTTTAGCCGTTATTTATAAGATAAAATGAAATATAACTGTATGTATGGTTGTTATTTTTTTTCATAACTGATAAGATATTAAAAACAAATTTAAAATCAAAATTGTTGTAATAAATCTATTCCAAAAAGAATGAAAACTTCCTTAAACTCTAGAAGAAACTTTGCACTTTGGAAAGATACTTTAAACAGCTGTATTTACATGACTTTCATATGCTTGTAATATAAGCTTCACTTTGATTTGATAGCTCTTTTGTACAACAATTCAGAAAAAATTCTAGGGATTTGAGTAGACATGTGTCTGATTATTAAATTTTTGATATCCACCTCCCCCACCTTATATGCTTCCAATATTTTCTTTGCATTTTTGCATCAATCCAGAGAATACCATTTTTTTTTTTTTCGTACTTCTTAGTTATCCCGTCGACCAAATTACTGTCGCCAAATTGTAAGATTAAATGCCAATAATGGTTTGCCATAAATTAATTAACTGTAAGATTAAATGCCAATAATGGCCAATAAAACCATTATTTCGACGTTTTATTCGTGTTTTTATTAATGTTTTACTAATTTATTTGTTCTTTCGTTATTTGAAATAAAAATTATGTCAATGTGTATAATTTGGCGAGTGGTTTGGCGATTTATATAATTTGGCGAAATTGGTCGACGGGATAATAAGAAGTACCTTTTTTTATAAAGGTGGAATTCCTCCTTTAGGAGGAACTCTTTCATGCCTGTATGCAGGGCTGCACACACACACACACACAATAAAAAAAAAAAATAATAATAATAATAAAATCTTATATTTTTCTTGATTATTCATAATAATAGCAGAAATTTTATTTTCAAATACATTATGGTTATGCGTTTTCCAAATTGTTCATTTAGCCAGAATTAGTCGACTGTGAATTTTTGTTACAGTATTCAGAATGTGTTGGAAAGTGTTTCATAATCGATGCTGTACCCATGATTTTTCATTTTTTTTTTTCATTTTATACAATATTTACAATCGTTAAATAAGCGATATAATCTAATTGTGATTGGTACATCACAAAATTTATTTATTTTCTCGACTATTCTTGATAATAGCAGAAATTTCGTTTTCAAACACATTATGGTTATGTGTTTTCCAAATTGCTCATTTAGACATAATTTTTTCTCTTAGTATGCTGTGAAGTTTTGTTATAGTATTCAGAATGTGTTGGAAAGTGTTTCCTAATCATATACACATGATTTATCTTTCTTTTTTATTTTCATTTTATACAATATTTACAATCGTTAAATAAGAGATATAATCTAATTGTGATGGGTGCATCAGAAAAATCTATGTAATGAAATTAAATGAATAATTAGGTTAAAGCAAAATACAAAGATAGAATAACGAATTCCATTTAGCAAAGTAGCCGCTAAAAGGAGATGAAATATTCAAAACTGAAGAAGGGAAAAAAAGATTAACTTATCTTTTATATTTATTAGCGAATTTATTCATTCATCTCCTAATTAATTAATATGAGTATCAGTTAAAATGGGTGGAACAATTACGCGTTAATTATGGGACAATCCATGATATTGATTATAAATTTTGAGATGAATTTTTACACAGATAAAACTTACTAAACAGGGCACACTACCTCAATATCAATTTTAATAATTGACGCATAATATCAGCCGATAATATTACCAGCAACCCCAACTTTAATTTAACACACGATCCATGCTTTATTATCTAAAATATATCCTCGCTCTATAGCCACAGTGGAACAAGTCAGAAATTATCGATTTTGGGATATGCGTAATCTTCACCTATTAAGAATTTACATACAATATCTTAAATATTAAGATAGTTGATAGAAGGACTTTGCAGTGATGCCGAAGACAAAAAAGAATATAGTTATAAGCAAGGTCGTGGCTAGGAAAATAGTAGGATATATTATATTATTATATATATAGGTAGTGGGGAGGGGGGGGGGAGGGCGCAATTATTAATTATAATAACGTGTACGGTGAATATAATGCTATTAATAATATACTACATTCACTGTATTATAATAATTTGTGTATAGAGTATTTAATTATTAAATACTATTCACTATATTAATGATGTAATGGAAATTTCTAAAAGCTAAAATTATTAATAAGCTAATAAGTATTGATTGATAAACAAATCGGTAGAAGTATATTTATGAATTCTTTATATGTCTTATTTATGTAATTTTTTGTATGTTCACAAGCTTTGCACGAATGGTAAATTCTTAGTTTTGTTTATTTCATTTTTATACCATTTATCTGACCCAAAGAGAAAAGCAAATGCAGCCTTGGCAGGGGACTACAGGTACATCTGTTCCGAAATCTTATACGAGGTAGGATTCAAAAGTTCCCGGACTGACTCTATAACTGTAAAAATATTACCAATTTCATTGCTGAAACATATCCGCCTTCGAAATAAGATCCTTGCGCAACAACACACTTTTGCCATCGGCTGTAAATGTCATCGAAGCACTTCTGGAATCCATTTTTAGCCATGTCCTTTAATTCAACCTGCGATGCACTTTTAACTTCATCTGAAGATTGAAATTGACGACCCTGCAAGCGACGTGCAGTTCAGGAAACAGGCTAAAGTCACAGGTTGAGAGATCAGGGGAGTAAGGAGGATGTGGCAAAACAGTTGCTTTCATTTTCATAAGAAAGTCACCGACGACTAGGGATCGGTGTGCAGGAACGTTGTCATGCAAAAGCACCCATGACTGCTCAGCCCACAATTTTGGCCTCTTCTTCCGGACCGACTCACGTAAACGACGCAGGATATTTACATAGAGTTCCTTGTTGACAGTGCGTCCTTCAGGGATAAATTCCAGATGCACAATGCCCTGGATATCGAAGAATAACGTTAACATGACCTTCCCTTTAGAGTGATCTTGGCGGAATTTCTTCTTGAATTGGTGATTTCCAAGTTGCTGATGCTCTCTTGGATTGCGGATCGTATAAAAAACACCATTTCCCGTCTCCAGTAACAATTCTGCCAAGTAGGGAAGGATCTTTGTCAACAGCCGAGATTAAGCCTCCCACCATTTCAATTCGAATTGCCTTTTGGTCTTCTCTTAACATGCATGGCCGTCGATTTCAAATTTCAGATGAAGTAAAAAGTGCATCGCAGGCTGGATTAAAGGACATGGCTAAAAATGGATTCCAGAAGAGCTTCGATGACATTTACAGGCGATGGCAAATGTGTATTGTTGCGCAAGGTCTTATTTCGAAGGCAGATGTGTTTCAGCAATGTAATTGGTAATATTTTTACAGTTATTGAGTCAGTTCGGGAACTTTTGAATCCTACTACGTATCTCTCTGTATTTTATTTTGAATGCGTCCATATTAACCATTCAAACGAAAAACGCAATTGTGGCCAAATGAACAGAACCATTATGAACAGAAAGAGCTATATATATAAGGTATAACATTTTCCACCTCAATTTTTTTATATGAATACAATGACAATTGAATGAATAATTAAAACCACCAGATTCACTCCTTGAGTACCTTCATAAGCTTCCAGACATATTCAAATAAGGAACCGAGTGAACAAGCCTTATACTTGATCTGGAATCTCGTTTAATTGTAACTACATGGTTGTCTTAGAAATCTGCGAGATAGATAAATACAGAAATAGGAAAACACTAATCAGTTCTAGACCCTATTTGCATATGCAAATTGAAAGCAAATACAAGAACCTTGAAGATAATTCACCTTTATGTGAACTTCATTAATACATTAACGAACAGATGAAATGAAATGTACTTAGTTGCACAAAATTAAATTCGTGTAATAAGCTACATTATGAATAAATTTTCATGAATGGAAATTTTAACGTTTACCGGTTACATTTAAAACTGGAAAAAAGTTGCATGATAGAAGTTTAAAGTTTGTTCAAAACGTTTTGTAAGCTGAGCATTAACATAACTTCTCTTCAAACGAATTATTTTATTTATAATTAAATAACGCTTTCTAGCTTTTTAGTATTGTTGGAATTGGAATTATTCCCCTTTTCATTAAACGGAAATGCAATTAGAAAATTAAACACGCAAATTCTAACAGACAGGAATACAGTGCCATACTATTTACAGGTTGCGGAAATTGGATTAAAAGTATACACTAGTAACGCGAAAACACTTGCAACCTAAATTATTAAATTAAGCATATTATTTTAGTAATACTTTGTAAAATAAATGAAAAAATCCCTGACGGCTCGGCCTACAGGCGCAGGTAGGTTTCGAAGTTAAGTACTAATCTTAACAACTAAAACTAAATCATGATTAGAGATAAGCCCACGTTAACAATTTTATCTGGCCGCTTTTGACGAGTTTTTTAATTTATTTTTATATAAGAGCTGGTTTTATCAGAATCGTGTTTAGGTTGTATTAAAAAATATACTTTTCCATGCTCAACAACTCGAAATCTTCTGACACATTTTCAGATTCATTTTTAAAAGAAAAAACAAGAAACTTGCTGATGTGATTTTTGAAGAGATTTATAAGCGACCTGTTTTTCGTTCAATTAATTAGAACTTGATTTATAAACAATTATTTTCTCAGTAGGACAATGTTTTTTGTTTCCAACACAATCGCTTCGGGAAATTCGATCCAAAATGCACACTTTGACATCATTTTTTGAAATATATTCTGTCTCTATCAAAAAATAGACCAATAGGTACATTTTATAGTTCCTGAATAAGAGAACCAACCTACCAATTAGATGCGTTAGAAAGCAAAAATGAATTTAAAAATGAGTCAGAAAATAAGCAGTTTGGATTTGAGTACACTCTTAATTCGATTATTTTTTCTTCAACCGCTATGTATTTTTAATTTGTTTTTGCTGTAAGAATGGGTCCTATCAAAAACTTGTCACTATAAAAGTTGTAGGTAATATTAAGAACATATATAATAAATTCATGCGGATTTTATATCTTGTGAATTGACGAAGTTATGGATTTTTGTTTTCTTCAACCCCCCACCCCCTTTTTGGTTTCGTTTTAATTTTTTTTTTCGGTACGAATTGGTCCTATCAAACACTTGTCAATATAAAAGTTATATATAACATTAAGAAGATTTATAATAAATTTAATTGGATTTGATAGCTTGAGAATTGACGAAGTTTGGAATTTTTTTCTGCCCAAAATCCTATTTTTTTGCGCCTCTTGAGCCTATTTTTAATTTTACGAAAAATCTGTCATACATGAATTTTTGGTCTTTTTTTTAAGAAATAATAATAACTTTAAACAGATTCGATATGTATTATAATTAAGAAGTTATGGAGTTTTCTCTGTTTTCACAAAACCCCTCCCTATTTTTACCCCTTAGTCCGATTTTGCCCATTAGCAAACTCGACCGAGATTTTATGCCCCTTGATTTTATGTATCAGTTTGGAAGAGATTTGTACAGAGTTATGGAAGTTATCGTCTCCATAAAAAAATGATTATATAAAGTTTTTTACTGAGGGTGGTTTTGGGTTTTAGGGGTAATGATCAGTATAGATCTGCAAAAAATTTTCGGAAATTCCAACATAGGGGAGAATGTAATAGGTAGTATTTCTACCTACCTACCATCAATAGGTAGTATTTCTACCTAAAAGAGACATGCTTTAAGAAGAGTACACATAGGAAAAAAGAAGTTTAAAATATTTATTTCCCGAGGAGATATTTTAAAAACAAGAACGTACTCTACGCTTTTATGGTTAACATTAGCCGTAGGGGAATTTGAGATACGATTGACCAACACTCTAAACTCATTTATTTAATCAGTGTATATGAGTTAATTTTTATATAAAAAAAGATAAAATTGATAGCATTGCTGGATTCTACTTTATACCACCCATTTAAGCTAGATAGAGAGAAAAAGAAAGAAGAGAAAAAACAGTCTTGTCAGCTGACAACAGACACATCTGTTCCGAAATCTTGCTTCTCACTGGATTTTATTCGGAATGTTTTCTTATTACCTACACAAAACGAAAAACACAATTGTGGCTACATAGGAGCACTGCGAACATAGCGAACCGTGTATTGAACGTATAAAACTTTCCATCACAAAATTTTGCCACGAAGATTATGAAAATTGAATGAATAATTAAAAATAACGGATGCACTCCTTGAGTACCTCTATAAAATTCGAGACACATTCAAATAAGGAACCGAATGAACTGGCCAGGAATCTTATTTAATTGTAACTACATGTTTGTCTTGGAAGTCTGTAAGGTAGATAAATACGGAAATAGGAAAATACTAATGAAAGTTAGTCCCTATTTGCATATGAAAATTAAAAGAAAATATACAAGGACCTTAAAGATATATCACATTTACGCGAACTTCATTAATACATCAACGAACAGATGAAATGAAATTTACTTTCTTACATAAAATGAACTTCGTGTAATAAGCAACATTATGAATAAATTTTGGTGAATGAAAATTTTAACGTTTACCGATTGCATTTAAAATTTGAAAAAAGAAAGGTTGCTTGATAGAAGGATAAAGTTTGTTCAAAATGTTTCGCAGACTGAACATTAACATAACTTCTCGTTGAATAAAATATTTTATTTATAATTAAAATACGCTTTCTAGCATTGCTTGAATTATTCTCTTTTCATTAATGGGTAATAAATTTGAAAGTTAAACACGCAAATTATAACAGGCAGGGATGCCGTGCTATATTTAGAGTTTGGGGAAACTGGATTAAAAGCCTATGCTAGTAATACAAAGACACTTGCAAGCTAATGCTAAACCAATGGCAGCGTACTTTTCGCATTTTGATTTATTTCCAACTGTGTAGTTTTTAACTTTTTAATTTTGGGTGCAGATTTTTTTTCCGAAACCAGTTGCGAAAAAGTAAGCGTCCTCAGAGGGGAAAGAAATAATAACTGCAACCAATTTCGAAAGAGTAAGAAAGTGTTCGGTTAGACATCTATCTGAGATGAAATTTCATTCTTAAATTTCTAAGCATCCCACAATATTACTTTTTACACCGTCGTATAGAGAAAAAAATGTACTTTTAAATGCAATTTGTTTGAAAGCTGTATCTCAATTTGTTTCTGAGTTATTTTTTTTTTTGTAGTTTTTATTACTTTTTTGTCATAGTGGCAACAGAAGTATCCATCTCTGTTGAAAGTAAAGGGAAAATACAGATTACTGTATAGACCCATCAGAAAACGAATAAAATGCGGGATTCAACTACTAAAACGCTTCAAATATGTTTTTGATTTCCTACCCTGACCGAGGACAATAACTATTTTTCCAAATGGTTAATAATCAATGAAAAGTATGTTTTTATGGAATGGAATTTTGTGAAGGGGCCTGTTTTATTAAAAAGAATTTTGTGAAGGGGTCTGCTTTATTAAAAGAAATTGTGTGAAGGAGCCTGTTTTATTGAAAGGAATTTTGTGAAGGGGCCTGTTTTGATCAAACTTTTTGAAGGGACCCTAAATAGATCTCAAATTTTGCCTGGATCGACCCCTGCATTTAGAACGTTTTAACATAATTTTAAATTAATAAAAAAAAAAGTATATATATAACACTGATGAAGATATTAAATATCTTTTATGCGCATTTAATTTTTTTTATAAACAGACGCCTCGGGCGACGGGTCATATGCGGTCCGCAGCTGGAATATAACTGGTCAGGAAGAATAAAAGTATTTTATTTTTTCGATTTAGGTAATGAGCAACTTTCAACTAGTAAAGTCTACTTCCTAACCGTAATAAACGAGCTTGCTATGATGTTTTGACTTGGGTGAAAATGAAAGTAAGTAAAAAGACGTTTGTTGGTTTTAGTTTTGTAATCTCAGAAATCACAGATGTGAAACTATTATAATAGACGAGGATGTAAAAAGGAAACATGAGTTATTCTGAGAAAAATCTAATAATAAAATAAACACGGAAATAATTATTGCGTTCTTTCGTAAATCAATGGTTCTTCAACTATACAGTATTCACAATCTCTGGTCTGTGAGGGAAAATTATCAATGGGACTATATAGGGTGCCCCAAAATGATTGAAAACGCACTTTATTATTATTATTTTTTTTTTTACTTGTTGGAAATATGTAACTAATTTAAATTTCAAAAAGTGTTCAAAATAAGGTAAGAATTAAGACTATCTCTCACCCGCAAGAAAAGAAACACCTCGGCAAAAGAAAATTTCACAGGAGAGACAAAAATTGCATGATTTTATTGTAACATGAAATTATAACACTTATCTTTGCATGCAGGAATAAAAACGTGCATAAAAGGAAAAAACCCTTAAGAATGAAGACGTAGATGAGGTTTGGAGGATTGAGTAATTTTACCTCCCCACACTTCCCATCACCCTTCTGTGGTCACGAATGAATATATAGCATAATAAATCTATTTTCCGTATAATTACGCTTATAAACTTCTGTAGCAAAACGCACCTATGACAGACTTTTTAGTGGAATAAAACGCAACAGGAATTTTTGCGAGCTGTGTCACTTTTCTTGTTTTCGATATGCTGATGAAATAGACCTGTCGTTAAGTTTCGACAAGTTTGCATAGTTTAGATTTTTATACGGTCCCTGGTCATATAACCACAGTACAAATTTTCTCCGTTGAAACGATTTTGGGAATGTGTCAAAAAGTAGCGAATATGGATTTAAGAATATAGCCTTGACTGAATAAATAACATCGCTAAAAGTCTGCTTAATTTGTTACTTTTGCTAAAGCTTTTGGATTTTTAAAAAATATCTTTACAATCTAAAAAAAAATTCTGTATTTCGCCTATATAATTTCCGGATTTTTTTTTTCTTTTGCAGTGTAAGAATAAAAACAAATCCCACAGCTTAAGAGAAAATGAATAACTAGTATGTTGTGGCCATCACAAAACTTTCTTCTATCTCATACATGTCAATACTTCAAAATTCACTATCTCAGTGCCAAATTAAATGGCAATCTGTGTTCATCATGAGAATTCTAAAAATATGAAATTCCGTGCATTAGTTCTCGAGGTATGACTTTCACTGAAATAGTGTAAATCCAGCAAAATGCAGCATAGCAGCGCCACCTATTGGGTTATTTACACCAGAACCTAATTATCACCAACTTATGTCAACGTCTAACTGAATATGAAGTTTGAGGAAAATTCGTGCATTAGTTCTTGAGATAGAGGTATTGCGCAAATTATGACAAATGCAGCATAGAAGCGCCACCTGTTGAGCGATTTGCAACAACACATAATCAGCAGCAATATTAATCAAGTTATCCTTAAATCTGAAGTTTGATGAAAATTCGTGCATTATTTCTTGAGATAGAGTTATTGAAGAAATAGTTCAAAATGCAGCACAGCAGTGCTACTTATTGGGCGATTTACACCAACACGTAGTCAGCATCATTTCATATGAAGGACTAACTAAATCCGAAGTTTGGTGAAAATGTCTGCATTAGTTCTTGAGATAGAACCACTGCGAAAATAGTGTAAATCCTGCAAAATGCAGCATAGTAGCGCCACCTGTTGGGCGATTTACACCAAAACGTAAACAGCATCCATTCATGTCAAGGACTAACGGAATCTGAAGTTTTATAAAAAAAATCCGTGCATTAGTTCTTGAGATAGAGCTTTTGCGGAAATCCTGCAAAATGCTACATAGCAGCGCCACCTGCAGGGCAATTTACACCAAAAACTAATCAGCACCAATCTATATCAGGGACTATATTAATACATGGAAAATATTCCAGAGGGAAACATTCGCCTTGCATACAATATTTCAAATGAAAATCAAATTTCAAAGTACAAAGTATATATATATATATATATATATATATATATATATATATATATATATATATATATAAGTATATATTATTATATGTTGGCCTTTGCGCCTTTTAAGCAATTACTTTGTACTTTGAAATTTGATTTTCATTTGAAATATATCAGGGACTACCTGAATATAAATTTTTATTACATTCCGTGCATTAGTTCTTGAGATAGAGCGCCCACGAAATTTGTGTCACATACAGACAGACAGACATTTTGTAAAAACATGTTTTTTGGAATCTCTGACCCATAAAATGTGTAAATCCGTCGAAAACTGGGATTCGAAAATTTTCGTGAAACCAATACTTTCTTCTTGTAAAGATAGAAGAAAGTAAAAATTAGCATTATCTACCAAAAATATTCTCAAATCTATACTGTTTGGCACACTTACGAAATAACTTTCATCGGAAAAATAAAATTTCTCTAAAAATACGCAAATCGTTCTGTCAATGTAAGTTTTTTTTAATTATTAATTATTAATTTATTTATTCTTGGCAGTGTAATATTTTGAAAACTTTTTTTCGTGCTCTGACACATAAAACAGAAAAAATTCCATTTTTCTAGGATTAAATTTCACGGAGTTATGATACTAAAAATAAAAACTAATAAGCACTAAGTTTTTAAAATTTAAAATATAACTCAGTCAATTTTGGTCGAAGAAGAATGAAATTTTTACTGATGTACATAAAGAAAATTATTTTTAAATGTAACTTATATATTTGGATTTTTTTTTATTATTATTTTTCATATGTACAAAAAAGCCATTTTCTCTGCTTTTTTCCCCCCACTTGTATTTAGTTATAATTTTTTTTTCTCTCTAAAATTATTGCTATTAAAATTAAATCCTACCCTTTAATTTCTTCAAAATATATCATTACTGATCTGAAATAAAAATATCAGGCGAAAAATTATTATTTGTGATTAACAATTACATAATAATATCACACTTTTTTTTATTTAGTTTTTTTTTGGGGGGGGGGGGGGGAGGGGGGGAGGGTGCCGAAGTCCCCTTAAATAAATTGAACATACATTTTTTTAAAAATAATTTTAATTAAAAAAATTATTACATTATTTTTAATTAACAAGTTCTTAATAATATCTAAATATACGTATTTTTTTATGTTTATAATAATTTTTTATTTTTATTTTGGGTGCTTAGCTCCCTTAAATAAATTACCGTGTCCCCTTAAATAAATTACCGTAATTAAAAACCACCCCTTTCCTTTCATATCTTCAAGAAGACAACATTTAATACTGCATTCTCTTTTTTAACATCCAGTATACATAAATGTGCGCATGAAGGGATAAAGAATGGCGGAAAATATTTTATACCAATTTTATACAGCATAAAGAAAGCTTAAGGAAGAGCTAAAAGAAAATTTCCCTTCCAAAAAATCCTCTGATAAATAGCTTAGAATCGTATCACGTAGCAAAATTTATAGCGCTGAATATATTCCATATATTACACAGAAGTTTCCTAGACAGTGTGTCTGGTTCAAAATACCCGGATAAGAGAGAAGAATGGCCTCGGAAAACATCATATCAAGATATATCCCATTTCTGCAAGGATATAATATTCTTAGATATATGAGATAATTTTCCAGTTGCTGGAAAAAGTATCCAGGCCAGGATTTGAAACACGGGCCTGTGGCTTAAGTTGCCAGTGTTCTGCCAACTGAGCTATCCTGGACAAATCTGGAGGGCACAATTCACTCAGATAACATTTTAATAGGAGCATTTTGTCTGTTATATGAAATAACTCAACAGCAGAAATCGCATTTAATAAAACCCCATGTAAACACGAGACATATAATTACATGATTAATTTTAATAAGATTATTCTAATTTATAAAAATTGAATTGCGGACCCCCCCCCCCCCCGCTCTTTTGGGATGTTTTCCCAAAACTAATCAGCATCAATTTACATAAGGATGAAACTTCATACAAAATTCCATCCTGTTCTACACAGTAGTTCGCGAGTTACAGTGTGTCACAGACAGACAGACTCACGGACAGGCAAATCGTCTTTAGGACCTCTTAAAATGTATCAATTCTTTGAAAATCGGAAGTCCAAGTCTTTCACGAATCCACTACTATCTTCTTGCTCAGATAGTAGAAAGTAACAAATTATAGTGTTGACTCTAAGCCGCTTTAGCAGGGCGCACCGCTCGGCGGCCCTTTTTTTCTTCTTTTTTGCGCCCGGCGGCCCTTTTTTTTCTTTCTTGCGCCCGACAGCCTTTTTTATTTCTTTTTTGCCCCCGGCTACCCTTTTAACACTTCCTATGATCCCCGTGGCAATTCAGTTGATCCCGGGTAAATATCGCAAACTCTGGGGATTCTAAACAAACCAGTTCAAAATATTTTTTGTGAGCAAGGTACAAGTGTGCCCTTTTTTTAGAATAGTGTTTCATTTTTGAAAAAACTTGTGCCCTTTTTTTAGAATAGTGTTCCCTTTTTGAAAAAAAATTACTCTTTTTAAGAATAGAGTTCGTCCCCTTTTTGAAAAATATACCCTTTTTTTAGAATAGTGTTCCCTTTTTGAAAAATTCCCGCCCGGCGGCCCCATTTTTCTAGAGTCAACACTAAACTTAGCATATGATAAAAAAAAAAAAAAAAAAAAAAATCAAGTTTCTTTGATTGTTTCAAAGATCCAAAGGTTTTTACGAGATGCATTATTTTTGAAAGACCCAATTTATAACAGCGGGCGTTAACTGATAAAAAATACTTTAAAATATTCCATATCAATTTTGATCGCATGACTACAGCCACAATTAAATTGCGGACCCCTCCTCCCCTTGTGGGATTTTCTCCTCAAACTAATCAGCATCAATTCACATAAGGACAGAACTAACCTATGCAATTCCATCCTATTCTACTGAGTAGTTCGTGAGTTAAAGCATGTCACAGACAGTCAGACAGATTCCTGGACAGACAGTTTTTAAAAACAGTCAAATAGTCTTTAGGACCTCCGAAAAATTATAAATTCTTCGAAAACCGTAAGTCAAAGTTTTTCACGAATCCATTATTTCTTTCTCGTATAGACAGAAGAAAGTAACAACTTAGCATATAATAAAAAAAATCAAGCTTCTTTGATGGTTTCAAAGATCTAAAGTTTTTAACAAGATGCATTCTTTTTTTAAAGACCGAATTTATAACAGTGGACGTAAACTGATAAAAAATAGTTGAAAATATTTCATATCAATTTTACACAACATATAAAAAGAATGTTTTAGCAAAACTTTAAGGAGAAAGAAATAAAGAATTTTCCTTTCCTCTGATAAATAGTTGAGAGTCGCATCACGTTTCAAAATTTATCGCGCTGAATATATTCAACACATTACAGAGAGGGGTTTTCTAGACAGAGCGGCGGGTCCCAAAATGCCCGGGTAAAAGGAAAACGGCCCCGGGAAACATCATCTCAAGACAAATTCCATTTCTTCGAAGGATATAATTTTCTTAGTTCTCTTTTATTTCACATATATAGTCTCTTATCCAGTAGTTCTCTCAAAGCTCCCAGAGTGGTTCAGTCCCACTACGCCCCCGCACGTTTCGAGAAAATCAATAAAAGTGTATGTGTCAAAACGGGAAGAGGAAAACTGGGCCAATAGTCTTCAAGTTTTGCGCCAGGGTGAAGGTTAGAAAAGATGCTATATGATATCACGGTACATTTTTTTTTTCTTATTCTATGACATATAGTTAAGAACGAGATAAAATAAAGTTTGGTTTTAGTTAAACTTAGATCCAAGTTGTATGTTAAGTATGCGAAGGGGAGGTTCTTTTAATGTCTTTCAGATTTCTTTTCTTGCGATGCTATGCACGGAGAGGATGGTGGTATGATAAGCACGAACAATAAATTCGAATAGAAAGTGCATTTTATGAGAGTAATAAATCGATTCGGAATTGATTTTGATTATGCAAAAGTACTAATATAGTAGCTCGATGTACCTTTTTTCACCCCTTTTTAAATCCAAAGAGTGGGGGAAGTTGTCGTTCATCTGAAGAAACCCTATTCATCTCACACCTCTGTGTGTCTGTATGTCAAGCATCGAGTATGAAACACTTTCCAACGCATTCACAATAATGTAACAAAACTTTACCGTTTAATAAATTGAAATATGGATATCTAATTGAACTATTTGAAAACCCAATTTCAGTAATTCTCATTTACAGTCGGAAAATTATCCGAATTCTTTCAGCAGCCCTGTATATGATATGAGCTGTTCAGTGCACAAATCGATTAACTCCACTTTTGAAAAATCTTCAATTTTAAGTGTCAAAGCACTTGTATAGTCATAACTTTTAATATTTGTAATAACTTTCCTCAATAATAAAGATTAACACCATTAAATGATAAAAAATTTTTGGCCATTGAATAATAAATAATTTATTTCAGAGGCCATTTTGATTAACTCCATACTCTAATGTAAATCGTTTCAATAAAGCAACTCAAATGTACAAGCAAGCGTTGAATGATAACGGTAATTTTTTTAGTGTCGGGCTTAAAATACGCTGGATAAAGTTAGAAAGGTCCAAACCCTACCTCATACAATTCAAACATGACTGTAATGAAGATTCAGAATTTAATGCCATTAATATAAGAAAATCTGTAGCAGGTAGACCACAAAATTTGAAGAATGTAGATCAGCCTTTATTATATCCTAAAGGTAGAACTGTGACGAGGGAAAAAAGGAGAGACATGATGGACCTGCTAAAATTCATTCTTCCTGGTAACCCATTAGTGCGTGAATTTTTGTTTTCTCAAAGTTTTTGGTAAAATCACTTTAAAATGTTGCAAAATGAGCTGGAAAAATACTAAAAAAAATTAAGCTTATTTTTTTTGCATTTATTTGATAAAACGTAAAAGAACTAAATATGAGTATTTCTAGTAGAATAATATGCATAGTTATATATTTTGCCTAGATTTACATTTAAAATGTTTTTAAATTGTATATTATGTACTATAATTAGTATTTTTATGAACTAAAAAATATATATATTTATTTCTTTGCGGAGACTAATAACGTCATAACTATTATTAATAATAAAATAAGAATAATCGTATTGCAGACTTAAAAAGAATTTTTTTCATAAATATCTTCGAATGGAGATTACATAAATACCTGTCTCCTAAATTTCTAACAAAAATATGTGCCCATTTGTACCTAGAACCCTATATTTTGGACATTACAAAAATGCATAAAAAATAATTTAATTTCGTAATTTAAGAAAAAACATATTTCAAAAACGTCTACAAGCTAAGATTATAACTTGCGATTTTGAATCCTTGATAGAAAAAATACAAATAAACTTACTTTTTACATTTCGCCATCTTGAAAAATTAAAAATCTATAAACACCGAAAAAAGGCCTTCATTTAAGCAAATAAATATCCACATTATGCTGTCATCTATCGGTTATAGATAAGGACATTTATAAATAATGATTTCATGCAATTTTCATGTTATAAAGGAGAAGAAAATTATAAAAATTCATTAAAATTTGAAACGCCTCAAAAATGGGACGCTAGGCATAAATGGGTTAAACATGATTACTATAAAAACTTGACAACAAATCGAAATGACGAGTCTTCACATACACTTGATGAAGAAAACATTATTTATATTGCTGATGAATTTAATCACAGATAATATAATATAACAGAGACCCTTGTCACAAACTGTCATAATTCTCTTTCTCACCATAACATGTTAAAAAAAATCTCACATTTATTTAATTCGTAAATATTAAACATGCTAGTATTTCGAATTTCATAAGAAAATTTATAAAAAGAGAAAAAATTGTGAGACAAAATAAATATTTAGAAAAAAATCCGATTTTTAAAAGACCTATTAAAAAAATAACAGTTTTCAAATTTTAGAAAACTTTAAATAACTAGTCTAATCTCGGGGTCTGGTAGGGTCTTGAGCCCCTTTAGCTCCCCCTGTGAGTGCGCCAATGAACAGAATTGTCAACATTCATTTTTATGGAAAATCTGTAATAAAAATATATAATAACTAACTTTTTCTGTAATAAAAAACTTAAAAATTTAAACACTGCATTTAACTTTATTATTTTTTTGAGTTGCCAAATCGATTAACCCCACCCGTCACATAAAAATTGTAACATTACTGACGATTATTTTTTGGCTATTCTTTCTTATTAATTTTATATCCCGTTAGATGAAAGCTATCTCTGTGTGTATGCATTCTACAATATATTTTTGAATTTATATTATAAAGGGAATTAAAAAAAAAACAACGTACATTATTTCAGCGCATTTCTCAACTTTTTGTTAATCGATTCTTGTTAATCGTAACTTGGAGTTAATCGATTTGTGCCCTGAATGGCTCATATATAGATTTGTATTTGTAATCTACATGCATGCAAAAATGTAGTTCATTTAGGAAATGCATACCTCAGTTAAAATTCCCCTTCAGCAGTTTCCGTTAATCAGGAGAATGGTACGCGAATTCTTTTGTGCAGCCTTGTAAACGGGGTATAGCATTTATACACCACGAGTAACATGCAAATACAGTAAACCCTCCCTAAAGTGACCACGTTCCGTTCCAATAAAAATTGGTCGCTCCGATAGGTGGTCTCTTAATGGAGGTCATCTTTAAATCTAGATTTTAATTGTTGGATAAAGGTAACAATTATTGTTACTCAAATTTATTTTTCACATTAGGAAAAAAAATATAAAAATTTAAATGTCAAAACAAAAGTTAATTACATAAGATAATTACTGCAGACTTTAAAAAAATGAATGCATTGACGTTTGCTTTGATTTTACGGTTTTATTTTTTATAACTTTTATTTCCAAGTCCTTTCGAAGTTCAGTAAATAAATGCAATTTTTTTTTTTTTTTTGGAGGGGGGGACGGGAACAAATAATGGCGATTTCATTAATTTATCTATTTCTTTGAGAGCTTTCTGACAGAATAGGGCAGAGGAGTTTATTGACTGTCATTCTTAATTTGTCATCAAAGTTATATTCATTGCCTAAAAACGCACAAAGGGCTTTAAATACTTAAAAGTTACCGGAATAAAAAAAAATTCTAAACTTAATTTAGAAGTTTGATGAATAATGTGCTTTTCGGAATTATTTTTCTAATAAATCCTTCTTCAAACGACCAGGAGAAAACGGAATTTGTTTCATTTTCTTCCAAGAAATGGGTCGCTCATGGACGGAGATCTACTGGAATGGTCTCTGAATGGAGGTAAATTTAGCATTGAGTTTATGGGAATAAATTCCGTTCCATGAAAAAAGGGTCGTTCAAGGAGGTGGTCGCTTAATGGAGGTGGTTGCACAGAGAGGTTTCACTGTAGTTAGTTAAATATAAAAGCGCATACCGAAATTGAAAACGCACTTTCAGCAGTTATTGCTCAAAGGCAGTGCTGTAACCGATTTCTTTTGTGTGTCCCTGTAAATGAACGCTTTATTCTATAGTAATCATCTTGAAGGGAAATTCAGCGTTTTACATCAATTTCAATACATTTGAAATAGCTTAATGTTATTAAAATGCCCCGCAAACGAATTTTCCCATTAACCATAATCTTACAGAATTATTTTGAGTGTCCCTGTAAAAGAACTATTAATGCTACACACTTCATATTGAATACCAAACCTGCCATGGTAAACATCATTAACATATATCGATTTCTTTTGTGTGTCCCTGATAATGAATAAACAAGAAAGAAAAATCATGCGTCAAGCATAGGTTATTAAACACTTTCCAACGCATTCAGAATAATGTAATAAAACTGCGCCGTTTAATAAGTTAAAATATTATGTCTAATTCAATCCTAAGGAAACGCATAACACATTTCAAAACCAAATTTCAACTGTTTCCATCTACAATCGGAAAACTATCGGAATTCTTTTAGCGGCCCGTATATGATATATAGGTTTCTATCTTTTAACTACATGCATGCCAAAATTTAGTTCATTTAAGAAATACATATACTTCAGTTGAAAATCCCCCTTCAGCCATTTCAGCTAAGAAGGAGAATTTTTTCGTGAATTCTTTTGTGAGCCCTGTATATGAGGTATAGAATTTATATACAACGAGTACATGCTAAACATTAGTTAAATTTAAAAGCGCATACCGAATTTGAAAACGGTCTTCCAGCAATTATTTCTCAAAGACAATACTGTAACCGATTTCTTTTGTGTATCCCTGTTAAGGGGTCTCAGGACTCTTAAAGCTTTAAAATTTTCGAAATTTTAATTTTTTTAGATGCTAAACTCCTATCTTTTCTGAACATTTTGATATAATTGTTTCCTTGAAATTCCTATTAGAACTGAAGTTATGGCTTTTACATTCATACACGTTCAATAGCTGAAGCGGCGTTTCGGAAACTTTGAAGCCATTTTTCTCCAAATGACATTTTTGGGCATAACGCGCACGATATCTCAAAAACTTAGGAATATTTTTTCATGAAATTTTCAAAACATTTGTTTCATGTTAGTCTGTATAAACTGAACCTAAAATTTCCTTTTTATTGTTCAAATCAATATTTTTTTAGGTGATTATAGTGTTGAAATTTTCTTAATTTTGCATTAGCTAAATACAACTTTGTATTAAAAATATAAAAAAGCTTTAAATACAAATTTATTTAGGTTCAGGGTAATTATTACAATCGGAAGTATAAGTAGACACCAAAATTTTCATTCTAGTTGCAATACTTATTTCGTAATCGTGCGCGTAAGCTGTTATGCCGATTTTTTGCTCGTCAAATGTCTAACAGTTTGGAGCCCACTGTAAACGCTAATTCTGCATCTTATAATTTTTTAAATACATGAAATGAAAGAACATACTTATATTTTTCATCCCAATTAAAATTGTGTCTTAAAATCAAATATAATTTCAGATATTAAATGTTAAAAATGGTCTTATTATTTTTTTCATTTTTTCCAATTTTAAGAGTCCTGAGACTCCTTAATGAGCGATAAATGCTATGAATGCCCTATTGCATTGTAATCATCATGTAGTGAAATTCAGTGATTTATATCAGTTTCAATACATTTGAAATACAGCAATGTCATTAAAATGCTCTGCAAGCGATTTTTCCCCATACACCATAATGGAACGGAATTCTTTCGAGTGTCCCTGTAAATGAACTATTAATGCTACACATTTCATATTGAATACCAAACATGCCATGGTAAACGAAACACTTCATATTAAAATAAATAATCATTGTTTAAAGTCTGATATATGAGTTAAAAATAAAAAATATATATTACAAGTAAAATTACATAAATACATTTAATACAATTAAAAAGCAAACGTTTCGAGCTACATTTTAGCCCCTCATCAGTGCAACAAAACATTCCAATGACAGAAAACTATATATCATGTTTACAGTTAAAAATTATTAGCAGTTAAAATTAAATAAAGTATATATATATATTTTTTTTTAAACAATGCTGAGTATTCAGGAGGAAAAGTGCACATGATTCATTTATCGGCGATGTTTGCTTACGAGTGAACACACCTTCCAGAGAAATTCTACTTTTAATATTTCGCAAATATGAAAGTTATCAGATCTGGTTGCAATAATATTAAAAGTAGAGTTTTTCTGGAAGGTGTGTTCACTCGTAAGCAAACGTCGCCGATAAATGAATCATGTGCACTTCCTTGTAAATACTCAGCATTGTTTAAATATATATATATATATACTTTATTTAATTTTAACTGCTAATAATTTTTAACAGTAAACATGATTGATATATAGTTTTCTGTCATTTGAATGTTTTGTTGCACTGATGAGGGGCTAAAATTTAGCTCGAAACGTTTGCTTTTTAATTGTATTAAATGTATTTATGTAATTTTACTTGTATGTCTGATGAATTGTAATATATATTTTTTATTTGAAACACTTCATACTGAATACCAAACATGCCATGGTAAACGCTACACTTCATATTGAATAGCAAACATGTCATGGTAAACATCATGAAAAACATCAATTGCATGAAAACCCGAGTATATTTACGGGAGTTAGAGCGTGGACAGACAGACAGACAAACGGAATTCATAAACACTTTTCAACTTTGATGGAAAAGTTAAAAAGAGACTGGTTTCGTAACCTATCTAAAGAGATAAGAATCGATTGAGATCCTCATCTTGGAGATTAGCATTATAAGCAAAAAATCATCTTAGAAGTTTATAAACAACCAAACTTGAGGAAATTTGAGAAAACAATCATTTTACGTAATTTACGTAATTGTATTATGAAATATTTGTTGAAAAATACGGGATCGTGATGAAATTTATTTTAAACATTTATATTTTGTCCAAGTAAATGTCCATCTCCGCATTAAAACGTCAGCAGCGATGATGATAACGTCAAACTTTTATTTCGTTGTTACGACGACAACGCAAACATAGAATTTTGAAAAGAATTTGATAAGCTCGCCAATATTACAGCAATTTAACTAACACTCAAGTTCGAATGAGAGATAATTTTAACACGTTTCGCGTATTCTAAGAATTTAACCTCGAGATTAAAGCAGTTTACAGCTGATTAAGTCTCTTTAAAAGAGCAAACATTTGAAACTCAGAGGCAAATTATACAAAATCCGAAATCTAATCACCCTATAAACAAACAGATGGAAGTTGTTGAAAAGAGAATAAATACTATTTCTTTGGCTTGTTTTCAATTCCCAAAGAATCAACAACTGGGAAATAACTGTGATGAAAAGCAAGATAATAAAATACTTGGAGATTTTTTTTTTTTTTTTTTTTTTTTTTTTTTTTGTACAAAATGTAAGTTTTTTATTATTACTTAATATTTGCATTTTTAATAGGGCCAATCAGTGAGATTTCAAATTCTCCCCTCCTATGGGCGGGGAATGTATTGTTATTTTTTAAATATCACATCAGTAAATTAATATTTTTAACTTCTTTTTTCAGCGAAAAATCTCTCTCGTTCTCTTTCTCACTTTTTTTTTTTTTTTTTTTTTTTGACAAAATATAAGTTTTTTATTATTACTAAATATTTGCATCTTTAATGGTGTCGGTCAGTCAGATTTCAAAATTTCTCCTCCTATGGGCGCGGGATGTATTCGTATTTTTGAAATATCCCATCAATAAATTAATATTTTTTACTTCTTTTTTTCGGTGAAAAATGTCTCTCGTTCTCTCTTTCTCTCACTTTTTTTTTTTTTTTTTTTTCTTGACAAAATATAATATCGTTATTATTACAAAGTATTTGCGTTTTTAATGCTGTCGGTCAGTGAGATCTCAAATTCTCCCTTCCTATGGGCGCAGGGTGTATTCTTATTTTTAAAATATCCCATCAGTAAATTAATATTTTTAACTTCTTTTTTCAGCGAAAAATATCTCTCGTTCTCTCTCTCCCTCTCTTTTATTTGATAAAATATGTGCTAAAATATACGCTTAATTTAATATTTTATGGGTCAAAATTTTAGAAAAGTTGACGATGTTGCGAGTAAGATTTAATTGACGAAGAGACGATTTGACGTTGTGAGTAAGATTTAATTGACGATTTGACGATTTAAGATTGCGATTTAAAGGCACTTCAAATAAAAGAGTATCTATTTTTAGAAATATTTTGCTAACTAAAAAAGAAAGAGAAATATATTGGGTAGAGTATGCAGAAAAAAGAAGTTAAAAATGTCAGTTTCTTAAAGGGGTATATTTTAAAGATAAGAATAATGCATTCCACGTTCATTAGATGTTTAACATTAGAGAGAGACATTAAAGATTTCAATGATCTTAAATGTAATGAATAAATAAACGAAACTTTCAGAACAATGCATTTGAATAACAGTAATATAGTTTTGAAACCCCACAGAGATTTTTTTTTTATATTTTGCATCTATTAAGCATATACAGTATTAATTCATATGCAATATGCACTTTTTCTAAAAATCTGGGGGGGGGGGGGTGTTGAAGCGGGATGCACATTATACACGGGATATTTTCAAAAACTATACGAAACCATACAGTTTTTACTGAGTATTTGAATCACCCCTTGTGGGAGGCAGCTTTAAAAACACACACAAAAAAAAAAAAATACCCCCCTTCTTCCATACCCGTATATGCAAGAATTGCCAACATCGAATTTTCAAGTTGTAGCTATGTTGCTGTTTGCTGTTGCAAAATGTAAGCTTGCAGTTTGAAAGTAGAGCCGGCATCATGTGGAGTAATGAATTTTTACCTGCCGCGGCTCTGTTAGGGACGGGTGGATACTAATTTTTTTCATTGAGGTTCGGGTTGACTGTAAAAAGTTTCAGGTTGACCCGATTTTTCAAATTAAGTCCTGAATATTTAAAAAAGAATATTAATAATTTAAATATTAATCTAATATATTTGAATATGTTATATTAATATATTATATTTCAACGGGCTGGGCCGACAGATAAAAAAAAACGGGCCGGGTCGGGCCGGCAAAAAAATTAATCTGTCCTATCGGCCCGATATAAGAATTCAAGCAAAGCAGATAAAATACGAGCCATTTTCAAGGAATATGATTTTCTCGAGAAGTATAAATGTGCGTCACTAGCCGATGCGAGTTTAACAACATCAATACAGAAATGTAATATGTCCATCGTAGAGATCGGCATCGTACAGTTACAAGATGTCTGATTCCAAGTTTAATCTTTTTCATCAGACTCGTGCCGGGACGGAACTGATCTTAATCGATCTCAGGATGTGTAGGACAGACATTGTGTTTTGTAGTATTAATAGTGATAATGAACTTCTCTTAAGGGTGTATTCCAATCCAAACTGCTTGTTTTCCGATTTATTTTTAAATTCTTTTTTGCTCTCAAATGCATCAAACTGATAAATTCTCTTATTTAGAAACTACATAATGTGCCATGCTTGTCGATTTTTTGATAAATGCAGAAAATATTGCAAAAAACGCTGTCAAAGTTGGCGTTTTGAACCGAATTTTCCAAAGCTGGAGATCTGGAAATGAAAAAAATGGTAATACTGAGAAAATAATTGTTTAAAAATTAAATTCTAATGAATTGAGCGAAAAATGAAATCACACGGGCTCTTGTACATCTCTTCAAAAATCACCTCAGCAAGTTTCATATTTTTACTTTTAAAAATAAGTCTGAAAATGTATCGGAAAATTTCGAGCTGTTGAGAGTTGAAAAATATTTTTTCGAATACACCCTTAACAGTATCTTTGGAAATATACCTTAAGGTGGTTCTCATATTCATTGCTCAACAATGCGAAGCTTTCAGGCACATTTTCTGACTCATTTTTAAATATAAAGGAATAAAATTGACAGGCCTGCCTATTGAAGGCATTTGGAAACGAATAGCTTTTTCCATATTTGATAAATTACTTACAGAGATAACAGAGATTCTTTGCACGTGACTGTACGTTTTTCTCCTTTCCTGTGCTATCGCTTCCGGAAATTCGATTCAAAACGCTAACTTTGACAATATTTTCAGAAAGATATATTGCTTTTATCTATTAAAAAAAAAACGACATTTACATAGCTTCTGAATAAGAATACATAAATGTGTCGAAATGTAGCTCCCTTTGGATTTGAGAAAAGCCTTAAAAATGAGAGAAATATTTTCACAAATCTACTTTTTATTATACTGCTTCAAAAGTTATCATGTTTTTAATCCTTTATTCTGAACTACATTAATCTTTTACTGAATCCTTATTTCCATTTTGAAATGTCTGTAGACACGATGACTAAAACACTGTAGCCATCGTTAATGTTTGCTATTGTGTGTTTTCTGTTTTTCGAACATCATAGTAATGTAAAATATACTGTAAAATGTTCCCATAAATATGTATGTAGTATTCATTAAAAGAATCTTAATTGTATGTTGATAAAAAACGTTTTTTTTTTTTTTTTTAGTAGAAATTGTGTCGGGCCGGGCCTGTTTTCACTGATTTTTGTACGGGCCGGGCCGAGAACTGTAAAAATGCAAACGGGCCGGGCTCGGGCCGAACTTCCACTTTTTACACCGGGCCGGGCCAAGATAGCTTTCGTTCGGGCCGGGTCCGGGCCTGGAAATTCCGGCCCGTGCAGACCTCTAATTTGAATATTAACCAGTGTATATATATATTCATTTTTATAGAAAAAAGATAAAATCGATATTAGAGACATACTTGTATTGTAGACCACTTTTCCATAAATGTATTAAAATATGGGTTAATTTCCTTAGTTCTTACACTCAGGGATTAAATATTTTGGTTTCGCGTTGACAAAATTTTTTGTCAAGTTTGAATTGACGAAATTTGTTTCCGGATTCGGGTTAACTTAATGTAGATTTTTCGAGTTTGGGCCGGGTACCACCGGACTCGTGCAGGCTCTGTTTGAAAGCGTATTGTCATCGCACAATCTTTGAAAACAGGCTACGCAGTACAGAACCTATTGGACAACAATAAGAAATATATTAAGTTGGTCTCTGTTTCGGCATAACGTAAAAATGTATTCTTAGAAGAATATATGAAAAATGGAAATTTTATACAGTTTCATAACAATACATAAAAATTTATATCTTTTTAAAACGGAAATCGCATTATCAATTTTATATAAGACATCGTAGAACTTAAATATTTCCATTAATATATTTCCTATTTAGGACAAATATGAAATATATATTTTCTCTTTAATAGCAAAAATTCCATAAGAGCATATCTTGGTATGTTTAGTTTAAGTGACATGTTAAATGTGTAAAAATATTTCATATAATCCTATACATTTAAAACATTTTCCAATGTAGTTGAAAAGCATTTATGAATTTGGTTCGTCTGTCCGTATTTTTCTAGTCACGCTCGCGTAAATGGGCCATTTTCAAAAAGTGTCGTGTTTTACTGTCCTTTCACATTTGCACAGAAGAATAGTTAAATATCATAATTTTAATTATTGCATTTTAACTAACATGTTTTTTTAATGATAATTTGCAGATATATTATTGCTTATAAAATGTTTAAAAATAAGAAATATATTCATTTGTAGTCAAAATGTCATTACCATAAGTTGCCCCAACAAGCAAATTATCAGGTAAAGATTTGACTAAGTTCTATTTAAAATAGATGATTATAAATTTTTAAATACATTTTTATTTATTAAGGTGCTACTAATTAAAAAAATATTTATTTTCATAATTTAAACTTATCTATAATTCTTAATAGTTTTTTAAACCGTGTCCTAAGAAAGTGTGTCATTACCATGCTTCTGACAAAAAGTTTATCTGGAATTTTTTAGAGGGCAGCACATGCCTTTTTATCAAGGCAAAAATAATCCTTAAAAGTCAACTTGTTATCAGGTTTAGGTGAATAGAGTAAATAGTTTTATAGTTTCAATAAAACAAGCAAAGACTTTGAATCTCTTGGTGAGTATATTTTTGTACATCATTACCGTACCCACTTCTAATTGATAATTAAATGAACTATTATTTCTTAATCTACTTTTTATTATAAAAGAAGTAGAAAATCATTGTACGGGCTAGAACAGGGTCGGCGAACCTATGGCACGCGTGCCATAAGTGGCACGCTGTAGATTATTTTTGGCACGGCATATATTTAAGTTTTACAGCAAAATATAGTAGAATTTCACAAAATGCATTAATTAATATAGATGTTGTCTGTGTCACTTGAATCCGATTAGTTCGGTTGGTTGCGATTGTCACACAGATTGAAGAAATTGAAATATAACTTAATTTATCCGAATCTAGATCAATATTGGATCAGAAAATCTTGAGAATTAGAAGATTAACGCTAAACAAAAATTAAAAGTGTAATAAGCAAAAATGCTGATTTTAAAATTATAACAACTTGGAATTCAATTCCAGACACTAAAAGCTATAGTTTCAGGCGCTTGCTATTTTGACAATTTTTTCTGCAAGACATTCTTTTCGTTAAAAAATTGAAAAATTCAATTAAAAACGTCTTGTCAAGTGAGTGAAATTAAACGTGCATTCTATCGAAAATAACTAACAAGGAAGGTCTCCATACGGGCATATTCAGAAAAATCTGAAAAAATTACAGAGTGTTGTTCGTCTCATGTGGATATATATGTTTATAAAAAATTTTTTGGCGGAACCCCGATAGAACGTTCGTAAAAAAATGATGAAATTTTCGTTTTTTTGGCGATTTATCATCGGTTGGCGATGAAATGAAATTTCGGAAAATACTTTTTCATGTCGAATACTCTTTAAGATAAAAATATTTCACATTGAACTTGTTTAAATAAATTTAACTTAATAACTGTAGTTTTGCCAGTTTTAGTTTGATTTAGCTATAGTTTTGTCATACATGTATTTATAATGAAAGTTAAATAACAAATTTTATGAATTAAAACAAAATTCAAATTGTTTCAATGTCTCAAAATTAAATCCAATTGAGCGCTATCGGTTCAATTTTGTTGCTATGGAAACGACGAATTCCTTGGTTTGAAATGAATAACTGCTAAATGAATCTTGCCATTATTTTGGAATACGCTTAAATATATGAAAGTATTTTTTATAGATGAAATTGTTTTTAAAGTAATAAAATTAAGTAACAAGCAACATAAATATGTAATACGAAAAAATGTATTTATTAAACTCTCTCATTGTTTATGTTTAAATTCATTAAATACTTTTTACACGCATTCTAAAAATCAATTAACAAACAATTTTCAGATGCATTAAAATCGTTTGCTTTTGGCGAGGAAAAGTACTGCTCGCCAAATCACGTGACGCTTTCGTCTTTTCGCGCCAAATACTCGAAAGTATTTTATTTTTTTTTTACAGACTTTCTACTGTAATTCCGCCGCTAAATTTGACTGATCTGTTATTACATACATAAGTAGTTTAATTGGTATTTTTTTTTTCAAAATATTCTGAGTAAACCCAGTATGGAGACCTTCCTTGTAAGTAAAAAGCAGATATATAAATTATTTGGCATTTAAGATGAGACAACAGAAATATTTTTTTAATAAATTTATACAGTATAACATCAAATATCACCTGTATTTTTTTAATGTTAAAAACAAAATTTTAAGTAGTTTTGATTCATTATTATTTGATACATTAAATTTTTTTATTGTTGGCACATCATGATCACGTAAAGTATATTTTGGGGGAAATTTGGCACGTAGACGTGAAAAGGTTCGCCATCCCTGGGCTAGAAGATATAATGGCTGCCATTTATGACTGTGGAAAAATAAAAATATTTCGCTTAATTTGTCATTACCACAGATGCCATTACTGTACTCACTCATGTCGTTACAAAATTTATTAAAATTTAAAAATCAGTTTAAAAATGTTAAATTAGTAATTTGGTCCCTGCTGATGCTTGTATATTAATGTTTATGAGGTAAAATAATTATTTACAAAAAATTAAAATTTTCTGATTATTTCTAAAAATGTGATTTTGCTATCCAAAACATGAACAGATTTTGAAAATGACCCAAATATATTCGGATTTTCATGCAATTGGTATATTTTAATGATGATTGCCATGGCATGTTTGGTATCGAATATGACGTGTAGCATTAATAGTTCCCTTATAGGGCACTCAAAAGAATTCGGTTACATTACGGTCAATAGGGAAAAATCACTTGCAGTGTATTTTAATGACATTACTGTATTTCAAATGTATGGAAATTGACATAAATCACTGAATTTCACTACAAAGTTATTACTGTAGAACAGGCTCGGACTGCGCCCGCCGGCCCAAGGGCCGGTGCGCCCTCGTCAAGGAAAAAATTCGCGCCCTAAGCCGCACCAATATTTTTACCACATTGTACATTTTGACTAACGTACTAAATTTCGAGAATTCGTTTAGGAAGTAACAATCATTTCATAGACAAACAGCACTATTTTTTATTATCACAAAGAAATTAAAGATAGGATCGAAAATCGAAGTCGGCCTGCGATTGAGAGTGAAAACATGCATCCAGGGAAAGCTTTAATAGCCATGGCGTTCTGGACTAGATTTTTTTTCATCAGTTCTTTGAATGATATATTATAGAATTTAATTTTAATGAAATATTTTGCATATTTTCCTTCCTTCTGCTTTTACTACCTTGTTTCTCCATCCCCTTTAAAGCCGGCCCTGAATGCACCTATATTTGAAACCGTGCTTTTTGAAAACAACTTGAGAAAAGAAAGAAAGATGTATCAGAAAGCAAAAAGACTTTTTGTGGGGTTTATATTGCTGATCAAAAAATATGATCCTTCTTTTCGAGGAATAAAAATTTGATGACACTTCTAGATTACAATCCTGCAGGCTGTGAAATCTTGCGGCAAGCGTTTTTCCATTCACAGAATTTACACCACAACTTTCGGTTAATACTAATCTTCTCTTTATTTAATTACATACTTTTCATGGTAAAATAACTATTAGAAAATCTTATATGTATTTAAAAAGATTGTGTAATCTAATCACGACAAAATCTACCATTAAATAAAGACAATATTTAAAAATATGATAGATTTTTTTAATAAAAAAACTATATGTTATAGGATATCAGTCACCTATTACAGGCAAATCTATGTTCACCTTGTTGGAATTTTCAGATATTATATTATTCGTTTTAGAAAAAAAAGATATAATAAGCCATTTTCAAACTTGGTAATGTGCGAATGTGTTAAACCTTGTTAAACCAGATACAACACAATCCAGTAAAATTGACTTGTGTTCTTTAAAATTTTTGCGCCCTCTGAAAATCCAAGGTCTGCGCCCTTTTGCCTGGCCCAGTCCGGCCCTGCTGTAGAATAGGGCTTTCATAGCATTTATCGTTCGGTTACAGCACTGTCTTTGAGCCATAATTGCTGAAAGTACGTTTTTCAATTTCAGTATGCGCTTTTAAATTTAACTAACTTTTTGCATGTTATTCGTCGTTGTTTGTGTATAAATTCTATACCCTGTATACAGGGCTGCACAAAATAATTCAAGTACCATTCTGCTTATTAGCGGAAATTGCTGAAGGGCAATTTTCAACTGCGGTATGTATTTACTAACTGAATTAAATTTTTGCATGCATGTAGTTTATAGATACAAATCTATATACTGTAAAAGCACTTAATTTCGCGAGTCTTTAATTTTTGCTATTTTCGAGAGCCCGTCGTAATCGCGAAAATTTAAGCCTCGCGAAATATCCCCCCCCCCCTCAAATAATAATAAAAAATCAGAAATTTTTCACTTATCCAAAACTTAATGATTATAGTTACTACTTAAATAAGAAATAAGAACAAAAATTTCTTGAATACTTACAACTATTTCTTGAATAAAAACAATAACACAATTAATAGAAGTAATTTTTCTGACAAAAGGAATTTTCTTAAAATGCCTTATGCAAAAGAGGTTCTATTTAGGTAGTTTCGGGATTTTTCAACTTTCGGATCCGTTCGTGTAAAATTCGCGAAATTTTCAGCTCGCGAAATCACCGATATCTTCATTTTCGCGAAAATTACGGCTCGCGAAAATAAGTGCTTTTACAGTATCATATACAGGGCTGATCAAAGAATTCAGATATTTTCCTGACTGTAGATGGAAATTGCTGAAATTGGGCTTTCAAATGTGTTATACGTATTCAGATGGTTCAATTAGACATTATATTTCAATTTATTAAACGGTGAATTTTTGTTACAGCATTCTAAACGCGTATTCATAGTATTTCATAAGCTATGCTAGACGAATGATTTTTTTTTTCTTTCTTGTTTTATTATGACGCCAGAAGTGAATACAGTTGGACCTCTATTTAACGAACCTCTATTTTGCGAACTTTTTGCTTGGAACCGAGAACATTTTGCGAATTTCTTCGTAAAATAACCTCCAAATAGTGAAGTGCATTCTCTATTTAACGAACTTTTTCTTTCTCCCCATTTCTCAAAATATTTCTGGGCATTTCAAACTTATTCTTTCTTTAAACACATTTTATGATGTTCAACACTGCAAAAAAATTGTTGATTTTACAGTATAATACTGGCAGCTGGGGCGCCAGTTTAATATCGTAAAATAAGCAGTAATGTACCGTCGTATAAATGCATTAAACCGTATATTACTGCTTAATGGTTTATTAATTGCTAATTTTACTATTTATTACTGTTAATTTTACAGTATAATACTGGCGCCTCAGCTGCCAGTATTATACTGTAAAATCAACAGTTTTGTTTTTGCAGTGAATGACCTTGAACTGGTTTTACCAGGCACCTTCTTTGTCAGTAGTGAAAATTTGGTAAGTACGGAGGACGAAGACGATAATTCCTTAGAATAACTTATAAAAATGTGGATACAGATGAGAAAAAAAGAAGAATTTAACCATGATGTGCTGATTGATGATTGTATTTCACTTAATTCTGAAATTGAGACCTCGGAAACACTATCCGAATTGGATATTTTTGACAGTGTGAAAAATAAAAACAATACAGCAATGAAATGTGATGAAGACGAATGTGATGATGATGGAAATTATCATGATGCAGGAATTAACAAAATTTTGTATGATGAAATGCTAAAATCATTTGAAACAATCCGACGCGGATTGTAGTTAGAAGAAAGTACGCATGAAGGGGTTTTTGGTGCAAGATGGCAAAGATGGTGGCAAAGATGCGAGACATATTATGAGAGAAATAAATTTTTAAAAGAAAAAACTCAGACAAAATTAACAGAGTTTTTCAGAAACTAAATTTAAGGACGCATATGTTATTGCATTGTTAAAATTATTTGTTATAATAAGAGTAAATACGATAGGGTCATTAAAATTCGTTAATTTTAATGTAAAACTATTTACTTTAAACAGAAAATACAGTGTATTCCCGGACAATGTTTTGTTTTCCTTGCAGATTTCAAAGATTTAAACACATAGAAAAAATGAATTGATGATGGATATCGGTGGGTATAATAAATAAAACAAATCGATATAATTTATTAATAAAATGTGATTAATTACTTTTAGTAAAAATATTTAGTGTTTATGAATTTAAAATCTGTTTTATGTAGCTTAAAGTATTTTAAAAGGTGAATCTCTATTTAACGAATTTTCTATATAACGAACTTTTTTCCGGGATTTAGCGACTTCGTTAAATAGATGTCCGACTGTATATCAAAGTAGGACATCATTTGATAATAGAAACGAGATTGTAAATCTACAGTTATCAAAAGAATTCGTCAAGCTTGGCGCTATCACGAAAATTAAACTATATACTCAGGCTCACATGAGAAGCAATTCTTACACTTTTCGTGCATTCCAAGAATTTAGCCTCGAGATTAAAGCAGTTCACAGCTGATTAGGTCTCGTTAAAATTGCAAACATTTGAAACTCGGATGTAAGTTACACAAAAGCTGAAATCTAATCGTCCTATAAACAAACAAACGGAAGCGATTGAAAAGGCAATATTATTCCTTTGGCTTCTCCTCAACAATTGAGAAATAACAGTGATGAAAGTGAAGAAGACGAAATACAGTCGAGTCTCTATATAACGAAATCCATTGTTCCAGTAAAAAATTCGTTATATAGAGAATGAGTAAACATTCCCATTTAATGTGTACATTTTGAACAAAAATTACTTTTGAGGTGTTTAATTAAGAATTTGAAATGTTTAATTATAAATATTAACCTAATATTGATTTCTTAATTATTTAAACAGTTTCAAAAAAGAGAACAGACATTTATTTGAAAGCATAATAAAAATCACATAAGGAAAACTTACATTAATTTTAGACGAAGAAATCTGTAATTTTTCGCTGTTTTGATTTCAAAATTGTTACTTACACTCTCGAAAAAATGTTCACACTTTAGCAAGGAATAAAAAATTGTATCGGGAACATTTTCCTCCATTTGAATTCTCATTCACCTTAAACTTCAATTACCTCTCTGATCCCGCTCTTATATGTGTAACAATCCATTTGACACTGTTTTAAGAAGTATGTAGGGAGGTGTGTGGGAGGGGGGGGGGAGATGAATTCATTGGGCATAAAAAACAAGGAAATTCAAGGTAGAAAGGTAAGATAAAAAACTCAGCACTGAACGATAAATCACTAATCAGTGATGGAAAATGGATTCCGTGTGATTTGGAAGCTTTTTTAAAACAATAAATAAAGAACATTTTATGAAAAAATTCGTTATATGGAGATAGATATTTCGCTATATGGAGACTGTTTTTAATAAGATCATGGGAAAAGGGACCGTTCCTACCAAAAATTCGTTATATAGAGAAATTCTATGTATGGAGTTTCGTTGTAGAGAGACTCGACTGTACATACTTGTAAGCAGACTCTTTAACGTTGATAAATATTTACGTTTTTCGTTTAAGGCTGTTCTCAAACCCAAAAGGGCATCTTTTATGACATAAGTTTTAATTCATTTTTGTTCGGAAATACGTGAAACTAGCAGGGGTTGTTGTTCAGGAACTATGTAATAGAACTGTTTTTTCCGTTTTTTTTTTTTTTTTTTTTTTTTGAAAACGCAATAGACCTTTCAGGAAATAGTGTCAAAGTGGGCGTTTTGAACCGAATGGCCGACAGTGTGCGCGACCATCGTAATGAATTAATAATAAAAATATCCTCTGACAATGGCCGCAGGAATTGTAGGCTGAAAGTACTAAGAATTTTTAAATAAAATGTACATTTTTAGCTTGTAACATCTATTTTATTATTTTTGTTGCCTTTTAAGTAAAAAGCTGAGCTTTTTAAAGTTCATATTGGTATTTTGTCCATTACAGATAAATATATATATTCATTTTTTATATTACAATTTTTTGTCTTTAAAACTTTAATTTAATCAATTGCCCTTTTATTTATTTTTATATAATTCTTTATTTATTTCTTTATTTATTTGTATTAATTTATTCCTTTTCTTTATTTTATTTTGTATTCACTCAGTACATATTAAGTTGATTCCTATTTTTTTTTTCATTCTAGTTTAACTAAAAGTTAATCTAAGTCTTTTCTTAATTTCTTCAATCATTTTCATTCATTTTATTTTTTATTTATTTATTTATTTATTTTTATTTATATTTTTTTTTTGGGGGGGGGGGCTTAAGATGGCAACTCTAAACATTATTGTTATTAATCCAGTTTCAATTTACATTTTTCCTTTCTCACACCAGATGGGAGCACAGTTATAGGTTTTGGATCTCTTAGCTTTTTATTATCTATTTTCTGTAATGTTTGCGTTATAAGGAGCTAAATTTTGTCATTTTAGGCTTAATGCCGACAAAATTGGATGAAATAACGCATCTTCTGTGAATGAACTCACAAGCTCCTCTGATGATTCTGTGAGTCATTCATAGTTTCTTATATTACATACTGGTTTCATATGTTCATTTCTAAATCATCTTTAGAACTTTATCAACTATTTCATATTTTTGTGATTTCAAATTTATTATATATATATATAATAAATATATACCGGGTGTCCCAAAAAGGACTGACTGATTTTAAAATTCAATAACTTGCAAACGGTGACAGATATTTGAAAAATTCTTGCAGGAGGGTTATGCATAAGGTCAAAAGTTTTATTACAGTGATTTTCGATTTTAGTTCGAATTACAAACAATAGATGGCGCTGTAAGCAATAGTCGCTAAATACAGGCTCGATTTCTGGTCCTTTCTCTTGTTCCATGCTGAAAAAGGAGATGGAAATGTATTATCCGGGCCACGAAGTACCAAAAATCGAGCCTGAATTAAGCGTTTATTGATCGCAGCGCCATCTATTGTTTGTAATTCGAACTAAAATTGAAAATCACTGTAAAAAAACTTTTGACCTTATGCATAACCCTCCTGCAAGAATTTGTTAAATATCTGTCACCGTTTGCAAGTTATTGAATTTTAAAATCAGTCAGTCCTTTTTGGGACACCCGGTATATAGCCATAATATAATTACAAATCATCATCAATTCCTATTACAATAATTAATTTAATAAATTTTGCAGCAAATTATAACTGTAACATTATACAAAATACAGATATATATATATACTAAATAAATAACCTTTGATGATTTCCCTATATATTCTTTAATCTAAACTTGCGACTATTTAAATTGCAAAATTATTGCTTATAGAAAACTAACCAAATAAATTACCTTGTTACTTGTAACAACATTCTATTCTTTCAAACGTCCAACATGTTTCTATTTCAAACTAGATAGAAACCAAAATCAGCAACATACAGCTTCAAGGCTTCTATTACAAAACCAGTAGAAAGTCTAATTACGTAATTTAATATATTCCAGGACAACCATTCGCGGAAGAAGAAACCATTTAGTTTCGAAGAAAAACATTCCACAAAAACTCATTTTCCCGCTTTTTCCTCCTTACAAGAAAAACAGTTCAAAACCCTATTGCCACCGCAATATAGTTAAAATGCTTACATTTTACTGAGTAATTCTTTTATAATAAGAACAAGTCATGAAAATATTTTGCAATCGTAAATATAGTATTCGCAAAATTAATGAAAAGGTTCTAAATATTTATTCTTTAGGCTTAGCGATTTCTCAAACGTCTCTTAAACGCAAAGCGGACAGATAAATGAAAAATTTGATTGAAATACGACGGATTTTCCGGTTAGAATAAAGCGGTATGTTATTGTTCAGTAGAGGTATTTATTTGAGGTAAATTGTCCAGCATGCGTTTGCAGAAAAAATATTTATATGAAGATTTTTCAAATACTTTGAATATTTTTCTCGGCGATTTAAATAAAACCGACACTGCGTTTTATACGAAGAAATTGCATTGCTGTAAATGGCTTTAATTAAATTCTCAGACGATAAAGGGAATAAAATTTTTTCATGCACGTTATAGAAATAATAAAATTCGAGAAAAATAAATTTTTTTCAAAGAAATCGAAATTTTACAATAAAAAATGTAGACTTTAGATTTATTCAAAATTAATACTTGAAATTAAGAAAATAAAAAAATATGTTAAATCATTGAAAAATTAATATATTGGTATTATACAATTGTTGGATACATTAGTTAGAAAACGAAGAAAATATGCTAAAAAATAATAAGAAATAAGAAGATAAATATGCCGTTAGTAAACCCGTTTTTCTCACGGAGAATATGAAAAAAATGTACTCATTGAATCTAAACATAGAAAGACGCAGGGCCCAGCTTAGGCTATTAAAGGCCCCGGGTCAAGCATCATTCTGGAGGGACCCCTTTTTATTTTTATTTATCCGTAGAAATTGTTCGAGAAGAATGCGGAAGTGGCAAACATCATACATATTTAAAGTATGCATAACTTTCATACCAGGTACTATTCACATTTATATACAAAGTATCACAAAATGATACTCACAACTTTAAGAAAAATACTACCAATAGGATAACAGTAGAAAAAAATAATGGATTGGTTGACAGCATAGACTTCTAATATAACTCAATTTCTCCTCTAAGGTTGACAGGAGTATTTGTTTGCAAAATAAAAAAACCCGACTGCATAAAAGCGGACTAATTAATTATTTCTCATCAATGTGAAACTACATTTTATATTACTTACCTAATTTTTTTATTTACTTGTACTGATGACTTTTAAGTTGTGTTTAATTGTTAGTTCCTATCTATAAATACTGTTTTGATGAGGTCTATAGATGTCTATGTTGGTTACAGTTACAGTAAAGCTAGAGATCCTATCTACACAACTTCTAGGTTGTGTAATATTTAAACGAAGTTTCTGACTGTAAAATAGTCAATGAAACATCGTCTTCATATTGAAAGACCTATCCAATGATAGGCCACTCAATAGGGTGCGTACTTTTTTTTTTCGTCTCTACCGCAATTTTGTATTTTATGGCCACCATTTTGAATTTGCAAAGTCAAAACCTAGCCTATAACCCTCGGACGGTTAAGACGAATCGATTGAGACCTCATTCATTAAAATCCATCCAGCCGTTAGGATGTTTCGAGGGTATAAAGAAATCCACATACCCAGATACACGTGAAACACACAACCCTTCTTGGCAGCCGGGTAATAAGCATATTGTACATCAATTTTTTAAAGAAGATGTACTTTTATTTTCAGCCTAGATTAAGGTGTCCCACATCGCAAAGGTTATTATTATTATTATTATTATTTTACAGATAAACCACGCAGTCAAACTAATGGGCTCAATGGCGGAAATCCATCATTGAAACTGGGTAATTTTTAAAAGAAAAACGTGTATTTTCATACATAAATTTGAGACATTTTATTTACGACCTTTTTGAAATTGAAGTATTTCCCCCAAGTCTAAGGATTCTAATTATAAGAACCAAAATGGTTCATATAGGGTTTGTCTTATTTTATTGTCTCCAAATTTAGCAAAGAAAAACAGACTTCTTTGAGTAACTGTACATTTCCATTCACAAAAGTAAAAAAGAAAAAAAAAAAATGCAATTTAACAAATTACAACGGCCATTTGGAAAATGATTTTTTCAAAGACTAAAATTTAAGACATAAGAAATCGCACGGAGTTGATCATACATTACGTACGCCATGGATTGCATTTTTCTGTACTGTAAATTTTTTAATTTCTACGGAGCTGGTCCTACATTACGTACGCCATGGATTAAACATTAATATTCCTGGACCCATTTTAAATGAAATTTCATTCTTAAACTTCTAAACATCCCACAATATTACTTTTTACACCGTCGTATAGAGAGAAAAAATGTACTTTTAAAAGCAATTTGTTTGAAAGCTGTATCTCAATTTGTTTCTGAGTTATTATTATTACTATTATTTTGTAGTTTTTATTACTTTTTTGTCATAGTGGCAACAGAAGTATCCATCTCTGTTGAAAGTAAAGGGAAAATACAGACTGTATAGACCAATACTGTATAGAACAATCAGAAAACGAATAAAATGGGGATTCACACCAATAAAACGCTTCAGATATGCTTTTGATTTCCTACCCTGACAGAGGACAGTAACTATTTTTCCAAATGGTTAAAAAAAAAGCAATAGCGTCAAAAAACCGCAATTTTTCACTGGATTTTCATTACGCTAGTACCAAGATTAAGGCGCGCGGATCTTTGCTAAAATGAACTTTTTATTTGATCAAGATTAAAAATTATTACACACACATATATATATATATATATATATATATATATATATATATATATAAAAGCAATGCACATACACGAATAAAGAAAAAAAAAAAAAGATTTAATCGGAAAAGAGTAAAATAGATTCATTTAAGAGAAAAAGAAATAGAAAAAGAACGAGAAAAAATCTTCTAAATTAATACAGCAAGGGTAAGGTTAATGTTGAATTAATGTACTTCCGTGACAAGAAACCGCTCCATGGGACAGAACTGCGGAGATTTATTGAAGTGTAGAAAAAGCAAATAAATGGAGAAAAACGGTATTTTCAGAGAATGGAAGAGATGCTTCCACTTCTTTATGTAAAAACATTTCAGAGTTAACTCAGACTTGAAGCAAGTTTAAGGAATTGAGGGAATAAATACATTTAAAAAAGTTATATGCTTCATAAGTATGAATATCAATGGCAAATTTCTATTTCGGACCAATCGCTCAACAGTTTATGGCATTGTGAATTTGGAGAATGCTCTACGTGTATGCATGCCACCAGTTGCGTAAAGGGCTTAAGGCTGTTCTCAAATCCAAAGGAGCTACTTTCTGACATATTTCTAAATTCCTTTTTCACCGAAAATGCATGAAATTGGCAGGTGTTCTCATTCAGAAACTATCGAATGGCGTATCCATTTTTTCTTAAAGGCAGAAGCTCTATCAGAAAACACTGCCAAAGTGAACGTTTTGAACCGAATTCCTCACGCGGCAGCGCTGGAATGGGGAAAAATTGTAATCAAGCGATAAGAATCATAACTCGATAACTAATTTATTCACAAAAAAATAGAAAACGCTAATGGACTCCAAATCGCTTCAATAGTCAGGTCAGTCAATGTTATGGCTTTATGTTTAAAAAAGAGTCAGAAAATGTGTCTTAAAGTTTGGCGTTGTCAAGCAGGGAATTTGAGAACCACCTTAAGGCCAAAATTCGCTACTTTCTGACACATGTAATAATTGATTTTTGTTCTCAAACGAATAATATTACCAAGTTCTCTTATTCGAAAACTATGTAATCGAACTTTTCTTTTTTATTTATTTTTTTAGGGGGGAGGGGGAGGGGGGGGGGGGTAAAGAGTGAAAATTTTTCAGAAATTGTTGTCAAAGTGCAGTAGAGAAAAGAACGGGGTCTTAAAACAACAATCGCTTATAACTCAAACTATAATTAATTTATGGAAAAATTAATCATGCCTACAAGTGTCATGCTTGTATGTTTAAAATGGGTCTTTCAATGTGTCCGAAATTTTTGCTTTGTTAAGTGGGGGAAAATATTTTTAATAACCGTCTTGAGAGTGCTCAGCACAAGAACTGCTGCTGAATAGGTGAAAAAGGAACATGTACTATTCTTTCCTCTATCGTCTGAGTAAATTTTTTTACTCCTGGTCAAGAATTAATAGTACGGTCTGTAATAATTCTTAATAAATATGAACGGAGCTCGTATTTAACTGTAACTATGGCATTTTCGAGATTTCTTCAGAAATTCTGTGTTACGGTTACGGAAGCACAGTCATACCTTATAACTACAATTTACAGGTTACACTTTAAAACTTATACCCTTGTTTGCTGTTAGGGTCTGAGAGACATCCTTACAGGTTTAACGAAGTTTGACAGTATACATAGAAAACTATATAACACAATCTCACTAGAAACAAAAATTTTAAAGAATTATTATGAAGTGATAATACATAATCACAAAAAGTTTTTTTTTTAATATAAGTTTATTAATGTATTTAATATTGGTTATTGGCATTTTTTAATATTGGATATTTTTTTCCCTCAGGGAAGACGATAGTACACGCATCTGTAAATTTTTGTTAATAAAAAAATTATGAATCTGAACTATTGAAAAACAATTTGTAAATAAAAAAAATAAAAAAAAAATAATAATAATAATTAAAATTGATAAATTTTAATAAATCGATTTTTTTTTTATAATATTGTAAGCAGAAATAATTCAAAGATAGACCCACGACTGTCAACTGCTACGATATTTTATCACCACTTTTAATAGTAATCTTGGACTTTTTTAATCTCAGAAAAATAAACAGAAGTTTACTACTATACAACGAAACAGTGATGTAAATAAATAAAATAAAATCTTAGCAGTTGGCAGCTATGCAGACAGCCAAAATTATGATTCTCCTTATTACAGCTGGGAGTAAACCTAAACATTAAAAACACCCCTGGAAATAAAATTCATAAACTATCGTATCTTTTCTCTCTCTTTCAGCTTTGGCTTTTTCTTTAGTATTTCACGAGCATCCGGATCGTTTTTTGTTCGCAGTATTTTATTTTCCACCTGACTAACTGCTTTCATATAAGACGTTTTCATTTCAATGAGTTTAAACGAATCGGAATTTCAGTAGAATAAATAAATTACAAAATAATTGAATTCAATTAATTTGTTCGATTAAGATTCATTCAAATAAAAGACAGCTATATCACGCAATCCGCATTAAAAGATGGGATTCGGTTGAATGAACAATGAACGGATACTATACTGTGTGATTCTCATCAGGCTTATATCAAGATATCCACTGCAGTGACATACTATTTCCCACATTCCCCTCCCCCCATTTGCGTTATCTCTCTCGCCATTTTCAAAAATAGAATCGTCCGACTCGACAGATGAACGATTCATTTTTATCGAATTCCATTCGGAGGGATCAAACCGGAATGTACGGACTAGATGTTGCCAAAGTGACATGTTGACATTTCATCTGATCCATTGCGTTTCCCCATGGGTCAGTTATTATTGGAGTCTTAGAATTTTTCCGAAATAGTGTTGACAATACATTTTTTTTTCTTTTCAAAATGTTATAAGTATTTCATCTTCTACTTCTAAAAGACATTTCTAGAATTTTTCTAAATAAAAAGAAGAGAGATAGTAAATTTAAAACTTTTAGATACGTAAAATATCAGAAAACTCTTATTACGACATCTAGATATAGATTTTTCTGATCACGTATAAGGCAAAATTTATTAACTCTTTGTCGTCCAACCCCGAGTCTGACTCGGGATGATTTTTCTTTGCAAAATTTACTTTTACTTTTGGCACCAGTAATGAAAGAAAATGAAATTTGCCTTATTTAATTAAAGCATTTTCGAAATTGTGTAGTTGAAGGTAACTTCTTTTAAGGCTCTGCTCAACAAGCGCAAAACGTTTTGACACATTTACAAATTCATTTTTTAACGAAAAGAAATAAAATTCGAAAGCGTGACCATTGAAGCGATTTGAAATCGAACTCTGTTTTCCATTTTATGATCAATAAATTACCTATTGAGTTAGAAGCGATTTTGACCACGTGACAAACACGTTTTTCATCCTTTCTTGAGTGGTTTTTTCCCTTTCGCGTGGAAATTCGGTTCAAAACGCCCCCTTTGACACTATTTTCTGAAAGATCTATAGGGAAGTTGCAATCAGCTGATAGTCATTGTATTTCAAGTGGAGGTCAGGGTAGTTCCACCAATCAAAACTGCCTATTTGTAGTGTGGGACCTCCAGCATGACGTCAATTGCAACTGCCCTATTGCGTCTGCAAAAAAAAAAAAAAAAAAAAAAAACCCAGCTCGATTACATAGTTTCTGAACAACAACACCTGCTAGTTTCCGAACAAAAAAAAAAAATTAAAACTTGAAGAAAGTTGCCCTTTTGGATTTGAGAACAGCCTTTAAAAAGTGGTGCCAACAGAATAAAGTTTGTGTAAGAGTCACCGGATCGGAAAGAGTTAACACTTGATTACTAACCTTGTATATGTAAAAAAGAGTCTATGCAAGATTTTTTTTTTCTCCTTTTTTTCCCATTCTGTGAAATGTAAAAGTTATTTTTTGCGAAATTTATTCAGAGAAAATAACAATTTTGTAGCGAAAGACGCAACACAGTTACTTAAATTCGAACGAAGCATTTATTAATAATAAATTTTTAAAGTCCTTCGCAAAAGTTTTCCTTTTTGCTGAATCTTGCAAATTAAACATTTTAATACTTAACAAAATAGAAATAATTAATGAAGATCATGTTTTTCTGTTTTACTACTATTGGAAAAAACAAAGTTATGGTTCGTTTTAATATGTTGATGAACCCCTAATCAAATTATATATACATCATTTAAAAGTAGACTTTATTACCAATCGTGTGATACCAGTAATTTTCTTTTATGATATTTTTTTGCAGAGTTAGTAAGGGGTGTTTACTTTTTTTCCCCACGACTTTACATGAAATCTGTCAGTAAGAGAAGTTGACATTTTATTCATTTTCAATCTTATATCGCTTTATTTGCTTATAGGAATGTGTTCTTGGTGAACTATGAATGTTCATTGTTAAGTTTAGAATGTAAATGTTGTTTTCCTTTTCAATAAATGCCAGTAACAGATGACAAGCTGACTTATTATTAAAAATTAAACTCAATTATAAAACAAAACAAATGCGGATAACAACTGAAACTAGATGCTGACAAATTGATATGAGAAACTTTTATGACCATGGAGAAAAGAATTAGCCATTGTCCATTCACAATTTCAACCAAACGTCTTTAATGACAGTTAAGGTTGTTCTCAAATCCAAAACTGGCAGCTCTGACATATTTCTGAATTCCTTTTCATTCACAAACGTGCGAAATTGACAAACGCTCTTATTCAGAAACTATGTAATCTAACAGTAATTCCATTTTTTGGCAAAGGCAGATCTTTCAGACCATGATGTCAAAGCTGGCGTTTTGAACCAAATTTCCGGACACGACAGCGCAGTAATGAAAAAAGAACTAACTGGCGTCACGAGAAAACTATCGCTCATAACTCAAGTTGAATTTCATTTACCGAAAAATGCAAGATTTGTTCGATTCCAAATCACTTCGATAATCACGACTGCATGTGTCTTGTTTTTACGTTTAAAAATGGGTCATAAAATGTGTCAGAAAGTTTCGCATTGATAAGCAAAGAAAGTTTTTTTTTTTTTTTAATACTTTTTGAAATCTTTTCACCACCAGTAAAAAGTGATGTGATTTCGAGTTCTCAAATTTTTTAACACTTATTGAAATTGCATAAATCTTTGTAATATATTTGAGCCATATTTCAGACTTTATAAAATGTAAAAATAAACATAATATAATATAATATAATAAAAAAATACAGTTCAGTTAATATTGCAAATTTTTTTTTTCACATGGTATGTCACAATCCGCACGATAACTTAACTTACAATGGATATATGGACATAAAACTTGAGTGAAAATGACATCAAAACTATATTTTAAACAATGAATTAATGATATACAAATTCTTTGGCAGAAACTATTTAAAAAAATCAATTGGACTTGAAAAATAGAAAAAAAGTTAAAAAATAATGATTAAAAAACAAAGAAAATATCTAACTATCTCAATACTATTAGGGGAAGGTAGCCTAAAATGATCCCCTTAAGGGGAAAACTTGCGCAAAATAACATGTTTAAATAAATCTTTGGCTCTATGCCAACATGTTTTACACTATATTTTGCATTATAAATATATTTTAATAATATTTTAAACCCAAATTGTGTAATGACAAAAATAGATTTTTGAAAAAGTGTCCAAAGGATTATTTTACCCTCACCAAAGGGCAAAATGATCCTCATTTAAAAATAATTGTAAATTGTTTTTTATCAGCAAACTAAAGGATATAAAAGTAGTTATGACAATACATAATGAAATAAAATAAGTTTTACAATGAAATAGCATACATAATTTATTTTATGTAAATTCTAAAATAAAAAGTGTCACAAATAATTTGGAAAAAACAATAAAATGGAATATTTGAAAATTATGATCCAAAAATAATAGGAGAACACGTTGGCTCAAAGAGAAAGATTTGGGGCAGCCACTCATTTGGCTCCCATAATGGCTAGGACCAGATGACGGATTTTCTTCAGCCTATGAAATGCTAGTAAAGCGATCGATATAAAAGATCACTTTACCCGGGAACATGGGCGTCCATTTTAGGTCATATAACTGGATGACGGCGAGAAACATAAAAAACCTAGCAAGTGTAATTCACGTCTAAAAACATGCTCCATTAAGTAAACCAAGTCATATTTTTGTACATGAAAGACTGTATATCTAAATAAATATGAAAGTTAGTGGTTATCTTATAACATATGTTATAAAACCCACTTTTTCAAAGAATTCTATTCAGAAGCGTAATACTGCGATCGCTTGAATAACGCCATTGTTTCTTCTTCACTTGGCACAACTAGTTTATGTGTTACCCTGTAGACAACGTGACCTGTCTGGAAGAAAACGTGTGGACCGTTCTGCCCGAAAGGATCATTTTAGGCCACCTTCCCCTAAACCCACCCACCCCCCGTATTCATTTAATAAAATATAGTTTAGAGGCCATTTTAACATAAGATTTTTTCTTTCATATACCCAAGCTAAGTTGAATTATTTTGCTGGTTGAGACATACCATGTGAAAAATTGTACAATATTAACTGAAATTTATTTTTTATTATGTTATATTATATTTTTTCATTTATAAATCCTGAAATATAACTCAAATATATTACAGACACTTACGTAATTTCAATAAGTATTTAGAAAGTTAGGAAAACTTGAAACTACATTACTTTTTCTCTTCACTTGCGGTGGAAAGATTTCAAAAGGTATAAGACACCTTAAGGGGGTTGGTTAATCAGATCTCAAAGTCTGATCGCTAAAGTTAAACCTACGGGAGTAGAATGAATTCTTATTTTAAAAATATCTCTCCAGGAAATTAATATTTTTGACTTTTCTTTTTCTTTGTACTCTTCTTAAAGGATGTCACTTTTTTTTTTTCTCCCTTAGCTGTATAAATATTTCAATATTTTTTCATTTAATATTTTATTTGTTAAAACCGTATGAGCTGAGAGTAGTATTTTAACACTTCACGTAAAATATTATTTTAAAATCTCTAGTTCCACTATCGCAAAGAAAAAGAACTTGCATAATTTAAATAGATTTAAACTTAACTTATATAATTTAAATAAATTTTAATTTAACTTACATAATTTAAATAAATTTCGATTTAACTTACATAATTTAAATAAATTTCGATTTAACTTACATAATTTAAATAAATTTAAATTTAACTTACATAATTTAAATAAATTTCAATTTAACTTACATAATTTGAATAAATTTCGATTTAACTTACATAATTTAAATAAATTTAAATTATGCAAATACGGCAATTTATTGATATATTTTATATGTCTTGAGTAGTTAGTTCGTTTGTATTAACAATACTAACATTGGGATTTTTATTAAAAATATTAAATTAAAAAAACTTACTTTCTGTTAATATAAAGTTCTAACTTATTAAAAACAGAATTCGATTAATTCAACAGGAGGGATTATTTTTATACTATTGAAAGGTTTACATCGTTTAATGACGACGAAAAATGGCCTATCGTGGATGCCCGTACTGATGGTAATCGTATTTCATTTTGTTTTTATTCACACCTGAGACAGATCCAATGATAATTCATTTGTCGAAATGCGGATAAAGTTTGGATTCCAGATTAAAAATAATGAAAATACCTAATTTGACGGTATATAAAACTGGAATTATTCACTTTATGGACATGCCTCGTAAACTGGCTGAGTCTTCGATTTATAGATCATATGTTTGTTTTACGTCATATGTTTGTTTTAAGAGGCTACTTCAGTCAAACGAAGAAAGCGTTCGCTAACACTAATCCTATGGAAGACATTTATAAAGATATCTCGTTTGAATTTCAATATTTTTAAATGATTTTTTTGCATTGAATAGTTGAGATCGATCTGTACAAAAGCCGTTGTTTATTTTTTCGATTTTTTTTACAGGTATTTTTAATGAAGACACTTTCATTTTCGGAATCTGTTTCGAAAGTAAAAGCATCCTCATAAAAATAAAAAAAATCTGCAATCAAAACCGAAAAAGTAAAAAATGGATTGATCAGATGGATCTCAGTTCTCCAATGAAAAAAAAAAAAAAATCATTCAAAAATATTGAAATGCGACTGAGAAATCTTTATAAATTTCTTCCACAGGATTAGCATTAGCGAACGCGTCTTTTCGTTTGACTGAAGTAGCCACTTAATGCTAAATTTCCTTTTAATTTATCCAACATATAATTATTAAAGTAGACTCGAAAGAGCAAAGACAAAAACTAAGAAGAAACTTTTTTCTTCTTTGTACTATAGGGCGGGTAATCCATTTCCCACGCAGATCAATGAATTTTCTTCCGAGACGTGAGTTATGAAGATAAAAGGAATTTCTCAGTATAAGTGATTGTTGGACATAAAACTAAATTATACAATCGGATTAATTAGGCATGTGAACGGAGAATGTGTGTTTGTCTATTTTAAAAAGACAGATTTAATGCAAAGTCAAATGTTTAATGACTGCTCATTTATTTTGAAAGTACATACTTTCATTTTCTGATATCATAAACTAAAATTTTCGATTTCTATATCTTATGTTTGTTGTTAATGTTAAAACATCCGTTTAATTTATCCAACAGATAACAATTATTAAGGAAGACACAAAAAGAGAAGGACAGAAGCTAAGAAGAAACTTCTTTCTCCTTTGTGCTAACAGAGGACAGGTAATCCATTTCCCGCACAAATCAATGAATTTTCTTACGAGGTGGATTATGAAGATAAAAGGAATTTTTCCATATAAGTGATTGTTGGATATAAAACGAAATTATACACTCGAATTAATAAGGCATGTGGACGGAGAATGGGTTTTTGTCTGTTTGAAAAAGACAGATTTATAGCAAAGCTAGAGGCTTAATGACTGTTCATTTATTTTGAAAGTACATACTTGCATTTTCTGACATCATAAACTAAAAATTTTCGATTTTTAATCTTATAACGATATAAAACGAAATTATACACTCGGATTAATAAGGCGTGTGGACGAAGAATGTGCGTTTGTCCATTTGAAAATGAAAGATTTATTGCAAAATCAAAGGTTAATGGGAGACAATATATTTTCAAACTACATTCTTGCATTTAGTTATATCATAAACTAAAACTTTTCTATATCTTATGTTTGTTCTTAATGTTAAAACTTCCGTTTAATTTATTCAACAGATAACAATTATCAAAGAAGACGCAAAAAGAGCAAAGACAGAAACGAAGAAGAAACTTCTTTCTCTTTTGTGCTACAGAAGACAGGTGATAATTTTCTTACGAGACGTGAATTTTCGTAGTATAAGTGATTGTTGGGCATAAAACGAAATTATACACTCGGATTAATAAGGCACATGGACGGAGAATGTATGTTTGTCCATTTGAAAAAGAAATATCTATTACAAAGCCAAATGTTTAATGTCTGCTCATTTATTTTGAAACTACTTTCTTATATGTAGTTATATCATAAACAAAAATTTTTCTATTTCTATATCTTATGTTTGTTCTTAATGTTAAAACTTCCGTTTAATTTATTCAACATCTAACAATTATCAAAGAAGACACAAAAAGAGCAAAGACAGAAGCTAAGAAGAAACTTCTTTCTCCTTTGTGCTACAGAGGACAGGTAATCCATTTCCTGCACAGATCAATGAATTTTCTTACGAGACGTGAATTATGAGGATAAAAGGAATTTCTCTGTATAAGTGATTGTTATACATAAAACGAAATTATACACTCAGGTTAATAAGGCATGTATGTGGACGGGGAATGTGTGTTTGTCCATTTGGAAAAAAAAAAATATTTATTCCAAAGCCAAAGGTTTAATGGCTGCTCATTTATTTTGAAAGTACATACTTTCATTTAGTTATATCATAAACTAAGATCGATTTCTATATCTTCTGTTTATTCTTAATGTTCAAACTTCCGTTTAATTTATCCAACAGATAACAATTTTATCAAAGTAGACACAAAAAGAGCAAAGACAGAAGCTAAGTACTTCATTCTCCTTTGTGCTACAACAGAGGACAAGTAATCCATTTCCCGCACAGATCAATGAATTTTTTTTTACGAGATGTGAATTATGAAGATAAAAGGAATCTCTCATCTTAGTATAAGTGATAATAGGAAATTAAACGAAATTATACACGCGGATTAATAAGGCATTTGGAAGAAGAATGTGTGTTGGTGCATTTGAAAAAGAAACACTTAATGCAAAAAACAAAGGTTAATGACTGACAATTTATTTTGAAACTACATTCTTGCATTTACTTATATCAAACTAAATTTTTTCGATTTCTATATCTTATGTTTGTTCTTAATGTTAAAACGTCCGTTTAATTTATTCAACAGATAACATTTATCAAAGAAGACGCAAAAAGAGCAAAGACTGAAGCGAAGAAGAAGATTCTTTCTCTTTTGTGCTACAGAACACAGGTGATCACCGCACAGATCAATGAATTTTCTTACGAGACGTGAATTATGCAGATAAAAGGAATTTCTGTGTATAAGTGATTGTTGGTATGATGTAATCATATAATAGGCCTAATTTATTAATTTAAATGTATTAAAAGATAATTAATTTCCCTCTCTTTTAATGTTTATTCCTTCAGTTTTTTTGTATTATATACGAAAACTATTTTGCTTTGTCAAAATTCATATCTTTTACTCTATTTTATCCCAATTAAAAAGTTCATTCTTTCAGGCAGATGTGTTAATTTAACTCATTTTGGAAAATCAATTTTATAGATTTATGGGTTTTGTAATCATAAAAGAAAATTACTTTATATATTACCTTCAGTTTCACTTATAACGCCTGCGTAATGTACTGCGGTTATCATAACAACAAAAGTAATAAATAAAGTTATTATGACATATCTGCGATGTTTTCAACTCCCTTAATTTAGGACTGCCTGTCACTGCTCAATATGTTGATTAAAGATGACGGCGCCAATTTTGATTGACTCTTGGCAGTTTTTGTTTTAAATTTTGGAATGCATTTCTTCGTAACGTAAATTTTAATTGGCGCACCATGACTCGATTTGGAAAATGTTTTTTGGCTTTGTAAACGTCACTAGTCCTCTACTCTTGCATCTGAGAAGTTCTACATTAGCATGCTGGCGGGGGTCCCACCTCATCTTACTCATCAAATAAAGTTTTCCCATGGATCCGAATTCTAATTATTGAGTTAATTTGATTTTCAGCATTCTCTCATTTCAGGATTGGAGCCTTTGCGATGCTTAACGCAAATGTGAGACTATATCATACATTTACGATTTTCACGGCTTGGTGTAGAAACTCTCCATTTCAAATTGATAATCTACTAGCTTATAGTTAGAAATAAAACGAAATTATACAATCGGATTAATAACGATTGTGGAAAAGAATGTGATTTTGTCCATTTGAAAAAGAAAGATTTATTGCAAAGCCAAAGGTTTAATCGTTTCTCATTTATTTTGAAAGTACATACTTTCATTTAGTTATAATCAAACTAAAATTTTTCGATTTCCATAGCTTATATTTTTTCTTAACGTTAAAACTTCCGTTTAATTTATCCAACAGATAACAATTAATAAAGAAGACACAAAAAGAGAAAGACAGAAACTAAGAAGAAACTTCTTTCTCCTTTGTGCTACAGAGGACGAGCAATCCATTTCCCACACAGATCAATGAATTTTTTTACGAGATGTGAATTATGAAGTAAAGGTATTTCAAAGTATAAGTAATTTGAGGATATAAAACGAAATTATACACTCAATTAATAAGGCATGTGAACGACGAATGTGTGTTTGACCATTTCAAAAAGAAAGATTTATTGCAAAGCCGAAGTCTGCTCATTTATTTTGAAAGAACATTCTTGCACTTACTGATATAAACTAAATTTTTTGGATTTCTACATCTTATGTTTGTTCTTAAGGTTATAACTTCCATTTAATTTATCCAACAGATAACAGTTATTAAAGATGAACTTAAAAGTGCAAAGACAGAAGCTAAGAAATAACTTCTTTCTGCTTTGTGCTACCAAGGACAGGTAATCAATTTCCCGCACATATCAATAGATTTTCTTACGAGACTTGAATTATGAAGATAAAGGAATTTCTCTGTATAAAAGATTTGAGGATATAAAACGAAATTAAACATTCGATTAATAAGGCATGTGGACGAAGAATGTGTGTGTGTTCATTTCAAAAAGAAAGATTTATTGTAAAGCCAAAAGTTTAATGGTTGCTCATTATTTTGAAAGTACATACTTGCATTTATTTCAGTCGTGTATCACAAATTAAAATTAAACTCATAACTGACAACTTTTGCGATATTTTCTTTAACACTGAAATTTAATGGACATTTTTGGGTTACACTATGTGGGCATTATTTTTCAAAATATTGGCGTTTCGTTCGAAATATTTTCCGTATAAAATCATTATTTGTGCAATATTGGCGTTTCATTGGAAATATTTCCACTGCAAAGCAAGCACATACAATTCGACAATAAATTACTTCGGATTCAAAACACAGCGGATTCTAAACATCATTTTGAGAAATTTGACCGTTTTGGAAGCAATACGGAAATATCACGGAAAATTTTAGGAAAACTTCATGCATTTTTACGAATTTGTAATCTCAAAATGACAGTTAGGAAATTGTACAGAAAAATTTCTGTATTTTTACGGATTTGTAATCTGAAAACGTCAATAATGGAAATTGTACTTTTTTTTTTTTTTTTTTTAAAGAAAAATCAAACTATTCCGTAAATTTGTACGGAATAATTTCTTTATGTTTACGTATTTTTCTATACACCGTTTAATTTATGCAAAAGATAACAATTATTAAATTCCGTTCGAAATATTTCCAGTATAAAGTCACTTTTTGTGTAATATTGGCGTTTCATTGAAAATATTTTCACTGAAAAGCAAGTATCTACAACAATCAATTACTTTGCATTCCAAACACAGAAACTTCTATCTATCATTTACGAAAATTGTACTGTTTTAAGAGCAATACGGAATACTCCGTAAAATTTAAGGAAAACTTTACGGAATTTTTACGGATTACCTGAAAAAGTCAATTACGGAAATTGTACCCTTTTTTCATTAGAAAAATGAAACTATTCCGCGAAATTTTACTGGGAAATTCTGCACTTTTACGGATTTGTAGTCACAAAATGTCAATTACGGAAATTGCATGCATACAATTTCCGTATTCCGAGAAAAACATGTTTTTCTTTTCTTTAGAAAAATGAAACTACTCAGTAAAATTTTACTCACTTTTTTTAACCTTGAAACTACTCCGTAAAATTTTACGCACTTTATTTTAACCCTTTTTTTTTTACAGTGTAAAATATTTAATTTATCCAAAAGATAACAATTATTAAATAAGTTCAAAAAACAAAAACTACGAAGAAAAGTTTTCCCTTTATCTAACGGAACAGGTGACCCCTTTCTTGGACAGATCAATAGGGTTTCTAACAAGATGTGAATTATGAAGTTAAGAAATTTTTTTCATTAAGATTGTTGCTTTATAAAACGAAATTATACCCTGCGATTAACGAGGCATGGAAACGAAAAATTTATGTTTGTTCGACTCTAAGGTATGATTGATTATAAAGCTAGTAGTTAAAAGATTGTTCATTGATTTTGAAAGTACTTCCTTACATTTAATTCAGACTTACTTCAAAATATGATGCAGCATTTTTCAGTCTTGTTAGTTTAAAATTTAATATAACACGAATAAAAAGCTTTTAATTCTACAATCAATAATGTAAAATAGAAATCCAGAAATTTTTTTCTAATTCATAATGCATACAATATAAGACGTTAAAATAATAAAACTATTTATCATTCATTTGTTATATTTACCAAGGTACTTTTTACCATCCCTCCCCCCCCCTCTCTAATTTGATTATTCATTTAAATATATTATAAATTCTGTATTTTTGTAATAATGTCAATAGGAGTTTTTACGGGATAATATATAATTGACAACCTCCCGATTATTTTAATACCAATATTTTTTATGCAGAAATACTGTTTTATACAATTGCATAATTTCTGCAATTAGATAAAGTGAACATTTTTGTAAGAATTTATTGGTATAAAAAAAAAAACAAAAAAAAAACGGGAGTTTGGCAATTATGGATTACACTATAAATGCCATCTCACACAGATTCGAAAAAGAAAAAAAAATATTTAAACGAACACTTTTTCAGTTCCCAACCATAATGTTGGCATTTTTTTTTAGGAGGGAGGGGGGGGGGGGGCAGAAATTTGTAATTCTCACCAGAAAGTTTGAATAGTTATTTTAACTTTAATAAAATGATAGATATCAAGGGAATAAATTAAAATAAAATTACTATTCGAAATTTTCTGGTATGAATTCAAAATTTATGAATTAAAAAAATCCGTCAGATTTCCCAACTATATACTATTTGTAAGTTTTAACCTCTGAGCAAATTTCGTGGTCCGGAGATGACACTATTGAGAGCTTTTACTGTATTTTATGAATATTCTATGTTATTATTCTTATTATTAGTAGTATCTAATAATATTGGGATTTTTAATTTTTAACAACTATTTGTTCTAGAGTTAAAACAATCGCTTATCTACTTTAATCCAGAGTTCTAATGATTATTAAAAAGAAGATTTGAAAAATCATGGAGCACAAAGGAAAAACTTTAGTAAGAAAGTAAGTTAAGAAATAAGTTTTATATATGTAGGATTTGAATTTATACATACTTTATTTTCTTTATAACGTGCATGATCAGCAAATTAACTGACGCTCTGGTATTTTTATTATCCATGATTTGAAAACACGAGTAATGAAAATTCACGATCACGAGATCAAGGTTTGGACATATTCAAAATTAGAAAAGAGTCGGTTTATAAAATGGTACTGTTCATGAAGCATCGGCTTACGAGATGCCAAGAATGGCACTGTTAGGCCTAATTAACTTGTTCGAAAGAAGTATATTGTAAATTTTAAGTGAGAAATGAACTGTATTTAAAAAAGGTGTCAACGAAGTGGTGTAAAATTATCTTTATAAAATTAGTATTAAAGTGTATGTGTTGTTAATATATATATAATTAAGCAAGTGATTTATTTTCCGCACAGATCAATGTTGTTCTTATCGGACATAAATTATGACGGCAAAAAAAGAATTTTCTATTGAAATTATTAGATATAAAAGGAAATTATATACTAGGATTAATAAGGCTTGAGAAGGAAAATTTCTGTTTGTTCATTTGAGAGGCAGGATTTATTGCAAACCTGGAACGTTGATGGCTTCTCGTTTATTCTGAAAGCACTTATTTCGAAATTTGATATCTGAAAAGGTGAATTTCTTACGTAATGATATGGCTTGAAATACTGCCGCAGCGACGAGAAGTTGGGGGGTGGGGGTGGGATCACACAATGAAATGAGATATTTAAATAAGCCATTTTAAAAACACATAACTCATTAACTAAAATGTTCTTTAATTTTTCAAGAATAACATAAAGTGAAAATGTATGTTACAATTAAAAAAAAAAAAAAAATTATTAGACAAAGATTTATTGCAAAGCAAAAGAAAGTTAATATTCAAATATTTATTTTGAAAATAATTTATATATATATGTATACTAGGGGGCTCTGCCCCCTGCAAGCTACGCTCGCCAACCCCCGTTCAGACACTGTAGAATCTAAAAGCACGCTAATCTTATCGGTTTTAAAAAGATTAGAGAAGATTGAATTATACTGAAAAAACCTGTAGCGATCTGCCTGTAAACGGGTTTCCATTCAATTCCCTTTGATTGCAAAAATTTAAGGTAGAATTAGTTGCTGTTAAGACATTCAATGGCTGTTTTCGTGTTTGGTTAAAGAAGATCAGTTAAACATTTGAAAAGAAGCTAAAATAAAATGAATTAAGTAAACAGAGTCTTTGTCTCTCGGTATTTTTTAACAGCGTTATAAAACGATTGACATAATACAATTACTAAAATTTGCTGCTTTAACCCCTTCAAGGGCGGTGGTTCATTTTTGGACCACTTAATTTTAATTCTTAAATGCCACATTAGCATCAGAATATTGGGATGAAAATTTCCCTTTTATTAAGTAAGTGAACAATTATATGTCCTCAGTTTATTCATAAAATCTTCACCTTTAAAACACATATTGTCAATCAAGACTGTACCATTTCCATAAATGATATTATAACGCTTAGAAGACAAATTCAGTTCTATGTCAAGTGGTGGAGCACCCACCAAAACACACAATGCGTCATTAGAAATCGTACGATATGCCTTTAAGACAGATAGCAGACATAGACGTTGACATGAGAGTAATCTTGTTATTCCATGTTGATTTAAGTCAGGCATCCAGATCTCATGCCCATATGAAATACGTTTCTTCAAGACGGTATTGTACCATATTTTAAGATAAATAGAAGGAAGACCTCTGTCACGGATTCTGGTTTGGCGCATTTTACACGTGAAATCGTTAAGCCTAGTTCTAATCATATCTAGGTGATCCATCCAGCGAAAATTGCTGTCAAGTAGAAATCCCAAATAAAGAATATTGTCCTTTACACTGATACTTTTGCCATTATGTTTAAAAATTGGTCTTCTTTTACTAAGAGTGTGGCTCCCAAACAGCATTGCAGCTGACTTCTCTGCACTAATTTGCAAATGATGTATAGAACAGATATCCGAAAAGTGATGAACACTAGTATTCATTTTATGTTCTAGCGCAGAGCGCGTATCTGCGCCCTCTATAGTATATATATAGTATATATATATATATATATATATAGTATATATATATATAGTATAGCCCTCTATAATTATCCTTACTTCTTTGAAAACTTAAATATAAAATTTGTTAAGCCAGTGGTTGATACAGTACAAGTGGTGAATCATCCGATACTGTATACTGACGGTTCTCGAATGATGAACAGTGTAGGAGCTGCATTTACGGTTTGGTATAGGGATTCTTTTATGCTAGACATGAGATTAAAATTACATGACTATAACTCTGTTTTTCAAGCAGAATTGGCTGCGATAGACGAGGCTATCAGTTGGTGCATCGACTCCCCGCATGATTCATTTCATCTTTATACTGACAGCTTGTCATCAATTTACGCTCTTCAGCGCTTATTTCCATCTAACGGTCAGCTTTTTAATATCTTCAACTCTTTGCGCCTGTTACATAATAAAGTCATATATATTGGCTGGATAAAATCGCATGTTGGAATATCAGGAAATGAAAGAGCGGACATGTTGGCAAAATCAGTTATTATAAATGATCTGTATGATAAAGTTCTACGCATTCCTGCACCAACTTCTATTTTAAAGCGTCATTTTAAAACACTTCTACATGATCAATGGCAGGTTTCTTGGGAAAATTCGGAGAAGGGAAGAGATACTTATGCGATATTAAACAAGGTTAACGATTTATTTCTATGTGATTCCCAGGTGATAGGTTATTTTCTTTCTTCACATGGAGCATTTCCACAGTATCTGTTTAAAATAGGAAAACGCCCAAATAACAGGTGTAACTGTGGTGATGTAGGAAGTATACAACATTATTTGTTTGGACATTGTCCGTTAATGCCTTGTACATTTAAATTCAACAGGAATTGTACACTGAGATGGAACATTCGAAACGTTCTCATCACCCGTTCAAACTATAGAAGACTGTGTGCTATGTACAACGCACTTAATAGGGAATACTCATTTATTAAGTATAAATTTTGATAATTTTTACACTTGTAACTTTTTACTTCTATCATACTGTTAATACTCATCAGTGGTTCGCTACGGACATTACGTGGTTTTCTGACACTACATCAAAGGCTCAACATTGTGCCTTTTATAGTAACTGTCCTTTGTCTGACATTTTTGTTGGCGGCGATTTTCTCTTGAGGTCTGAACATTATGGTGATCTTTCTTCAAGTTAGTTTTTCTTATATAAAACTTTTATGAACATTTTTCTTTCGAACACTGAACTCATTTGAACATTAGTGAACAGTGAACTTTTATGAACATTTACACTTCATAATCTTGAACAAGGATTTATAGTCTTAACTTTTGTTATACATTTAAGTCACTTCACTTTTGTTTTTATTTTTATTATTTTGATGAAAGCAACATCAATTGTTTTGTAAATTTACGATTTACTATGTAAGTTCGTCAGAATATGTGCCTTTTTCCTTGTTATTTTGGGTGCTTTCCGATGTCCGGCATCGGTGATTGTTGTGGGGATTTTCCACCGGAGCGTTACATCCTATGCCATTCTTTGGTTGGTGCTCCGGTCGGGTGATCAAGTAAGTGAACAAAAGCATTTTTGTATTTCGAAATTTGTTTGTAAATTCTGGTGCCATTCACTGATTTCAAGATTTTACGAATAGAAATGGTGAATCCGTGAAAGGGTTAAACGCATATTAATGTACCGAAATTTCCGGCCTATAATCCGCACCGGCGTATAATCCGCAGTCGCAATTTTTAGCCCTTATAGAAAAATTTCAGCAGATAATCCGCATCGGTGTACAATCCGTGGATTATACGCCGGACTATACGGGGATTACTCTTTTTTTTTCAACATTCGAAAGTACCACTAATAAATTACCTCCCTATTTATTTAGTTGCTCTATTTAAATGATAATTGTATTAAAATAATTGAAAAAAAATAACAGTAAAATAATTACAAGTTAAAAAAATACAAAAAACAATTTCCATTGAATCTTATATCTAAAACGTAGAATGTCTTGTGATCGATTTGGCTGTAGATTTATGATAATAATCGACACCTATATCGATTAGACTATAGATTTATGCTTGATTATTTTGTAATTTTATGGTATGGTTCAAAACAGTTGAAACCAATGACTAAATCTTCTTATCTCTCCAAACAATGACTCTTGTAATAGGCATACACGAGGGAATACATGTCTATATTGACTCAAACAAAATCTAAATCATTTCAGAATAATCGAGCTTCAATCGATATTTGTAATCGAATCATCGAATGTTAGTTGTTTTCGTTGGATATGATTGATGTGGTATATTAGTATATTATACTATTTTTAATTATATATTTTTTAATCCCCAATAGCACGTTAGTATCTAAAATAATGCTTTTATGTTATTACATATATTGTGTCGGATTAAATTCTTATTGAATATGTAATCTAAAAGATTATTAACACAATGTTAACAAGTTATTTTGAAAAGTATTTCACAAAAATTGACCCATTGAAGCAAACCAAAAACAACTGATTTTAAAAATAATAACGTTTATTTTTTACTGTGATTGTATATCGTAACCTTCAGCGCGTTTACAGTTTAAAAAGCTTTTTCATATTTGACAATAGATTTATGCTAATTCCGATACCTATATCCATTTTGGGCCTACATTTATGCTAATTCCGATGCCTATATCGATTTGGCTATATATTTATTGTAACAATCGGTACCTATTTCGATTTAACTATAGATTTATGCTAATTGCGATACCTAAATCGATTTGGCCCTATGTTTATCCTAATTCCGATACCTATATCGATTTGGCTATAGATTTATGCTAATAATCGATACCTATATCGAAATCACCTTCCGCTTTTTAAATAACGTTCAGTTTAAATTCTGTAGTTTTAAATAACACGTTTTCTCTTAGACATTATTATAACTTTCAACGTCATAACAATACAATATTTCATAAATGATTGAGATTGAAATTTTTGAAAGAGATGAGTTGAGAAACGCCTTGTTCATCATCGAAACATTTTGCCAAAAGGCTAAAAAAATAACATAAAAATCGGAAGCCACTCCCACTAGCATGCACGTTATATGTGAACCAATCAGGAGCAACTCCGTGAACGGTCGACAGTAGACAATCGTGCGGTAGAATCTGTATGTCTGACGTGAACTTCTGCTTAAAAAAAATTTCAACAGATAATCCGCACCGGTAGATAATCCGCACTTAAATTTTTTGAGGTTTTTTAACAGATAATCCGCGGATTATAGGCCGGAAATTACGGTATTTATTATTTTAAAGTTTCCTTTCCCTTTTAATATTCACGTGTAAATACAATTTTCAGGACATAATTTTCAAAATTTTCCTGCCTTTAACACATACTCATTTAATAGTAATCTTAAAGCTTTTTTTTCTGTTTTTAATAGTCACGTGAAAATAAATTTTTAATCGTTAGGAAATATTATTCTTTGCGCTGTTTTTAAAATTGAAAACAATCTCTATAATAATAGCCCAAGTCATGTGACTATCATCAACAGCTCCAGGCGGATCCCTTCGCTTTTTATATTCCAGGCGGCCATTTTGGTACTTTAATGTTAGCCAGCCACAGGTGTGATAAGTCGCCGAATATTATTCTATCACCATTATTTCGTTTATATTATAATAGTCCAAGTCATGTAACTGCCATAAACAACGGGCTGATTCCTTCGCTTTTCATAAGAAAGGTTTCGATTTTGATCAAAGAATCAAAATTATTTTTTCGAATAAAACTACTTAAAAGTTGCCATGATCACAAAGAATTCCTGGTACTTTTATGTTAGCCGGGTGAAAATCTCGCCAATAGCTTTTTTTTAACTCGCCAGTTAGCATTTTTTTTTTTTTTTTTTTCGAGTGGTAAATTAAAACGGTGCTACTTGGTTATCCCATCGACCAAAAATCTGTCGCCAAACTATAAGATTAAATAGTTGATTGTAAATGTCACATTCACTTGACTTTAAGGAAGTTACACATGTTCAAGCCATCAAGTGATTTTCATTTCGACGTTTTATTTGTATTTTTATTAATGTTATACTAATTTATTTGTTCTTTTGTAATTTAAAGTAAAAAAAAATATATATGTCAATTTGTCTAATTTGGCTATTTATATAATTTGGTGAAATTGGTCGACGGAAGAAGTAATAACATTAAAACGTTGCTTTGAAGTGGAAATTAAATCTCATGATTTGTTGCATTGTCACATACGCACCGGGTTTGGCGGGATTTTTTTTTTTTTTTTTTTTTTTTTTTTTTACGACAATTTGGCGAAAACCTCGTTTTCAAATACCTGTTACATATCTATTTTTAAATTATTTTCTGTTATTTTTAAAATAAAATAACAATAAATAAAAAAAAATTAATTAATAACTATAGAACAAAACAATTTATAACATTTTTTGTAAATAAAAAGAAAATAAATTCAAATAAACATTTATTAATAAATAAGCAACAATAGCCGGGTTACCATGTCAGGCAAAATAACGCCATTTTGGCGCCAATTAGGTACCCCGTTGCGTATATGACATCTGTGTCTAATATTTTTCTTTTCGTTTCGAAGAATTAAGTAAAATAAGCCATTTATTTTAAAGGTTTCAATTTTAAATGAAAGTTTCGTATTAAATAAAATGATAATGAAATACAAATTGAATTCTGAATAAAAGTAACATGATGCATTTCTTAGCATACATTTAAGGGAGGCCAAACTCGTCGCCAAATTAATTTAAAATAACCTTTTCTAAAATATAAAATAAAATGTCTGTTATGATTAAAATTTGAGTTGCCATCATTAGAAAAAAGTATTTAAAATTAGAAAAAAATTAATATTTCGAAAACTAATTCTAATTTTAAAATTCTAATACCAGTTTTGAGATCTGCGAATCAATACGGATTTTTGGTGTTAATTTCCTCGCAAAGTATTCCATATTTTAGGAGAAATCGCCGTGAAACGTAATCAGTTGTTTCATAGAATTGTTACATAAATTCGTTTCAATTCGATTCATTAGGATTTTATATATATAGGGTAGATTTTAATTCGTACAAATTCCATAATAAAAATAATGGTATTAATTTTTTTTTTTTACTTGATATAACGCGATTAAAACGCCCTGTAACTCTCCGTTTAATGATTTAAATGCAAATTTATCACGAAATTCCCAATTGAATGAAGCATAAATATAAATTGTAAATATTAAAATGTAGCAGACGACTTTTTCTTGTTCGTTCTTTCTATGTAATTATATAACTAATACAGGAATGAGTTTTCTGAACAGATAATTATTACTAAAAGAAAATTTGAAGATCATGAAAGAGAAAGGTAGAAATTATATATCTGAAACAAAAGTTTTCCTTTTGTAACTGCAACACAGGTGATCCATTCCCCGCAAATCAATAGATTTTCTTATGAGACGTGAATTATGAAGATAAAAAGAATTTTTCAGTAAGATTCTTGGATAAAAAATGAAATTATGGATTTGGATTAATAAAGCATGTGAACAAATAATTTGTGTTTATTCGTTTTTAATGCAGAAATTTATTACAAAGCTAAAGATTAATGACTTCTTACTTATTTCCAAAATGCTTCCTCACTGTAAAAAAAAATGGTAACTTTCCATGTAAAATCCAGGAACGTTTCGCCTTTTATCAGGTTTTCAGAATAATTTAGCTCTTTCCTGTGAAATTCTGGTTTTCTTATCTGAAACGTTCCTGAACAAAAGTTGGAAACAGCAAAACGCTGCGGCCGCCATTTATTATTTTTTTTTTCCTATAATCCGTTGCTCGCGCGCGAGTGTCGAAAACGAATTCCTTAAATGAATGTAAAAAAATCAATATGGAATGCAAATAAATCAATAGACGACATAATCCTTTACGTCTCTATTGTCAAGATAATTCAGATGAAAATACAATACCTCTGTGACATCACTAAGAGATTATCTCTCGTACTTGTCTGTGAAATCTTTAACGAGCAGACTGTGTAAAAAAAAATACACCTATTATTTGGATCTGCATTAACCAGGGGACAATCAAATATGATTCTCACCTATTTTGATTAATTTAAAGTATGTTTTAGAGTTCTTATCTCTAATTATTCTTGTGAAAGGATTTCTTCAAATGGGCCTTAGATTTTCAGAAATTAGATGCCGAGTTTTAGCATACGTTTCAAATACCCATTAGTTTGCAGCTCTCAACGTGTCTTCCGTGGTGTGGACGCAGAAAGCTTGCACGCCACCCGTACGGCCCGGGTTCGATGCTACCTCTTGACTTTTTTTTTTCTTTTTTAATTAATTTTATATTTTAACACTTTATTACAATTTGATTTAAATTTGACATATATTTGACACTTTGAATTGCTGCAAATTTGAATTTTTTTTTTTTTTTTTTTTTTTTTTTTCGGAAAAAATATACAATTACGTTTAGGTTTTTTTTTCATGAAAATTTATATGTATTTTATCTAACTTGTAAACTAACATAATCACTGACGAAAATCCAAAATATTTTATGTCTAGATTTTTTTTCTAATTATTATTTACATTTATATATTTTTATATTTTAAGCAAAGTTCAGAAACAATATATCACATATATATTTACTTTATTGAATTTTAACTGAAAATTTATTTTTTCGTGTAAATTATAAATAATAATTTTGATGTCAATTTCAAAATATTTTTTCATTCTAACAAATAATGATAATAAAGCGAAAATTGTCAACTGGAAATGTAAAAATCGTCTGCGGATCCCGCATGCTGTGAAATGTCAGTAATGTCATAATGAAGGGAACGAACATCCAGTGTGAATTATGTCAGCCAGGTATCGGTCCGGATAGCCTAACAGGTAAGGCATTGGCACGGCACGCCAAGTATCCAGGTTCGATCCCTGGTCTGGACATTTTTCGCTCTTGTGCTACTCCAGCCTTGAATATGTCAGTAATGTTTTGCTGCCAACAGAAATATTCCTGGTATTTCGCAGGAAACTTACTGGCATTTCTGTAGAAAATTTTTAACATATACAGTAAAGTACCAGTCATTTTCAAGAAATGTTTCTTGGAAATAATGGGCAACTCAGCTGCCCATTTTTTCCCAGGAACGTTGCGGAATTTTTTTTACAGTGCTTGTATTTTGGTCTTATTTTTTAATTCGATGTATTAAAATGTTCTTCAATTGTTCAAGAATAATATAAAATGAAAATGTTACGATTTTTTAAAAATATTATAAGACATAAATAAATATCTATTACGAAGCAAAAAAGGTGGAACATTTATTTTAAAAGTACTTTCTAATTATTTTTTCAAATTCGTTCTAATTTCATAACAAGAATAATAGTATTAAGATTTATTTTAAAACTTGATGTAGCGCTATTAAAACGCCGCTCTTTAATTCTTCGCTTAATGATTTAATTGCAAATTTATGACGAAATTTCCAATTCAATGACGCGGACATTGTAAATATTAAAAAATCGCAGACGATATTTTCTTGTTCATTCTTTCTATGTAATTTTATTTTATAACTAATACAGGAATGAGTTTAATGATTATTAAAAGAAAAGTTTGAAAGATCATGAAAGAGAAAGGAAGAAATTATCTATCTGAAATAAAAGTTTTCCTTTTGTAAGTGCAATACAGGTAATCCATTTCCCGCAAATCAAAGGATTTTTTTACGGGACGTGAATCATGAAGATGAATGGAATTTTTCAGTAGGATTCTTGGATAGAAAATGAAATTTTGCATTTGGATTACTTAATAAAGCATGGGAACAAATAATTTGTGTTTATTCGTTTTTAAGGCAGAGATTTATTACAAAACTAAAGGTTAATGGCTTCTTATTTATCTCCAATGCGTTCTCTGTTTCCTTGTATTTTGATCTTATTTTTTTTATTCGATGTATTCAAATGTTCTTTAATTGTTCAATAGTAACATGAAATGAAAATGTATGTTATAATTTTTTTTAAATATTATAAGATAAATATTATTAAAAATATTATAAGATAGAAAGATTTATTGCGAAGACAAAAAAAAAAAAAAAAAAAAAAAAAAAAAAAGTTAATAGTGGAACATTTATTTTGAAAGTACTATCTAATTATTATTATTATTCGTTCGAATTCCATAACAAGAATAATAGTATTCATATTTATTTTAAAACTTGATATAAGGCGATTAAAACTTTCTGAAGTTTTTCGCTTAATGATTTAAATGCAAATTTATGACGAAATTTCCAGTTCAATGACGCATAAATTGTAAATATTAAAATATCGCAGACGACATTTTCTTGTTCATTCTTTCTATCCAATTTTATTTTATAACTAATACAGGAATGAGTTTACTCAACAGATAATGAAAGAGAAAGATAGAAATTATACATATCTGAAACAAAAGTTTTCCCTTTTGTAACTGCAACACCAGGTAATCCATTTCCCGCAGATCAATGGATTTCCTGACGAGACGTGAATTATGAAGATGAAAGGAATTTTCCAGTAAGAAACTTGGATAGAAAATGAAATTGTGTGTTTGATTAATAAAGCATGTGAACAAATAATTTTTGTTTATTCGTTTGTAAAGCAAGATATATTATATTTAAAGAAAAGCGAAAGGTTAATGGCTTCATTCATTTAACAGGAATTTCTTAAAAATCTTTTTTTTTATTTTGATGCATTAAAATATTTTTTTTAAATGTTTTGATAATAATATGAATTGAAAACATTCGTCACGAAATTTTATTTTTTATTTTCTAATTTTATCGGGTATAAAATAAGAGTAAAAAATAAAAATAAAATAAGTTGAAACTGGTGTGAATCAATAAGAGATATAATATCTTCTGTGTGATATGAGTCTTTCTTCGTCAGGCGCAAAGAAGGCGTTCTTCTACTATGAAAGCAGCAGCAAGACTCACTTACTGCTGCTTTCATAGTAGAAGTACAAGTCTTCTTTGCGCCTGATGAAGAAATACTCAGATCTTTTGAAAGGCCTAGCGCATTTAAAAGTATTTGGTGGTGTTTTAAGACGATCTTTTAGTTCTTATAAAATAGATGTGTCTTTCTCACGGTTATTAACGGTCAAACCATTATTGGAACTGATATACTTAAAATGATGTTGTAGATTGTGTAAAACGAAAAATATTTTTTTATAAGAATTACAATTTTTCCAATTGAGTGTAATTTTTTCTTTCTTTCCTGCCCTGTCAAATCCGGTACTTTGGCTCAAATCGGCAACTTTTCTGAAAAATCTTCTACATTCATCCAACAACGAAAAAAACTGTTCGATTGCATTGTTTGCACCTGTCAAATTCATGGGTTTGCGAACAAAGAAAAAAATAAAGAAAAGAATTCAGAAATGCGTTAGAAACTATTATAGGCAGTTTGGATTTGAGAATAGCCTTAAGATAGATATAGAAAAAAAGATGGTATATTAAAGATTTTCTCTTCAATTTCTCTGCAAAACACAATGCGATGTTTTGTATTCATCAGAAAGCAACGATGTCTCGGGAAAAAAGCAGGAGAGATAAATTGACGAAGATCGTGAACATCTTATCTGAAAGAAGGGCACGAATTTTTCCAAAACTGCATGGAAGCTATGAATAAATAAATTTTATTCACGCACGCAGTATGTGGAAATTATGAATAAAGAGACACTTACCGCATAAAGAAAGGATGAGATGGAAAAAGGAGTACTTACCTAAAAGGAAAAAAATAATAATTTTAGTTAGAAAATATGTTTGAGTATTTTTAGTGAGTACATACATATAAAATTTACATTTTACTAACATTTACACAAAGATATTTTCTGTATTATGAATATATATGTATTGATTTAATAAATTTATAAATCAGATTTTGCATCAATCAGAGAATACAGCATTTATTAGAAAATACTACTACTCCTGAAAAATATACAAATTGAAACTTCTGATTTATCTTACTAAAAAAGGTGCTAAAATACATAAAAAGGTCTTTAGAACATAAAAACCGTCAAATGATATTAAAACCCAAGCGCTTTCAACTGTTATGAAACTAATCAATAATCAGAGAATCGTTAGAAATTTTGACTCAAGGAATTGCAATAATGTAGTGTCCTACAATATATCCAGGTTTCATAACAGTTGATAGCGCTTCGGTTTTAACATCATTTGACGGTTTTTATGTTTTAAAGACCTTTTTATGTATTTTATAATGTTTTTTAGTAAAATAAATGAGACGTTTCAATTAGTATATTTTTCATTTAATAATCAAGGTGAACATGACGTCCGAAAATCATAGTTTAAACTATACTTTATACTATTACTTCTTTTTACATTACTGTTTCTTTTTTATAGAAGGGGAAAAATCAAGTGTACGACTATTCTCTGAAAACAACTACAGTAAAATTTGTCAAAAGAGGAATCGATCGGGGACGAGAACATTTTCCGTCATAGACAGTATGCCCTTTTAGACAGAGTTTACTGTATTAAAAATTATTCTGTGGGACTTTAAAATATTTCCACGTTAGACAGAATTCAGCCTGATACAGAGTTTGTCTATTTACTTATTCTCCTTTAACTATTTATTTATACTACTTATCCCAGAGCTGTTAAAAAATAAATAAATAAATAAATAAATAAAAAAGATAATTTAAAACGTAAAAAAAAAAAAAAAAAAAAAAAAAAAAAAAAAAAAAAAAAAATCGCATAAAAAAAATAATCATCGCTAAACAAAAACATCATTATAAAAAAGGTGTTTCATTTAAGCTCTGCCCCGCCCAGTTCATACAATAAACATAAAAGTCAATAACACTATCTGATCTTTTCTACCCGAACGATTAAAAACCGTGCAGCCTGAATAAAACAAAATTCTATAAATATCAACAATGGCTTTACAATTGGGGTTTCGCAACGACAATAAACGGCAACGCTAAAGTTCGATTATTAAAGAGGACTTTGATAAATAATACTACTCAACTCATCTCATCCAATATGAATAGTCTACTCCGGGTTTAAGATATACGATGGCGATATTGTATTGGGAAATGATATGCAGAAAGTGTCTTTTACATGAAATAACGTTATTGGATGTAACCATTCAGCTGTAATTACATAAAATATTCAAGGACCTGCACTATGCAGTATAAATGGTAAGTTGTAAATATGGCTGTATCTTTATTTGAAATATTGTACAACGGTTCTCCATAAAATAAAGATAATGCAGTCTGGAAAGGGGGAAAAAATACTTGCATATGAAGTAAGATGATAAATACAAATTTGAAAATAACAGTTAAGTCACAAAATAAAAATATATAAATAAATGTAGGACTGTAAAAAGGAATGCAATTAATTAAAGACGAGGCTGTCATCATTTGCATTGCTGACAAAATTGCTTCTTTATGGAGATAAAAGTTACCAGTTGCTAGAGATTAGGTTTATATGATAGTCCCTAACTATAATAAAACAGGGGGGGGGGGAGGGGATTTCGAACTACTGTAGTTTTAATGGATGAAAAAATAGAAAGAAAGGAGGAAAAGAGGGAACTATTGTGATATGGTATAACATCAAAGAATTGTGCATATTTATCTACAGCTACATCACGCAATTCAATATCAGTTTTCATCATATCGTAATTTACGATTTTCCTTGCATTTACTATAAAAAAATTTACATTACATTATGATTAGAAATTTTTTAAATAAATAAAAATATTTTGTGTGTGATTAATTAAAATGAACTAACTATTCATCTATACTACTTATTCCAGAGCTGTTACAAATAACAAAGAAAAAATAATTTAACAGTTAAATAAATGTACATAGAGCTAATCACATAAAAACAATAATAAGTACATCACCATAAAATGAACGTTTCATTTAAAATGTTAGCGACCCAATTCATACAATAAACACAAAAATCAATAACAACACCCGATCTTTCCTAAAACTCGAACGATTTAAAACCGTGCAGCTTCAAAAGAGAATTTCAATAAATATGCAACAATGGCCTAACAGTTGGAGTTTCGCAACGATAATAAACGACAACACTAATGGCTCGATTATTAAAGAAAGCTTTGATAAATAATACCACTCAACTCATTTCATCCGATATGAATAGTCTCCCCCCGGGTTTACGATTACAATGGCGAAATTTTGGGAAAAAGTAGGCAGAAAGTGGCATTTACATAGAATAATTGTATGTAATAAATAATTGAATGTAATTACTGAATAATTACTTAATAAAATATTTACGCACCTGTACTACATAGCATAAATGGTAACTTATAAATATGGCTGCACCTTCATTTGTTATATTGTGTTGCACTCTTCCATAAAATAATGATAGTGCGCCTTGGAAAGTTAAAAAAAAAATATTGTATATGAGGTAAGATGATAAATACAAACTTGAAAATAACAGTCAAAGACAATTTTTTTTTAAATGTACTATAAAAAGCAGCGCTATTATTTAAGATGAAGCTGTCATCATTTGCACTGGCAAAATTGCTTCTTTATGAAGAAGAAAGTTTGCAAGTTGCTAGAGATTAATTCGGGTTACACCACTGATCCCAACTTTAATAATAAAACTTCTATCGAACCATTATAAGACGTTTCAATAGGTAAAAGGTGAAAAAATAGAAAGAATAGAGGAAACTATCGCAATATCGCAAAACTGCATCAAAGAATTGTGGTTACTCCTTATAAATGCAAGAAGCATTTCTCTACATCACGCAATTCCTTATTCAGTTTCTATAATATCGTCGATAACGATTTTCTTTGTAACTAACTCTAAGAAATTCAGATTACATAATTACAGATGATACAAATTTGTTGTATATTCAAATAAAGATAATTTCAGTATAATTAATTAAAATTATCTAACTATTTACTTAAACTACTTATTTCAGAACTGTTTGAAATAACAAAGATGATGTTATATAAACGTTAGAATAAACAAATCTACATACACCGAATCACATAAAAAGCAATAATAAATAGATCACTACAAAATAAACGTTTCATTTAAAATGTCAGCAACCCAATTCATACAATAAACACAAAAATAAATAACACCACCCGAGCTTTTCCAAAACCGAACGATTTAAAACCGTGCAGCCTAAAAACAGAATTTCAATAAATATGCAACAATGGCCTAACAGTTGGAGTTTCGCAACGCTGATGGCTCGATTATTAAAGATAAATAATACTACTCAACTCATATCATCCAATATTAATAGTCTGTTCCGGTTTTAAGATATACGATGGCAATATTGCGTTGAGAAACGATATGCAGAAAGTCGTTTTTGAAATAATGTTATTGGATGTAACTATTCAACTGTAATTATATGAAATATTCAAGGTTCTGCACTAGACAGCATAAAGGGTAAATTGTAAATATGGCTGTATCTTCATTTGAAATAGTGTGCTACGCTTCTCCATAAAATAAAGATAATGCAGTTTGGAAAAGGGAAAAAATACTTGCATATGAAGAAAGATGAAAAACACAAATTTGCAAATAACAGTCAAGTTAAAGAATTAAAAATAAATAAATGTGGTACGGTAAAAAGGAATGCAATTAATTAAAGATGAAGCTATCATCATTTGCATTGCTGGCAAAATTGCTTCTTTATGGAGATAAAAGTTATTAGTGCTAGAGATTCGATTTACATCATTGTTCCTAACTATAATAAAACAGAAAAAAGAAGAAGAAATTTCGAACCACTTTAGTTTCCTCAATGGGTTAGATAAGTGAAAAAAAAAAAAAAAAAAACAGAAAGAAAGGAGGAAAAGACGGAACTATCGTAATAGGGCATATAACTGCATTAAAGAATTGTGGTAACTCCTTATAAATGCTGGAAGTATTTCTCTACATCACGCTATTCCATATCCATATCAGTTTTCTTTATATAATTCCCGATTTACATCGCACTTAATTGTAAAAAATTCATATTACATAATTACAAATGACACAAATTATTTAAGTAAATATATTTGGCGTGTAATTAATCAAAACGAACTAAACATTTATGTATATTACTTATTCCAGAGCTGTTAAAAATAACAAAGAAAAGATAATTTAGTAGTTAAAATAAATAAATCTACATAGAGCGAATCTCATAAAAACAATAATAAATACATCACTACAAGATGAACGTTTCATTTAAAACGTCAGCGACCCAATTCATACAATAAACAGAAAAATCAATAACACCACCCATCTTTTTTCTAAACCCCAAACGATTTAAAACCGTGCAGCTTCAAAAGAGAATTTCAATAAATATGCAACAATGGCCTAACAGTTGGGTTTTTGCAACAATAATAAACGACAACGATAATGGCTCGATTATTAAAGAAAGCTTTGATAAATAATACCACTCAACTCATCTCATTCAATATAAATGGTCTCCCCCGGGTTAAGGCATACGACGATGGTGATATTGAGTTGGGAACTCATATTTAGAAAGTGGCCATTTACATGAAATAATATTATTGGATGTAACTACTCTGCTGTAATTACTTGATAAAATATTCAGGGATATACACTAAACAGAAAAAAATATTTGGTACGTGTAAATATAGATGAGTTTTCAATTGAAATATTATGCTAGACCTTTCTATATCATAATAACGATAGAGCTTGGAAAAAGAAAAAAATCTTACATATGAGATAAGATGTTAAATTACAAAGATGCATTTTGCATAATAGTTATCGCGATATTTAAAACAAGTAAGAAAAAAAATCATGCGTCAAGCATAGATTATGAAACACTTTCCAACACATTCAGAATAATGTAGCAGAACTGCACTGTTTAAAAAATTAAAATATTACGTCTAATTCAACCATATGGAAACACATAATACATTTCAGAACCCAATTTCAGCTGTTCTCATCCATAATAGGAAAATTATGCAAATTGCAGCCCTGTATATGATTTATAGATTTGAATCTATTAGCTACATGCAAGCCAACATTTAGTTCTACATATACTTCAGTTAAAAATTTACCTTCAGCAATTTCCTCTAATAATGAGAACGGTGCGTGAATACTTTAGTGCAGACCTGTATTTGAGGTATAGAATTTATATATAACGGGTAAGATGCAAAAAAATTAAATTTTAAAGCGCATACCGAATTTTAAACCGTGCACTCCAGCAATTATTACTCAAAGACAGTACTGTACTGTAACCGATATCTTTTGTGTGTCCCTGTAAATGAATAAAAAATGCTATGAATGCCCCATTCTAACGTGATCGTAGTGAAATTCAGCGATTTATATCAGCTTCAATACATTTGAAATAGCATAATGTCATTAAAATACTCTGCAAACGATTTTTCCCCATATACCATAATGTAATGGAATACTTTTGAGTGCCCTGTAAATGAACGGTTAATCCTACATACTTCATATACAAAACCAAACATGCTTTGGTGACCCTAAATAACCTTTATCAATTCCATGAAAATCCGAGTATATTTACGGGAGTTATTCCCCATATACCATAATGTAATGGAATACTTTTGAGTGCCCCTGTAAATGAACGATTAATCCTACATACTTCATATACAGTACCAAACATGCTTTGGTGACCCTAAATAGCCCTTATCAATTTCATGAAAATCCGAGTATTTTTACGGGAGTTAGAGCGTGGACAGACGGACAGACAAACCGAATGCATAAACACTTTTCAACTTTGTTGGAAAGTGTTAAAAAGGGTAGCGTGGGAGGGAAGGGAAGGCCCGTACAAAGTTCTAAAGAGGAAATCATCATTTGCTCTGGTATAAAATTGTTTCTTTATGAGTACCAGGCAATCCAACCCGGGCTACTCTGCTTAATAATGCTCGATATGCTGCCCGGAGTATTGAAAATATGTGAAAATCGTTTTTAATTGAAAACTCCAATGGGTCATCCCCTGAAAAACGGACAAAATGTCCTGTACGTTACACTTACATACATACCTACATCTATTAACTTATAAGTTGTTAAAATATAAACTACATTAAAAATAACAAAAACAACAACTAAATTTTCATATTCACATAGTTGTTTTAATTTGAGGATATAATAGCATAGCATTGTTAAAAAAGCAGTAATTTGTAGAAAAGCAGTCCCATATATGACATGGAATGGCCCTAATAGGAATTTAAGGGTGTTGGTCAATCAGCCCTGAAATGTTTACCTATGTAGCGTTAAACCCATGGACATGTGATGCATCCTTATTCTTAAAACATCTCAACACAAAAGTAATGTAACTTCTTTTTAGGGTGAATGGCCCTAATAGGCATTTAAGGGGGTTGGACAATCAGCTTTCAAACGTTTACCTACACTCTCAGAAATAAATACTCAGAGTTCACGAAATTTTCTTTGTTTTTGACGAAACAGTTTCCTGGGAAATGCTCCGAGCGAACATTTCGTCAAATTGATGAAATTACTTTCTTCACTTGCTTGACGATATAAATTTCGTCAATAGTTTCGTCAAAAGAGGGCTGGTGGTGTTATCTATCGAACAGTTTGGAAGCTCCAGTATTTATTGACAGGGGGAAGAAAAAAAATCACTTCTCGTTTTCCTCGGCGTGATTCGAACCGGCGGCCGTTGGCGTGGGAGACCGTTGCTCTTCCAACCTCGCTACTGGGGACTCGTAAAGATGTGCTTTTAGATTGGTGTAATGAATTCTACAGCGTGTGTATATTTTTATAAGGTAGATTGTAATTTTATCGGCGCTACTATAATTTCTGAAAGTTTTAAGTAAGGCTAATTTATTATTATGGTTTTCTGATGTCAATGAATAATTTTAATATGGCTTGATTGAATAATTTTCTAGTGAAATTTTCTTTGATCAAAGAATGATTAGAATATGGTCTGGTTAATTTGTTGTTCACAAATAACGAATTGTGAAGTGCATATTGCGTGAGATTTTATCACTAGGTGGATAAGATATTTTAACACTTTACTGTTTATAAAGGGGAGAGGGATCAATTATGTTTATTTTTAATTTAATTGAAAACAGAATACACTTCTTTAAAAAAAAGATATCCTGGGCCCCTTCACAAAATGGGCCCCTTCACAAAAATAAATTTCATAAAATGGGCCCCTTCACAAAAATAAATTTCATAAAATGGGCCCCTTCACAAAAATAAATTTCATAAAATGGGCCACTTCACAAAATTCCTTTTAATAAAACAGTTCCCTACGTAAAATTCCTTTTCATAAAAACTTTTAAAATGTGTAATTTGTAAATAGAACCAGTTCACCAAGAACAAAAACTTTAGCAAGATGATTTGAAGAAGTTTGTTAATAACTGCTTGGTTCGAATTTGAGTAACTGGATTTCAACTTTCGTTACAAAATGTTATTTTTCACAAAAATATAATAAAATTCACAAAAATAACTTTTGCTTTTCACAAAATGGGCCCCAAGAATAAAAACCTGCATCGAACCCTGAGCAAAAATCTGCTTGCTAAAATCGCAGGATTTGAGGAGGTACAGCAACTGTTTTCTTAAAATGCATTGAGTCTGACCGTGATTGAGACAAAACTTTCGTCTAATATTTGAGGGTTTATGTTTCGTCAAAAGTCACGTGATGTTGATAGGAAATGACCGTCAAAAACGACGAAATACAGCTCGAGGATTGCTGAATCGTAAAAAGTGAGAGTTTTATTTCTGTGAGTGTATGTAACGTTAAACCTATGGACATGTGATGCATCCTTATTCTTAAAACTTCTCAAAACAAAAGTAATGTAACTTCTTTTTAGGGTGAATGGCCCTAATAGGCATTTAAGGGGGTTGGTCATTCAGTCCTCAAATGTTTACCTATGTAACGTTAAACCTTTGGACGCGTGACCTTATTCTTAAAACATCTAAACACAAAAGTAATGTAACTTCTTTTTAGGGTTTTGTTCATGTGACGAAACCATATTCGTCTCTCTTCTTTCTCTGTCTGTCACAAAGTCCGCACACGAAAACTGGACCATTTCGGCGATTTAGATTTTAAAACAGAACCTTAATTTCAACATTTATTGCAACGAATGTTTAGCTTAGTTGGTAGCGCGTTCGTCTTCTAAACCAAAACTAGCGGGTTCAACTCACGCCGACGTAGTTGAAAAATTTTCAAAACTCGAACTTGTAATTATTTTTGCAGAATTTCTGTTTCAAAACAAAGTTGCGAAGTATTGCATGTTCTCCCCCCCCTCCACCGCCCCCCCCTCCCAAAAAAGAAAAACGAATATACGGTTTAAAGGCGGAATAACAATCCAGTTGTTTTTGCATTTAGATGTTCTGATTGCTCATTCTTTTTAAATTGTGATAAACGGCAATTTTTACATCATATTTTAACAACAACAACTTTTTTTTTTTTTTATAAAATTATATTCTTACAAGTTCTTCCAGAAAATACATTAATATTTATTACTTATTAATAACAAAAAAATTGCTACACTCTCAGAAATGGATACTCAGATTTCACGAAGTTTTCTTCGTTATTGACGAAACCGTTTCCTGGGAAATGCCCCGAGCGAATATTTCGTCAAATTGAGAAAATTATTTTCTTCGATTGCTTGAGGATAACAATTTCGTCAAAAGTGCTGTTCGAAAAGTGCAGTAAAACGGCTGGTGGTGCCATCTATTGAACAGTTTAGAAACATCTGTGTTTATTGACAGGGGAAAAATAATATCACTTATTTTTTCCTTCGGGTGGTTCGAACTCACGACCTCTGTTGTAGGAGCCCGTTATTCTAGCTATTGCGTCCTCGCATGGATGTGATTTTAGATGTATGTAGCGGATTCTACTGTTTGCTTACATTTTTATAAGGTAGATTATAATTTTATCGATGCTGTTATAATTTCTGCAAGTTTTAATTAATAAGACTAATTTATTGTTATGGTTTTCCTATGGTTTATGAATAATTAGAATATGGCTTGAATAATATAATTTATTAGAGAAATTTTTGTTTTGCTCAATGAACGATTAAAATATGGTCTGGTTAATTTGTTGCTCAGAAATAACAAATTTTAAAGTGCATATTGGGGAAAAATTTATCAATTTGATTAGGTGCTTATGATTTTAACATTTTACTGTTTACAGAAGATAATGGAGAGGGATCAATTATGCATATTTTTAGTTTGATAGTTATATTAATATATTTTTTTTTAAATGAAAAATAGATCCTGGAATTTTGAAATTTTATTGACCAAATTTTCTTTCTGAACGATTTTGTAAAACACAGGTAATTTATTCTTTTCGAATTAAAAAACCATAACGAAAAACAGCAAAATAATAATAATAATAGTAAACATTCTTAAAAATTTTAACAGCTAAAAAAATAACTACTTATATTTCAGTATTTTCTGAAAAGCGCTATAAAGTGCAATTTTTAAAATAAAGTATGACAGGAATAACTTAAACAAGCAAATATCTGCTTGCTAAAATCGCAGGATTTGAGGTGCGCCCCTCACACATGCGCGCCCCTCTTTAAACAGCTACCGCAATTGTTTCCTAAAAATACATTGAGTGTAGCCGTGACTGAGGAAAAAATTTCGTCAAATATTTGAGAGTTTACGTTTCGTTAAAAGTCACGTGATTTTGATACGAAATGGTCGTCAAAAACGACGAAATATAGCTCAAGGATTGCTGAATTGTTAAAAGTTAGAGTTTCGTTTCTGAGAGTGTAGAGATCGATCTCAGCTATCCAATGAAAAAAAAATCATTTGAAAATCATTTAAAAATACTGAAATGCAGACGAGATATCTTAAAAAAATTCCCCCACTGGATGTTTTCGCGTGACTGAAATAACCTCTTAACAGGTTAATCATAGATAAGCTAAGATTACTATTCGGAAATAGTAATAAAAATTTCTAGTAGTTGGCAGCTATGTATTTAAAAGGCTCAATAAAAAAGGAGATTTCAACTAAATTTCTACAACAGTAAAAATAACCCATTAGATTTTATTAACAATGCACAACTATCAAACATCATATCGAAGAAATCTCAATCATTATACTATTTTGAATACTTCAAACTATTGCCTCTGTCTGATAAATTTAAAACTTGGTAAATATATCTTGTATCTGAAATAAGATACTTGAATCTATACGATAAAATAGGAAACTACTGTTGCGAAACTATGAAACCAAACGCATCAAAACCTTTCAAAAGTTTAAAATTCCATGGTCGAATTTTCGCCAACAACTCTGGTATATAAGTTTACAGTTCTTTAAATATTGCCCTTTAAATAACATGAAAGAATTAAATTTAAAATATCAAAAAACCCGACTGCGTAAAAAGCGAACTAACTAATTATTTCTCATCAATGTGAAACTATTTTTTTTTAATATTACTTACATATTTTTTTAATTTACTTGCACTGATGACTTTTAAGTTGTGTTTAATTGTTAGTTCCTATCTCTAAACACTGTTTTGATGAGGCCTATAGATGTCTATGAAGGTTAGAGTTTTAGTAAAGCTAGAGATCCTACCTACACAAATTCAAGGTCGTGTAATATTTAAACGGAGCTTCTGACTGTAAAATAGCCAATGAAACATCGTCTTCATTTTGAAAGCCCTATCCAATGATATGCCACTCAATACGGTGCGTAATTTTTTTTCGTCTCTATTGCCATTTTGTATTTTACGGCCGCCATTTTGAATTTATAAAAACAAAATCTAGCCTATAACCATCGGACGGTTAAGACAAATCGATAGAGACCTCATTCATTAAAATCCATCCAGCCGTTGGGATGTTTCGAGGGTATAAAGAAATCCACATACCCAGATACGGGTGAAACGCATAATCCTTCTTGGCAGTCGGGTAAAAAAGTATAAAAGTAAAAAAAAATTAAAAAAGAAAGATCTCTATTATAAGCATAAAATGTTTTTAATTAGTAATAAATATTAGTCAATGGTATATACAGAGTGTTGCCGAATTCGACTAACAAATTCAGACGGACGATAGAGGAACAAAAGAGGAACAAAAGTTGCAATGGAACACGGTGTCGCAAACCACCTATTTAATCAAAAATACAGGGTGTTCTACTGTTCTACCCAAACTCAACTTGGGTTGCCGATACTGACTTTCAGAAAACTTAAGCATAGTAGCCACCCTTGGCGACCAGTTTGGTCTTCCTTAAAATTTATGTTTAGGAAAGCATGCTAAGCATAGTATCATGTTACTTTTATTCATAATTTAATTTACTAGAATTCCCTTAAATGTAATAAATATAATCCCTTAAGCTAATATTAGTTTCTGTTGTATTAAAATACCTCAATTTTTTTATTTTCTGTAAGCAAGTAAACCCTATTGGTTTACAATGGAAGACTATGGGAATTTGGACAAATATTAGAGTTATCGCCAAGTTGGCGTCACTTTTGGCGATTCTTTTAGGTCGCTAAATTTGGCGATACATCGCCAAGTACGGAAAAAATGGCGGCATTTGACTACAGAACAGTGTCTCCCCTATAGTAACCACCCTTATAGGTATGGAGATGCATAAAATGTTGTTCAATAACCAATGAGATGCGTTGCCATTAAGCAATTAACAAATAATCGCGATTTCTGTGCCACGTACGATAGCGTAATATATAAAAATAAATTACAATAAAACCTTTAATAGATTTCTTTTTTGTTGTAAATGTGATAACATTAAAAAACAGTGGCAGAAGTTTCTATTATACGTGGCAGCATTATGCACTTGACGCTTCACATTCTGGACAGTGATTACCAGTTTATACGGTATCATCATTGCTTAAGCACCCTGTTTTTTTTTTTGTTTTTTTCTGAACTTTTCGTGATGTTGTCACATTTCATACCAAACGAGATACATATCGTTACATTTTCATTGCAGTATTTTTATTTTAATTTTTCTTAAAATTATTACCGTGAAACCGAATTCAGTTAGGGTGAAACACCTTGTATTTTTAATTAAATGAGTGGTTTGCGACCTCATGCTATATGGTAATTTTTCATTCTCTTGATGCCTACTATCACACCTCTGAATTTTTCGGTCAAATTCGGCAACACCCTGTATTAGTAAATAAAAATTAAATGGTATTAATTAATAGTAAATATATCTTGTATCTGAAATAAGATACTTAAAATCTATACGACAAAATAGGAAACTATGAAGCTAAATGCATCAAAACCTTTCAAAAGTTTAAAATTCCATGGACAAATTTTCGCAAACATTTCTGTTATATAAGCTGACAGTTCTTTAAATGTTGCAACTTTAACAACTTAAAAAAAAAAGTAAAAAAAATCATGCGTTAAGCATACATTATGAAACACTTTCCAACACTTCTTGAATGCTTTAACAAAACTTCGTTATTTAGGGAAATAAGGCATATAAGAAAACTAAGTAAACATTTTAAAAAACGCATAAAACATTTGAAAGAAAAATTTCAGCAGTTACCGTCCATAGCAAATATGTATTTCAATTCTTTTGAACAGCTCTGATTTTGATCTGTAGGTTGATATATATACTATATAATGGGGAAATTTAGTTTAGCTAGAAAACACATAACAGGTTCAAATTTCTCTTTCTGCAATTTATACTATTAGATGGAAACATACTTGTATACTTTTGTACAACCCTGTAGTTAACCTAGTACCTTTATTACAAGCCACTATTTAGCTAAAGTTTAATTCAAAGTAAAACACTTTTAAAACTACTGGAATCCCATTTCCGGAAATTATCATTTATAGACGGCCATGTATTCAATTCTTTGCGTGACCCTGTATATCCTTTTATCTATGTTCTACAAACATTTCTTAGTAAACTAAATGCAATTCAGCGTAAAAATGCATAACTCATTTAAAAACTACATTTAAGCATATTTGCAATCATACCCAGTAACCATTACGTTTTCTTTTGTGTAGCCCTGTATATAAATTACAGCATTTATACATACCATATGCAATGCATAAATATAGTGAAACATAAAAGCACATAACATAAATTAAAAATGCATTTCCAGCAATCATCGCTACCGTACAGTACTTCGGATACAATATAGTATTTGAAATCTTTTGTGTGTCCCTGTAAATGCTATGCATTTCGTATTATAGATGAAATAAGTTATAGTAAACCTCAGCGACGTATATCAATTTCATTATACATGAAATAATTTAACATAATTAAAATACGCCGGAAAAAATTCCCTCCACCCCTATATCATTATGTAACGGTATTATTTTGTGTGGCTCTGTAAATGAATAATAATTATTCTTTGCACTGCATATTCTGCGGAATGCATATTTTAGTGCACTTGATAAATGCATATCGATTTTATTATGTTTGAAAGCATGCAACACCATTAAAAATCAATTTAAAATTGACTGTAATGAACTAAACATGCTACAAACTTCATTTGAAATAGGGTTCGTGCTATGGTACAGGTCACTAACATCCAAAAATTTCAGAACGATCCGAGTATATTTGCGCTAGTTAGAGCGCGGACAGACGGCCAGACAAACCGAAGTCGAACACTTTTCAACTTTGTTGGAAAGTGTTAAAACTGGATAAAAGTAAAAACATTAAAAACAAACTTTTATACGCATTCAATGTTCAGCTTGGAAATTACGCCTCATCATTTGACAGTATTTCATGTTTTCCCCCCCAAAATTTCCATTACAATTCATAAACTTGGCGTAAGCACCGAACTGGACTATGAAAAATTTATTGATTTCTTTACGTTGTGCCAAATTAAGTCTCCTTAAAATACGACAACTGGTGCGCAGTAAGTAAATAAAAATAAAAAGTAATGTTAATAACATTGGTTTTTTGTAAATGGCAAGCAAGTCGTGAATTATGAGACAGTCGCTTTATGAAAAATATTTGCTAATTATTATATTCCAATCTTTCTATCCCATGTTGCCACTCTCTGATGTATAAAGGCACTCTTCTGGCAACAATATAGACTAAATTGGATATGGATAACAACAAAGAGTTGTCCCCCCACACACACAAAAATTTTAAAAAATGCAACGTTGTGCCAAATCAGTCTCGCTAAACTGGTGTGCATTAAGTAAAAAAGTAATGTAATGACATTGGTGCTTTGCATTGACAAGCAAGCCCTGAATTATGAGACAGTCGCTTTATTGTATGAAAAATACTTGTTAATTATTACATTCCAAACTGTGTATCCACCCGGTGTGCATGTTGCCACTCTCTGATTTATAAAGGCACTCGTCTGGCAACAAAGTAGACTAAATTGGATATCGATAGCAATAAAGAGTAGTCAAAAATACCCTGTTGTGCCAAATCAGTCTCGCTAAAATACAACTGATGTAAATAGAAAAAAAAAAGTAATGTTAATAACATTTGTGTTTTGCATTGGCAAGAAGTCGTGAATTATGAGACAGCCGCTTTATATATGTATGGAAAATACTTGTTAATTATTTAAATTTTAGTTCACGACAAGAAAACAAAACTTTGTTTCGAAAAACATTTGATAGAAAATATCTAATTTGTAGTCTTCCCTGCGTGCATTTCGTCACTGTCTGATTTATAAAGACACTCGTCTGGCAACAATTGAGACTAAATTGGATACGGATAACAATAAAGAGTTGTCACACAAGGAAAAAAAACTCTGTTGTGCCAAATAAGACTCGCTAAAATACAAGAACTGGTGTAAATAAAAATAAAAAGCAATGTTATAACATTGGTGTTCTGCATTGACAAGCAAGTCGTGAATTATGAGACAGTCGCTTTATATATGTATGAAAAATACTTGTTAATTATTTACATTTTAGTTTAAGTCAAGAAAACAAAACTTTGTTTCGAAAAACACTTGATACAAAGTAGCTAATTTGTAGTAGTTCTACCTGCAAATAAATAGTTATTCATCTAAGCCGATAAAAACACTAAGAATTAGGGCGATCGAACGGACATATTTTCGGACAACCCACTATTTTTTGACATAAACACGCTAACAGCTTACTCTATTTTTCCTGTCGCGTGATCGGCTACTTCTTAAATTCAGTTGCCCAACTCCCAGTTGATTTCTTTATGACCACGCCTTAATGGACAAAAGACATTCATTAGATTTACCCGCTTGTTTATAACATTTAGAATGCACATTAAATCATGTGTAGTTAAGGTGTTGCTTTTAAAAATAATAAAAACAGCGTATAAGGATCATGTAATGTTATGTTACAGAAAACATCAGAATTCATGAATATTTAAATATTGTGATTATTAAAGATGATTAAATAGTAACTTATAAGCATCACGTTTGATTTTTTATGTAAATAACCGTAATAATATAATTAATACTAATGAAAAATTAAAAAGAAAGAAAACTTTTTCGGTTTCTATCTTATAAACGAAGCAAATAACACTTATAACTCTTTATCATATTTAAGAAATGAAAGAAAAAAACGTCTAGCGATTGTTGTGCGAATTATGAAGTTCGGGTGGGGTTGACACTATATTTTTTTCGGCATGGTTGGGTTGACTTAAAACATTTCGGGTTCGAGTCGGTTTTTCGGGTTGAGGTTTTTTTTTTTTTTTTTTTTTTTCGGATTGGGTTCGGTTTGAACGGACATTTCAAAATGAAGTCCTGAATATTTTTTCAATGAAGTGAACATTAATGAGTGTAAATGTATTCATTTTTATATAAAAAGATAAAATCGATGTTAGAAACATAATTGTAGACTACTTTTTGGATTGTATTAAAACATGGATGGATTTTCTTTGACTTCGGGTTCGGGTTTCAATGCTGGTTCGAGTAGGTTTCGGGTTGTGTTTGACGAATTTTCTTTTTGTCGGGTAAGGGTCGGGTTTTGGGTGGCGATAAGCAGAGTTTTTGGGTTCGGATCGGATACAACCCGACCAGTGAAGGACTCTAGTACACACAGATACGAAGAGAAAGTTGGGGGCATAGATACTGCAGATTCATACTTGAGATAACGCAAAGATTGAGAGGGACATAAAAAATTACATTTTACATTTAAATAACAAAATTTCTTACACAGATATAACAAGCAAACTTATAAAGAATATATTTTTTAAAACGTTAATTAATCTGATACTAAAGTAAAACACATTATTTAAAAAACTTTTTTTGCATGGTCGCCTAAGCACACAGAAAATACAAATTTTATCTCTATGAGCACAGGTAAGCAAACAAACAGGCAAACAGCTCCTTTAGATATACAGATTACTAACAAAAATAATCTACTTTTTAATGGTTGGCAAATGTTAAAAAAGCGAAAATTATCGAATCTGCGGAAGAATTTTCATGCACAAAATTTACTCACATTAGTTATCCAATGAATGTTTCAGATAAAATTGTTTTACTAAAGAAATTTAGAAGCACAGAAAGGCGCTTTTAAAATGAGTTATAAATGATTCGCAAATCTATGATTAATGTTTTCTTGATGGCAACAGTGGTTATTAACAACTAAATGCATAGCTTAACGCATTGAATAATGATGATTCGTCGGTTTTTGAAGGACTGTATTCTAAAAATAACGAGTTAATTGTTTATGTAAAATAAGAAAAATGCTGAATGAATAGTATGATTAAAAGTTCATTATGTTGCCACAAATGATTAAAAAGTAATCAAGACTTTGCGTTACATTAAGATTATTTTTAGACAGAATATCACCTCTTTAAGTGAAACCTTTTTATTTTGTCAAATGCGGAAAAAAAAATGTCTGAATACGACATAATTGCATGGTAATTTCTTTCGAATTTGTGGCTTTTTCAACAGAGGTAAGTTTTTTTGTATTAATTGTTATTTAAAATTTGACTGCTTAAAAATAATGTTTCGAAATTGAAAATTGTGTATAACTATTGGGACAGAATGCGAATACATAGTTTAAAACTTTGCGTGGGTTTTTGTTTCATGTTAATGTTTCTTGCATATAAGATCTCAGGAACTTGTAATGAGAGTTTCTACCCAAATTTTGTCCAGCCAATCAGTATGACGTCACAATCTTTAAACTGATCACAATCCTAACAATGTCCAAAAGGAGGCACCTTCATTTTTTCTCATTAGGACTCTGAATGAGGTGACAATGACAATCACTTCATGACTCCACCATAGGTAACGTGTCACAGTCACCTAATTTTGAGCAATTTGCACCTCTTCACACACAGTGACTGATTTACCATGTCACGTGACGAGAGAGCAGACAGTAAAAGTTGCATTTGGGTTACGATGCTCTCACATTTAAGTCATACAGGGGTCGCGGTACTATGAGAGTGAAATCGATATCAAGTTCTCGAGGTTTGATATTGATATGGTAGATAGATACGATATTTTGTAACTTTTTTTTTTTTTTTAAATAAAGGAAATGTGATCCAAACGCTGAGTTAAAAATTGCAGGATCTCTAGATGGAGACTGATGTCTTTGATAGCCAATTGCCAATATATCTAACAACAATATTTATATTCGGGAAGAATGCGTTAACTACTGTATCATCAATGTAATCTAGAATAGCATTACATAGAGTGCCTTTAGATATGACAAAGTGTCAATATATGCACAGAGCGCATGTTCAGATGAAAATATGTGTCCAAATTATGGCAATTCACATTCTAGAACTTGGCGATACTTACCTGGACGAGTTCGATTAGACAAGTGTGACAACATACATTACCTTTGCGATAATGGAAAGCTCGCCAAGATTTTGACCGAAATCGATTCAACTAATCAAACTTTATTGCCCATATCTTACCACTCTCTTATTTATAAAGGCATTCTACCCTTAGATATAAAAGTAGCGACATACGGGCAATAAAGTTTGATTGATCGATTCGATTTTGGACAAAGACAGACTTGGCTTTTAGCGAACATGCTATTTGCATCAAGTTAATGTTTGTTTACTCATCTAATATGTCTAAGAAATCCCGTCCACTAGCGTAGTTGACGAAAATTTCGAATAGCCCTGTGTACGCCGCTACTCTTTTATAAAGATACTCTAATCACTCTGAAGACATAATACACTGTTAGAAATCTGCAGCTGTAGCTGCATAGTCACTCCACCGCTTTTATAGAATATCTCTATTTTGACCAATGAAAATGCTCCATAATATAGTAAAGTAGCCGTTTTATATAAAAGCGGTGGAGTGAGTCTGCAGCAGATGCTGAAGATTTTTAACAGTGTAAACTGTCTTCTGGTAAAAAAATAATCAGAAAATTCCTTAAAAATCAGAAATTTTGATACCTATGTTTCAACATTCCATTTATCGTAATCTTAGTTCCTTCAAAATTAGATTTTTTAGGCGTAAACATATAACATCTGTAACTAATAATTTTACAATCACACGTTATATACATTAAAAAATACACAATTTGCATAAAGAAAATTCATAATTTCTAGACAAACAAAACACTCCTTACGTAAATTAACTCTCTCACTTGATATTAACTTTATTCGAACGTGTAGAGCACATTTCCACTCGTTCGGAAAGAATTGCAATATGCAATATAATGTATCGCCGGCGCAGATCTCATTATATCGTTCTACATGAAAGTTAGTCACGTCCGTTGGGAAATTTCGCCTGATGGAAATACGCTATTAGCGTCATACATGTATTATGAACGTTGAATAACCAGGCAATTTATGCGCCTAGCGTATGGAATAGGTTCATAAAGAACAGGCGCTCTGTCTTGATATTAGAATGTATTTTATGTATAGGTTGCGATTGGAAAAATTTACACAGTAAAAAAATCATTTAAGTTAATTTAGAACGGGTTTATAATGAAATAGGGGTTTTCGCAACAACGTGGTATGAAATAGGTTCATAAAGTATGGTCTTAGTAATTAGGCGTTTTATGTATAGGTAATTGCGAAAATGTGCACTGTAAGAAATCATTTCGGTTAATTTAGAACAGTTTTACAATGAAATGGGGCAATAGTGGAGTATGAAGTTATAAAGTAGAGGCGCACTGGTCTTGATATTACAATGTGTTTTATGTATAGGTGGTGATTGGAAAAATTTACACTGTAAAAAATCATTTAAGTCAATTTAGAACGGTTTTATAATGAAATAGGATTTTTCGCAACAACGTGGTCGGAAACAGGTTCATAAAGTATGGTCTTAGTGTTAGGCATTTTATGTATAGGTGATTGCGAAAATGTACACAAGAAATCATTTAACTCAGAACAGTTTTAGAATGAAATGGGGTTTTTAGCAATAGTGGCGTATGAAATACGTTTATAAAGTATGGGCGCACGGTCTTGATATTAAAATATGTTTTATCGGAAAAATGTGCACTGTAAAAAATCATTTCAGTTAATTTAGAAAAGTTTTATAATGAAATAAAGTTTTTAGCAACAGTGACGTACAAAATAGGTTCATAAAGAACAAGCTCTCGGTTTTGATATTAGAATGTGTTTTATGTATCGGCGATTGCAATGGTACACGATAAGAAATCATTTAAGTTAATTTAGAACGGTTTTAAAATGAAATAGGGTATTTTAGCAACAATGTCGTATGAAATATGTTCATAAAGTATGGCCGATTGCAATAATTTACACTAAAAGAAATCATTTAATTTAAAACACTACTTTAATTTTAAACTTGAAACAATATTGCTTTACAACAGTTTTAAAATAAAATAGGGTTTTTAGCAACAGAGTCATAAAAAATAAATTTATAAAGAATGGACGCTCGGTCTTGATATTAGAATGTATTTTATGTGTTGATGATTGCGGAAATGTGCACTATAAGCAGCGCCATCGCTAAGACTTTTTATTGGTGGGGGAGGGAATTTTAAATTGCCAAGTCAAATTTCAGTATTTGCCAATTTGTTTTATAATTTTGCCAACTTACCAAAGTTAGAAAATGCAATATAGTTCTTATTTGTTAAAAGTTTAATAATATTCCCAATTAGAGTTGTTAATTTTGCCAAGTATATCAGAAATAGAAAGAGTATTAGAGAAATAGAAAATATATTATAGCTTTTATTAAAATTTTAAACAAATTTGCCAACTAAGTTTGTAAATTTGTCAAGTGTAATAACACTCGCGAATATTTGGTGGGGGGAGGCTCCCTCTGTCTCGCCCCTTAGCGAGGCCCCTGACTATAAGAAATCATTTCAGTTAATTTAGAACAGTTTTACAATAAAATAGGTTTTTCGCAACAGCGTCGTATGAAAGAGTTTTTATTAAGTACGGTACTCGGTCTTGATATTAGAATGCGTTTAATGTATCGGTGTTTGGAAAATGTACACTATAAGAAATCATTTAAGTTAATTTAGAACAGATTTACAACGAAATAGTGTTTATAGTAACAGAGCGGTAGCTATTTCTTTTGGGCAACGATCATACGATCGTTGTTAAGTATTAAGCCTGAAATTGAAAAATTTAAATGGAGATATATATATTTTTTAATTTTCAATTGAAAGCAAACAAAACCAAAACAACAAAATCTGCTTCATCTGCTTATTTTATTGATGTACCAGACCAGAGTCCTAATAGAAGAGGGAGCTGAAATAGAAAACATACCTTTTTTCCCCGGTATTTTTTTTTTTTAATGTTTCATTACGAAATAATAAAGATGCTTGAATGTTTGGAAAACAGCATATATAGACATTACGACAAACTTCAAAATGTAAAGTTGCATAGAAAGTGCCTATGGTCATTATGAAAACCTCTCTATTTGTCATAATTATATAAATCCTTTTAATACAGGGTGTCCATGGTATATTATAACAGTTTAATATTTAGACTACAGTGAAACTTCTTTTAAAGGCCACCCCTATTCAAGGGCCACCTCTATTAAATGCCAATATTTTTAGGAACGAAAATTTTTCCCATAGGCATAATATTAAATTTACTCCTATTAGGGGCCGCACCTACCTCTCATAAAAGCCATTTTTTCATATGTACTACGTAAATCCTAAACAGGTGTATTGAATTCCTGAACCAAAAGATAATAATTCATCTAACAACTGCACTTGCAACAAAGAAGGCAGGGGGAGATGGGGAGGATTTAGTAACACAATGAAGGATCACAAACTTTTCCACACGTGACACAAACAGGTGTTCTTCACACTTTGTTTGACCTTTCAACCTGTAGGGGTTAGGTTGGAGGGGAAACTTGACCCTTTGCTGTGGGCACACAAAGGATAACAGGTTATCTAGAAAAAACCGATTCCACATTAACTAAAACTGCGAATGCATATTGAAGCACAATTTTTACACTTGTCAGGAAACGCTAACAGAAATAAATAAACTAATATCTCATTCTAAGCATTATTAAATGATGCAAATTTAAGTAATTTGATCCATAAAGTAAAAGAATCAATAGAAACCAAAATTGTCTTCAAAAAAATTATGAAAAGTAAACAAAATTCAATAGAAAATTTTTTCAATCATGTATAGAGTTTAAAAATGTTAAACAGTTTATTCACCTATATAGGTTTTGATTAGGGATTGACCGAATACCGAATAGTTGATTCGGTATTCAGTCGTTCAGCTTCGGCCGAATACTTTAAGTATTCGGCCGAATAATTTCAGATAAGTATTTTCTTAGAAGTTGAAGAATTCTCTTTTACTTAGCAGAAGAATAGGCTAAACAATGAGTTTCAATGTTATGTGCATGAATTCAGAGTTCAGCTGCACTACAAAAAAAAAAGTCAAAGGCCATTTTTAATTTTAAAAAAACTTTTTCCTTCCTAAAATAGTCTACATAGGTGTGAAATCAAAACAACTGTCTACAACAGAGAAAAAAAAAGTAAGGAAGATGCGCATCTTTCCCGTATCATTTAATTTTATTTACTTCTGCATTAGTTTTTTTAATTTAAATTTATTTAATGTGTATTTTCTTTAATATACACATCAAATAAGTATATCAGAGTTCATCTCTGTATATCTAAGGTGCATATTAAAGATAATACACACATCAAAAATAAGTATACCCTATGACTATCCTATAGCTTTTATAACCATTATATCAAAATTGCTCAAATTTCTTTTCTTCATCACCACAATGTTAAAATATTAATCAAAATATAAATATTCTAACAATAATTTGACAGAAAATAGTTAAATCTACAAATTGATACACCTTTTGTATTTTGAGAACATTCCTATTCAATATGTTTATAATTAGGCTTAGACAATCAGTAAATCAGCTTAATGACAACATTGTTTCTTTGTATTTGAATAAACTTTTGTTTTTCTGACAATCCTTATCCTTAGTAATATCCTGTATAGTTTAATACTTTCATAGATTATTTTGGGGTATTGACTAATGATAAAATAATAAAAAATAAGTCATCGGTTAATGAATTTGTGAGTGGAAAGAAGTCATTAAATTTTTTTGTGTAATTAGATTTAAGAATAAAAATGTAACTGAATTAAATTATTGAGAATTTAATTTCAATTAAAGCTTATTAAAAAAGCTAATATAGGCAAAAATGCGCATTAAATAGTTTCAAGTATTCGGCAAAATTGTTGCTTCGGTCAATCCCTAGTTTTGATATCCTTATTTTAGTTGTTATTTTGTCACCCCTATTCAAGGGCCACTCCTCATAAGGGCCAATTTCCAATGGAACGGCAGGTGGCCCTTACACAGAGGTTTCAGTGTATTTGCAACAAATTACATCCAATTGAAAGTAAACTCACGTAGTTTTTCTCACAAATGTTCAATAGGTTCACCTTTAGTTATACGACACACATCCAACCTAAAGTCCAATTCTTACCACACTTCGGTCAACAAGTCCGATGTAATAGAAGCATCAGTCTCTTCAAATCTGCATCTCAACTCTGGCAAATCATTAGGTAGCGAAGGAAAGTAGACACGATTTTGTGAGACCCCCAAAGGAAAAAAAAATAAAGAGAGATACATAATGATTCTCTATAAGGAAAGGGCATGTTTACAAACAAACACTTCCGTCAACCAATCTACTACTACATTTTTATCTTAGCGATCATGGTAGGAATCACACTTGGCGACGTAGGCCAATCATATCATAGATCAGTTAAATCAATCTGTTAAAGACCAATCAAATTCCCGGAGTTCATGTGTATAGTAGGAGTAATAATGAAAGAACAGGTTTTTCCTGCTGGCCAACAGTAATTCGACTAACAGTGACGTCAGCTGCCCTTTCCTTATATTAAATTTCAAACTATTCGGTTTGAAATTTAATGTTTTTGTGCTGTTATATGCAGACAGACGGACGGACCAGACGGCGACTATAGGTGCTACGCATTTATATAATTACGAACGCGCCTAAAAAACAGCTTCAAAATTAATTATTACTATTAACATCTTCACTCCTATGTTAACTTTCAGGATGAAAGAAAACTGTTGTCTAAACGAAAACCTGTTTTTGTTCCCGTTACTGACAACCCCCTTCCTCTCTCCTTAATTTATACATTCCTATTAGATGTAAATTTCCAACTAGGCGAAAAATGTCCGGACCAGGATTCGAACCAGGGATCTTCTGGCTGAAGTCGCCAGTGCTCTACCATCTGAGCTATCCCGGACGAATCTGGTGGAACTCTTTCATCCAGCTAACCTTAATGATTATATCATCTGGTCTGAAACTTGGTTCAGCTCAACAGAATAAATCACAGGTAATGGAACTCCAGAAATCGCTGGATGCATAATTACACTAGATTAATTTTAACACACACACACACACACACACACAAAAAAAAAAAAAACAGATGCTATAATCATTAAGATTAGATGGGTGAAAAAGTTCCACCAAATTAGTCCGGGATATCTCAGATGGTAGAGCACTGGCGGCTTCAGCCAGGAGATCCCTGGTTCGAATCCTGGTCCGGACATTTTTCGCCCAGTTGGAAATTTACATCTAATATGATTTATTTACCAATTAGAATATTTGTGTTAAAATTGATATAGTGTTATACATTCCTGTTGTTAGAAAGTGTACCATAATTAAGCGTAATGCATACTTTGTTTTTATTGTTGTTGTCTTTGTTTACTTCACTCAATGAGATTTTTTATTAACATAAAAACAGACAACATTTTATTATTTTGCACATTATCTTTTATTAAAAATAGTATATAATTTCCTCAAGTTAATGATTTTATGTAATTTTAAAAGAAATAAAAATCCTAAAACGGTGAAATCTGTAGCAGTAGTGAAATCTCAAGTATCAATTTACTCATATGTTATAAGTGAGATATACATTTTTTTCCAACTACTGCCAAATTTAATTTTCGAGATAAACTTTCCAAGAACCAGAATTTTCAGAGAATTTGCCTCGAAGTAACTAGAAATACATTTTATCAAGAAGTTTATTTAAATTCAACGTGATCTTCAACATGATCCTTAAAAGTTGCAGTTGCAGTAAACTTTATGTTTACACTTTCAAAAATATCGTTTGGAGCTCCTTAAGAGCCAGATTTTTGCTTGTTTCGCCGTATATTTGCTATTTTTCGTGAAATTATGTGGATGCTAGGAACTTACATGCAATGAGATACAATGTTGAGATTTTGTTGTTGTTGTTTGTTTGAGATGGCTATTTTTATATTGTAAGAGGAAAGAGTGGACTAGAACTGAATTAAATAAATAAAACATTAAGGTTTTTATTCTTATTTTTATTTGCTGTTTGTTAGATAAATAGAACATAAAATAAATATGTATATAAAATACTAATATACAGTAAAACATCCCTAAAGCGACAGCGTTCCGTTCCAGTAAAAACGGGTCGTTCCGAGAGGTGGTCTTTTAATGGAGGTCATGTTTAAATCTAGATTTTAATTGTTGAAAAAAAGTAACAATTAATGATGCTAATATTTATTTTTCACATTAGGAAAAAATATAAAAATTTTAGTATCAAAACAAAAGTTAATTACATAAGTTAATGACTGCAGAGTTTAAAAAATGAATACATTGACGTTTGCTTTGAATTTAAGGTTTTATTTTTTAAAACTTATTTCCCAGGCCTTTCGAAGTTCAGTAAAAAAATGCAATTTTCTTTGGACGGGAACAAATAATGACGATATCATTAATTTATCTATTTCTTTGAGAGTTTCCTGACAGAATAGGGCAGGGAAGTTTATTCACCGTCATTCTTAATTTGTCATCAGAGTTAAATTCATTGCCTAAAAAGGCACAAAGGGGTTTAAACATTTTAAAAGTGACCGGGATTATTATTTTTTTTTTATTTTTTTTTTTTAAATCTAAACTTAGTTTAGAGTTTAGAAGTTTGGTGAATAATGCGCTCTCCAGAATTATTTTCCTAATAACACCTTCTGCAAGCGACCAGGAAAAACCGTAATTTTCTTCAAAGAAATGGGTCGCTCATAGCGGGAGTTCATCTGGGATGATCTCTGAATAAAGGTAAAATTAGTATTGAACCTATGGGAATAAATTTCGTTCCATGAAAACATGGTCGTTCAGGGAGGTGGTCGCACAGGAAGGTTTCACTATAGTTATAATTTAAGGTGAAGAAAAAAACAGCACGTATTTATGACAGCAGCCCCCGATGAGTAATCGCCAAAAGACCGATATATATCGCCAAGTTATATGACATTTTATGGATAAGATATGTGACATTACGTATACGACCACGTTACAATCATATATGACGTATATATAAGGCGTAAGTCAAAGGTCAGCAACATTTTTTGGGTGCGGGTCTTAATCAATCAATATAAGACGTTTCGGGTCAGTGGTATTTTCATTTTAAAACAGTTTTATTTTTGGTGAATAATAAGATAAATTTTATTGTGAAAATAATTGCAATACGCTTTTTTTTAACTTTAAAACATAAAAAATTAATTATAATTATTTAAAAAAGTAACATAACTGAATAAACTTTTTTTATTTCTCCATGGTAATTATTTGTTTTAGTAATGACAATTATTGCACTGAGTAGCTATAATTTCGTCATTATTCTTGCATTACTGAACAAGTAGTACAACTGAGTCTGAATAGAAATAATTAAGGCTCCTAACCACAGATTGTAGCAGTACTTTGATTGGACAAAAGGCGAAGGCACGTCGAATGTGCCAAATTAGCGATTGGACGTTTCCTTCCGCCGAGCCTTCTTTCGTCCAATTCCTGCATTCGTTATGCACGCTCGTTTCTGCAACTTTGTAATCAAACAAAATATATTATAGCTATTATTTATTTACAGTTTATACTTTTATGTATTCTTCAAGTGTTTTATAATTGTATTTTATAATTTCTTTTAATATATTATACTTTCTTTTTCGAAACTCAAATGGGTCACTTAAAATTATGAAATGGGTCACTCGGTGACCCGAGGGTCATAGTGTGCCGACCCCTGGCGTAAGTGTTGCGTATATGAGGCATTCTCACAACCTTTTGACTTTTAAGTCCCTGAATAATAATTTTTATTTTAGTACATATTTTTGTGTTAATTTCTTATATTGGAAAGCATCCCATTGCATGACTGTATAACAATATTAACGAGATAAATAAGTTTTGGACGATGCTGGGGGTCTAAATATACCACGAAATTCCTATACCATACCGTGTCCCTGATGCCAATTTTTAAGCTTGGAGCTGACTGTATAAAATTGTTTCAATAAAAGTAATTCGATGTAATCTTTTTTCCAAAACTGGGACTATTGTTTTATATAAATATGTAGCAAAAAATTAGCCTGCACACATTTTTACAGTTGTTATTATTTTTTTTTAACTCTGTCCGTGGGTTTTAGATTCCTTACCGTCCCTCTTGCTAAACTTATACAGAAAATCACTTCAGATGCAGCCACGGAATTTTTTTTAAACTTTTTCTTGTGCAGAAATATACTAGAGAAAGAATGGCTAAAATTTTCTGACAGGAAATTTAATGCAAAATTTAAATCAGCATTTAAGTATCAATTTCAAGCATCGTTGCTTTATTGGTAGTCTTAACGTCCCCACGGTTTATTCCTACACTTTTCGAGGTAAATTTTTTTTTTATTTAATCCAATGTAAATAACTGTTTCTAAAAATTAATGAACATTGTGGCTATCACTTCGTCTTAACATGATTTGCCTAAAAATAGGTGGTCATTTTCAATACCGCCCCATCCTTATCCTCCCCCCCCCCTTACCGTTCAGTTCCTTCTTTAACACCCCTTTAAGACAATGTTACACCATAATTTTGTACTAAAAATACTACATTGTCATTATTTCTTATTTGAATGTCCTGTGGGTACTATGCAAATTCATAATAAGTAAAAATGTAGAAGAAAATAAAAAGTTACAGTGGTAAAATGGTAAGGAAAATTAAACTCGCAAGTTTAAGTTAAACCTCTGTTAAACAAAAAATTGTTAGCTACTGACCATTTTTTCTTTATAGAATTAGCAGCATTTATAGTTCGTTTACAGGGACGAACAAAAGGATTCCATTGCATTACGATCTCTGCGGAAAACCCATATGCAGTGCATTTGATTGATCTTAGATAGATTAAACATAGCGAATTCAATTTTTCCAACTCAGCGAAAAAATACCCATTGATGGGGTTCCATCACCAGAGGTACATTCTATTGAACTGGTACACCAGATGCTATTGCCAATAGCATTATCTGAGCAAAACATGTGCGCAGGTGGTCGGTCCAGGTGACTCAATCGGTAGAACACTGGCAATTTAAGTCAAAGGTTTGGGTTTGAATCTTAAGGGGCTACTTCAGTCACGCGAAAAGACCCGCGCTAATGGTAATCATATGGAAGAATTTAATAAAGATATCTCGTTTGCATTTCAATATTATTATTTTTTTTCACTGGATAGCTGAGGTTGATCTGTACAAAGGCCGTTTTTAACTTTTTCGATTTTGATTGTAGAATTTTTTTTTTATGAGGATGCTTTCACTTTCGAAACTGGTTCCGAAAATGAAAGTGTCCTCCTTAAAAATGCCTGTAAACAAAATCGAAAAAGTAAAAACACTTGTACAGATCAATCTCAGCTATACAATGCGAAAATCATTTAAAAATATTGAAATTCAAACGAGATATCTTTATAGGTGTAAATATTCTTGAAGGACTTTCAAGTTGACAGTAGCTTTTCGTCCAGTCTTCCAAGCTTGGGCATTTTTTCGTTCCGTTGGAAAAATTCAATTCGTATTATATCTTTACCACTCAGTTTGATTAAGTTAAAATAAGTAATATTTTTTCTTATTTAGTAGTTCATTATTTGCATATTATTAGGATGAGCGAAGCGAACCCTCTACTAGTCTACACAAATTACATTTTGTCGTACACTTTACAAAAAAAAAAAAACTATTCAGTATTTTGACTTGAAATTAAACATAAAACAAGTAATATAAAAATTTTGTTTTTAAAAGTCAATTCCTACTTAGGCCATCAAAGAAAAATTTAATATAATCCCTTAAGCTAATATTAGTTTTTGTTGCATTAAAATATCTCAATTTGTTGATTTTCTATAAGCAAGTAGGTTTACAATGGAACTCTATGGGAATTTGGCGAAATATTAGAGATATCGCCAAGTTGGCGTCACTTTTGGCGACTCATTTTGTCCGACGAATTTGGCGATATATCGCGAAGTTGGCGACAAACTTGGCGGCATTTGGCGACAGAACAGGGTTCCCCCCTATGGTAACCACTTATTGAAAATACTTTCATGGATCTTCAATAACCAATGGCCGCCATTTTGTTTCCCATGCAAAAATAAAATTAACTAATTAAAATTTAATTAGTTAATTAATATTTGAAAAAACTGTATTAACATCAATTGTCATCCAGTACAAGTTTTAAAAAATTTATTTCAACTTGATAGGATGAATAATGAGTATTTTATTAACGATTGAAAATTTGAACAAGATAAATATATAAATAAATAAATATAGGGAGAGTGTGAGCTAATAGTAGGAATTGAATAAATTATAATCTGTAGATTTGAACACTTTTTTTTTTTTTTTACAGAATAACCTTAAAAAAATTATTATTTTAATTAATTTATTTTACATGTTTTTCCATTACGAACGCATTTTTACAAATAAAAAATGAAACACGAATATTTTCAGAAGAAAAAATAAATCATGGAGTTAGTCATTATAGGTAGAATCATGATTAATTAAATAGTTTCACGATTTCTTTTATGAAATTTTTAAAATACCTTTTTGGATAAAATTATAGCCGATTTTTAATGAATTAAAATTTGTAAAAATTCAATTATTTACATTCAATTATAAAAATATTTTTTAGTGTTAGTAATCAAATACACAATTTATTCTTATTATGTGAAATCATTTATGCAGACGATACTTACTCATTTAAAAAAAATTATATTATGATTTTTTTTTCCTTTTTTTTTTTTTTTTCTTTTGTAAAAAAGGCAACAAAAGAATTGCAAACAAATAAAATTAATTGTTAAATTTGTTACATCAAAAATAAAAATTGCGAGGAAATTCTTAGTTATTTGGCTGAATTTACACTTCTAAACGTAAAATGTGCCAAAATATAAAATAACGTTTTTGCTTAATAAAGATGCAATAATAATAATAATAATAATAATAATAATAATAATACTTTCAAACATTTATCTTATTAAATAATGCTTCGCGAATCCAAACAAAATCCTCGGCTTTTGGTAGTTTATTTATTTATGACTGCATTGTAACTTGATTGCACTATCAAAATCATTACAACGTAAGTCAAGTGTAGCGTGGAAAAAACAAAAAGAAAAATCCAATCTGTTTTCTGCAACGATAATCCATTTATATTAATTTAAATAAAATTGTATTTCGTGATTTTTAAAGTTAGGTAAAAAGGTATGTACAAATAAAGTTAATGTATCGTGAAAAATAAAAGAGTTTTTTTTTTTTTTTTTTTTGTAATCTAATAGAGAATTTGCGAAAATTCTAGTTACACAAAAGAAAATAAGCAAATAGAAACCATAATGAGAAAATCAAATTGACTAACAAAAACAGCTTTTATTTCATTATTAATTCATCAAGGAAATTGAAGTAGCATGATTCGATCGGAACAAACATAAATAAATAATATCAAATACAGAAACCTTTCTGAATAAAAAATAAACAAAGAGGTAATGTTAAACAGATTCTTTAATCGACATTAAATTTGAGGAATAATGCATTAAAATAGAACGAATATTAAAGACAGAAAAAAAGCAAGCTAGCTATATCATAAATTAAATAGCTTGTGCTGATTCCTTTCGATTAGGCTTTTAAATTTGTCCGGTTTCAATTTTTTTTTTTTTTTTTTTTTTTTTTTTTCAATCTGGCTTTTGCTAGAGAGTCTTTCATTCGGGACGTGGCTGGGGACCTAAGAATCTTGCTTCCGCAAAAGAGTCGGACTAGAGTAGAAGAATAAAGGGCTGCGGACGAAGATGGACCGCTCGCCGCGGCGGTTGATCCTTTATTGATCCTTTCGGAAACAATTTATATATATATATTAATGATGATTTTTTAATATATTTTAGACATGGCTGAGATAATCTGGCGAGATACCAATAATTTTATTATTATTATTTTAATTCCGAGTTTTCTTTAACCAGCCAGACACTAGACAACTGGAAATAAGCCAAGGTAAGTAACCGATTGATAAATATAAAGTTGGACAAGAATATAATTTTATGATTTCCTCTTTCTATTATTAGGTGCGTTCGTAATTATACAAATACGTAGCACCTACAGTCGTCACCTGGTCACTCCGTCAGTCTGTCCACATATAACAGCACAAAAACTACCTAACCAAATGGTTTGAAATTAAATATATATATATATTTCAAATTTTATGAAAATCGAATCAAAACTTAAAAAGACATCAATAAAAGTTTACTTCATTTTATTAAATCCTATCATAAATAATTAATTCAATGACATCCCATCCTAGGTGGTGATTCTAGGTTGTCATAGTGATGACGTCCTATTTAAGATGGAGTCCTATTACTTCTGTATTACTGAATGTAGTACATGGAATCGTACTAAATTTTGTATTCATGTACTTTTGCTTAAGAGTGCAACAGTTATTGCACCAAGATCGGACTATTTATGAAACTACTTATAATACAAAAGAACCTCATTTTCCACGTTTGACGTGCAATTTTCGACTTGTTGTTTTCATCCTAGACATGTGAATAAAATCACCATTCACACATTTCGGTTACACTAGTCATCTGGAGGGGGGGAAAAAAAGAGAGAGAGAGAGAGAAAGAAAGAGACGTAAAACTACGGAATCCTTTCGGAAACAATATTATATATATATATTAATGATGATTTTTTAATATATTTTAGACATGTCTGAGATAATCTGGCGAGATACCAATAATTTTATTATTTTTTTTTAATTCCGAGTTTTCTTTAACCAGCCAGACACTAGACAACTGGAAATAAGCCAAGGTAACTAACCGATTGATAAACATAAAGTTGGACAAGAATATAATTTTATGATGTATGGAATTTTTAATAGCTGAAACTTGTAGATTGAAAAAAAAAAAAAAAAATTCCAACATACTGTAGCGCATGACACATTCTTCAGCTTTACACATTCATGTTCTAAGCCATTCTTTTCCGGAAGTGCATGAATGATAACAATGTAATGTATGGAAGCCATATCAAATAGGATTTTCTTTGAAAGATGCAAGTTTTGCATTTAATAAATATATTAATCTTTAAAAACATGGACGGCGTGCCGAGTACGATACTCGCAGTGAGAAAACAACCTACGAATTAAAAAAGTAAGACGTGATTAAGATGCGCGTCTCATTTACCTTCTTCCTTTTAATCAATGTTTAAAGTAGAAATTCGCAATTCTTTCTGCTCTTACTTTTAATGGTAAGCCATCATTCTGTGTTCCCAACAGAAAATGTCTGGCAATTTCCTTGACCTAATATAAAAAAAAATCAATGACTAAACCGACATACAACGAAATTTGCTATTAATTTCTGCAATTCTTTGACAATATTCGCCTTTTTTCCCGGTCGTTTGACGAATTTCACGATTTTTTACCCGAGACCATTTGATTAATTTTGCATAATTTTTCATACCCTTTTCCAAAAGTTGTAAAAAATATATCTGGAAATGCTGAAAATTTGAATTTAAAATAGAAATAAAACCTCAAAAAATGAATCAAATTGAAAAAATAAATGCAGTCTGCACACCGAGAACTTGTAATGTATAAAATGATCTAAAAAGATTAAAGTCCTTGTTTTGCTTCTATAAAACTTTTTTAGTGGAATGATTTTGACCAACTTTAACATTAAATATATCTTAAAATAATTCTTCGATTTGCAAACTGTCTGCATCAGCCTGTTTATCAAACATTTTTCTATAATATCACCGATTTTCATATTTTTGTATGCAATATTTTTCTTAATATTAACAAAAAAATACCTCCTGTCACAAAAAGTTCAAAAATGGCGGCGGTGACAGAGTTAGTTACTTTTTTTTAGATTAGAGAGATATATAATAACAAATTGTCACTAGACTTGTTCATATATTTATTTTTTGATATTTTCAGAAACAAACTTTAAAAAAATAAATAACGTACAATAAGTTGTGAAAAGTTGCTCAAAATAACACTCACAAAATAAGAATTTATATTACAATTACAGTAAAATCTGTCTAAGGCGGACTCTGTGTAAGCCGGAAATCTGTCTACTGCGGAAATATTTTGAAGTCCCGGCGAATCCATAGAAAATAACACTAATACGTGCTCCATAAGCCGGAATCTGCCTAACGCGGAAACGGAAAGGATTTTAAGGTCCCGCGGTAAACAAATTTTTCCATAAGACGGAAAAAAGGATTTTTTTAAAATAAAAAAACATTCAGTAAACGAAAATTTAAAACTGATTAATAGATCAAATACATATAAATAAATACATATAAAATACAAATATTAATAAAAACAGATTTTTGCTCATTCATTTTTTTACAGCGAAAGAATTTTTATGAAATTTTGCATTTTTGCGGATTTAATAAAAAGCAAAAGAAAATATGCAGTTTCCATTTGTTTAGCCGACAACATTTTCTTTTCTTTTTTTTTTTTTTCTTTTTTTTTTTTTTTTTACAGTGTTACATTTAAAATATGCGTTTTTATTTATTTTTTATTACCCTTATAATAAAAATTAAAAAAAAAAAATTACAGACCTATATTCTAACTGTAAATAAAAGACTACGAGAATTAAAAAAAGTCATACATTTAAAATTTAAAAAACAAAGTTTTAAAAACCATAATTTTTTTCAAATTATTAGGATACTTGAAAAAATATATAATTTAGAATAGTATAGTTTAATTTTATATACCGTATTTTAATCCATTTCGCTGATAAAAATAGGAGTTTATTTGCGTGAAAAACTGTAAACAATTGTAAATAAAAAGAAAATGCCGATTGAACAAATAAAAATCTGTACATTTTTTACTTTTATACTTTTCATTAAATTCATAAAATACAAAATCTCATACATAAAACTCTCTCTATATATATAAAAAATTAAATAAATAAATACATGTGCAAAATCATGTTTTTTTTTTAATTATTTGTCTCAAAAAAAAAAAAAAAAAAAAAAAAAATGTATGCATTATTATGGTGTGAAAATAATAGACCATTTGTTTGTTGGGAAGCAATAGTTTTGCTGAGATTCGAACTCCAAAAATATTTATACTAAATAATATTTCACGTTAAGAACGGTTCTGAAGATCACAAACGTAAAAAATACGCAAGTTTTTTTTTTTTTTTTTTTTTTTTTTTACTGATTTGCATAAGGCGGAATATTGTTTAAGGCGGATAATTTTCTCGGTCCCAATCGATTCCGCCTTAGACAGATTTTACTGTAGATTAACAAAAATATCGTTTTATCTCAGGGAATAGAGAGAACATCCGATCGCAGATTGCATTCTTCACCGCATAGTGACTATATTTGTCATAAAACAACTTTGCGGTGTTAAATGAAAACAAATTTCCGATGGAGTTAAAACGTTTCTCCCTTTCTCTAACATTGTCGTTTTTCCAAGTTTCCGTGTATAATTTTTAATTAATGCATAATATTATTCGTTTGGGTTCGAGATTAGTCATTCATTCTCTCTCTCACACACACTCACTCACGCACATCAAAGATAGGTACTAATGCATCAAAAAATAAATTTCTAGAATAAATATCAGTTACAAATAAAGCAACATATTTTCTGCTGGATATTGCTGCCTTTTAAAAGATTTTTTTTTTATTTTATACAATTATATATATATATATATATATATTATTTTTTTCCCAAATAAAAGACGTCTCTTTATTTTGAAATAACTCACATTTTGATATCACATTTATTTATTGAAAAAAAAAATTCTTAACATCCTAGTTTTGAAGTGTACTTAAACTAAATTTATAACCGAGTAATAATAAATATAAGTTTAAACTCTTTTTTTAGAAAACATCGAGTAAGATACACATAAAATGACCCTCGGCCAGTTCCATACAAAAGACTGGTGATTCATTTAACGACGAAAATTTTTACGCCTTGAAAATCAACAAAAATGTACTGCTAAATTGGATAACCAATGTCCAGAGGGCATGGGGATTTTACGGAAGAAAAATCTTAAAACTCGCTCTGATTTTTACCATGCCCTCGAGGCAAAATGATATTGAAAATATATATAATTTTCAGAATTTTATTTACAGGAGAAAAAATGAAATCAATTTTGATTTTTTTTTTTTTTTTTTTTTTTTTTCTTCTTCTTCAAACAAGGGATCCTTCGCGAAAAGTAAACATCGATTTTGATGAAACTTTTATCATAGAGATTACTGATACGATAAAGAATGATACCAATTTTATCGACATCGTCAAGGTTTAGTATTTTAAAAATATTTGTAAAGTATCTATGGCGCAATTAAGGGGACGGTGAATGTGTAAAAAATTTCTTTTAATTTTCATAATAGAGATTTGAAATTTTGTGCAAATATACATCTCACCATAACTGTATAGAACATCTTAACCCTTAAATGCCGGGTGTTGCTTTTCGGCAACATAACCAATTTAGGCTTCTAAAATATTATTAGAATAATATTGAAGCTATAATGCCTAATGTTGCCAATAAAATGCATTCTAAAAATATTATTAAATCAATTTTCAACATGTAGAGGGCAACACTTGTGCTGTTTAAGAATAAAGATAGATTTATTTTTTCAATTGTTGCTACTTGTTCTTTTTGTTTTGTTTGGAAGCTTGTGAAATACCCGATTTTGTTCTGCAGTGAGCAAGTAAAATTTATTTCTCATTCTAGTTCCTAAAATTCTTGTGTGTTTAATATTATAGAATTTTATCAAGTAAAATTATTTTTTTCAATTAAAGACCAGTATTGTCGATTAGTAACAAACTGTTTTTCAACCGTAAACCATACTTAAAACAAAATATGATTTTTTAAGTATTTTTCCCATGATTTATTTAAAAAATGAACGCCAAAAAACATTATTACAATGATTTTTGAAAAATCAGGCATTTAAGGCTTAAAATAAATTCCCAGTTTTATTGTAAATATGAACTTTTAAAAAATTTAAAATTTTAAAACGAAATTTTAAAATGCTCCTGTCTTAATTTTTCAGATATTTCCTCGATTTTGGATTTTAATCACGTAAAACTCTATTGCAGACAAATCTGTATCGATTTTTTAATCCATTATATAGTTAATTTTTTAGAGATATTTTTTTTAATTCCATATCAATTTTCATCAAAATTCTGCCTTATAATAACAGGGTGTCTACAGAAATTCTAAAAAAAAGTTCCCTGATTTTTCCATGATTTCCCTGACTATTTTTATCAGACTTCCCTGATTTCCATTATTAACAATACAAATACGGTATTTTTTCATGTATGCCGATTCCTCGTATAATACACTTATCCAGCTTGCTAATATCTCATTTGGGAGAAAAAACAAGAGAAAAACATAAAAATTGCCTAATATTCATTAAGTATTGGTTGACAGTTTTATAAATCCAAACTCAACTAACTTCATAGCGTCCAACTTCATATAGAAGACAATGGATATAAGGTGACCAGAAAGTTTCCTCATTTTCTGAAAAATATTCAATTCTAAGACTTATCTAAATCTGACGGTATAACTAATTGGATTAAGCTGGCCACCTGATCAGGTTATGCTAATGTATCATTTAAAATTTTTTAAAATGTGTAAATTGCCTTCAATATAAGTGCTATGTACAGAAAATCAGGACATCTGATCACCTTAATTTACGTTAAATATCAAAAACTCACACCAAGCGGATCTTTTAAAAAAGACTGGGAAAGATTAATCAGCATGTGAAAAAATATGGTACACAAAATAAACAAATCAGTTTCATTAGCAAGGTGAAAATGCAAATATTTTCGCAACACAGACAAATTTCCCTGATTTTCCAGCATTTTTACAAAGTTCCCTGACATTTCCCTGATTTTTCCAGAGTGATAAACCTCCCTGATTTTTCCACGATTCCCTGATTTCCAGATTCTGTAGACACCCTGAATAAGTTAAAAATCAAATTTAATTGTCTTAATGAAGTCGAATTTTAAAATGCATACACAGTTTCTTTTTAGCCAATATCAGGATTTTTCCTTATCAGTTTCATGAATTTTGGTCAAAAATCAAGTAGCAAGGAGAATTTCAAAAATTGAAAAAAAAAAAAAAAAAGCCGAAACATCAGTATTGAGGAAAACAGATTTAAAGTACAGGGTGTTTATAAAGTCCCAGACCCATTTTGATGTTTAATAAGTCATAAAATAATAAAGATAGATTAAAATTAATAACATAAATGGTTAGATAGACTCAAAAAGTTTCATGACCCTTGTCAATGAACTTCCACGTACGCCCCCTTCGTCGCACGGAGAATATCAAGTCGACAGTTAATTGCACGCCAGGTAGCGGCAAGCATGTCGGCATCCACAGAGGCTATTGCGGTTGTAATTCTGGCTTTTAAGTCATCAATGTTCGACACTCTCCCTCCTGTAAACATTGCCGCTGGACTTTTTCCTTTGGGGATTTGTAAAGGACAATGTTTACAAGAGGAGAGTGTCGAACGTTGATGACTTAAAAGCCAGAATTACAACCGCAATAGCCTCTGTGGATGCCGACATGCTTGCCGCTACCTGGCGTGAAATTGACTATCAACTTGATATTCTCCGTGCGACGAAGGGGGCGCACGTGGAAGTTCATTGGCAAGGATCATGAAACTTTTTGAGTCTATCTAACCATTTATGTTATTAATTTTAATCTATCTTTATTATTTTATGACTTATTAAACATCAAAATGGGTCCGGGACTCTATAAACACCCTGTATATTTAAAGCCAAAAAATTATTTGTGAACAAAATTAAAATACTTGTAACTTCGCATAAAATAATCGCACCTGCATGCGGTTTTCCACGAATGACGTAGTACAAATTGAGAATAATAATGCACACAAAAAGAAATGTCGATTTTGGGATCGATTTTTGCTCAAATAGAGGCCCACGGTCCCCTTAATGAAAATCGCTAAATGTTTTATTCAAATATATTCCAATAATCTCAAACAACGTATAATCGTCACCGAAATGATAATTAGTATATAAATGAGTAAAACACAAGGAAATTTTTACACCATTCTCAAATTATAAAATGAAATTTTCACATTCATGACATTCAACCCATCACTGGTGATTGCGAAACTAGAAATTAACTGAATTCTGGAAAGTTGAGGGCTTTTCTTTAAGATATCCACATTCAGGGTGCCTACAAAAATTGAAAAAAAAAAAAAATCCCTGATTTTTCCCTGACTATCTTTGTCGGGCTTCCCTGATTTCCATTATTAACAATACACATAAGGCATTTTTTCATGTATGCCGATTCCTCGTATAACACACTTATCCAGCTTGCTAATATTTCATTTGGGAGGATAAGATAACAATTGCTTAATATTCATTAAGAGGCTACTTCAGTCAAACGAAAAGACATGTTCGCCAATGCTAATCCTATGGAAGAAATTTATAAAGATATCTCGGTCGCATTTCAATATTTTTAAATGATTTCTTTTGCAATGAATAGTTGAAATCGATCTGTACAAAGGCCGTTGTTTACTTTTTTGATTTTGTTTACAGGTATTTCTTATGAGGACACTTTCATTTTCGGAACCGGTTTCGAAAGTAAAAGCATCCTTATAAAAAATATCTGCAATCAAAATCGAAAAAGTAAAAAACGGCCAGCATACAGATTGATCTCAACTATTCAATGTAAAAGAAATCATTTAAAAATATTGAAATGCGACCGAGATATCTTTTATAAATTTCATCCATAGGATTAGCATTGACGAATGCGCCTTTTCATTTGACTGAAGTAGCCTCTTAAGTTTTATAAATCCAAACTTGAAATTTAGTCCAACAACTTCATATAGTGGCTAATATAGTGACCAGAAAATTTCCTCATTTTCTGAAATATATTTAATTCTAAGACTTATCTACATCTGACAGGATAGCTAATTGGATTAAGCTGACCACCTGATCAGGTTATGCTAATGCATCATTTAAAAATTTTAAAAATGGGTAAATTGCCTTGAATATAAGTGCTATCTGCAGAAAATGAAGACATCCGATTACCCTAATTTCCATTAGATATCAAAAACTCATACCATGTGCATCTTTTTAAAAATATTGAGATGTGATTACTAATCAGCATGTGAAAAAATAGGGTATATAAAATAGACGAATCAGTCTCGTTGGCAAGGTGAAAATGCAAATATTTTCGCATATAGACAAATTTCCCTAATTTTCGACTGTTTTTACAAACTTCCCTGACTTTTCCCTGATTTTTCCATGATTTCCCGTATGAGAATACTTCTCACAGTATTTAAATTTGGTTTATTTTTATTTCCTTTCAGCTATTTTTTTTTTTTTTTTTTTTTTGCATCGATGTCTATTTAAATCCATCGTTATGATCGACCGCAATAATTATTTATTTTGGCTTTATACATCGATGTTCTTTAATCTTAAATCCATATTTATTTTTGCGTGGGCGATTTTTGTTTCAACCCCACATAGGCAAGTTCTCTGACATTCCGCTGCCCCTGGCATGGGATGCTTCTCCTTTCGGATCTACACGATTGTGATGACGTCATCGGAGCGAGTGTCTCGCGGCGTAAGCTTTGAATGGATGTCGATCTTTTCGGAGGTGTGTCTAATCGCCGATCGTAGTGCGAATAGAAGTAAAACTCATTAAATGTATTCTTTCGGATTTGTTTATTAAGATATTGCTTAATTTTTAAAATTCTCTAATAGATTTAAATCTTTTCTTTCTCTAACTTTTGAAGCCCCCGAATTCATCATTTAAATACTAAAACTCGTTAATTTTAAAATCAGAATTTGGTTTGAAGTTGTGCTGAAAAGATGTAGTTTTTCAATGTAGTTTTTCAATTGCGGGGCGGGCTTGCCTGCCGTCGAATGCCGCTAAGTTTGCCGAAGGATTACGTCCGTATAATGGGTCGTATGTTTGTGGATTCTTTTTGTCATGCCAAAATTTAATCCTTAAAGATGTGCTGCTCTCATTAAAAGGAATCCCATGGAATTATTCTATGTTGGCTGTTATTTCTCTCTTCTTAAAAGATTCAGTTCCTTTATTTTAAAATGGTGACCAGAAGCAAGAATTTTCATAACCTTCTATTGCTACTAACGTCTGAAATAAAGAATATTATTTGTTTCACCAGTTTGCCTCTTCACTGTCTCCTGTAAAGTAAGAATTCTACAGTTTTATTATTTCTTTAACGATCAATAGTTTTATTAAAAGAACTTCGCAATTTGTACTTAACCCTTTTACGATCACATCAATCCATTATTACAGTCACACTCCGATTTCGAGATTCTGTAGATGCCCTGACATTAAGGCTGCGTACGCACGCGTATTTTGCCTACTTCTCCAGTTATCTTGGAAAAGCTTTTGTACTGGACCCATCTGCGGTTTATTCACAAAAGAATGAGGAGAATCAACAGTGGGTCAGGAGATAAGGAGCTCGACTCTATTTGAAGGAAAGGTTCCTCTTTTGCCGGACATCATTCCCTTTCCTGCTAAAGTCGTTAAAAATGAAAGACACCACCTCGCCACAAAAAACGAAGCCGACACTGCTAACAGTTAGAAGGATGGTGCGATCGCAGCTTTAAACCATGCATATTTAAACATGTATCAGTAAATCGAAGCGATGAAAATTGATTTACGTATAAGATACTGCGGTTTGATGTTATTATTGCGTTCACGAAGGTTTAATTGCACCATACAAACTTTAAAAATATTTTTTAAATACTAAACCTTGACGATGGCCGATAAAAATTGGTATCATTCTTTATCATATCATGAGTACTCTCTAGTCTCTATGAGAAAAGTTTAATCGAAATTGGGGTGTACCTTTTAGGTAAGGTCCTTTGTAAGTAAGTGGAAGAAGGTAGAAAAATTAAGTAAAAAGGAAGAAAAATGTCACATTAACTAACTCAGGGTTTATGAAAATTATGATACTTATAATACTTACGTATTATTCACGCCAGGAAGATCGATCGCTAAAAATGGTTGTCAATTGACAATTGTATTTATCGTTACCAACAGCCAATTCTGTTCAAAACGGTAATTTAATATACATTTAATAAATACATGACATTGTCAAAAACGAAATAAGGTAAAAGCAAACTAAAATAATACAAAATAGTAATTTAGCATAAATTTATTAAAAACATAACTTGAAATTGACGACTTTTAGCGATGGTATTTTTATTTCCGAAGGATTGTTATATGTCCACCAGAATAAATAAAATTTAAATATTCTTTAATGCAAATATACTGTATCAGTGAATATAATATAAAGCTATATATTTACTATATCATATTATATAGTAATACGTATATAAATACTTCATCCACTGCCTTTAATACAGCAACTATATAATATTAACTATGGCAGTTACAATGAAGGAGGAAAAAAAAAAAGGTTACTGTGATTAATATTCTTGGCGAAGCAAATCTGACTTTGCACAGATATTATGTAAGAACCAAAATTATTACTATTATTAATGTTATAACTTTATCAAATTAAACGATAAGTTATTTTACAAATCAATTTATGCCAGCTGTATTTATTCATCACGGAATTTTAAAACAAATGAGCAGGGAATTATTTATATCCCGTTGATTTTAGACTCAATACCGAAATATTACATCGAATAGAAAATTCTAAAGTTTAATAATTAGCGTAATGGAAAGGATTATTTTATCATAATGGAAATTCTAGTTCAGCGCAATCGCTATTAATCTGTTAGCTTTTCCATCTCTATCAATAATGTTTGTGTTAAACATTGTCAGATATTAGAAGTAATTTTAGAATAATTCGTAAATTGTATAACAAAATTTTCGTGAATCGATATCTTAATCGCATATACTGTGAACTGCCGCCCAAAATTTTAAGCGTATTCTTACAGAAAAGATGTATTTGCGTTTACCTTAAATCAATATATATATATATATTTTACATTTTCAAGGGACTGTAAATGTTATCGCATAAACCTTATACGCCACTATTTTAACAACTATTTTGGGGCATTTTGAGAACAATATTGTATAAAAATTTAATATCCGTATGTTCTCATTGCAGGTTCCTTAACAAAACATGTCTGGCAATTTCCCTGACTAAATCTAAAACAATTCCATAACCAAACGGGCATACAACGAAATTCGCTATTCATTTCCGCAATCCTTTGATAAAATTAGTGTTTTTCTTTTTTTTTTCAAGGCTCAATCTTCAAATTTCTCGTTTTTTTTTGTTGCGGTCGTTTGACGAATTTTGCGATTTTTCCCAAGACCCATTTCTTGAATTTCGCGTATTTTTTTAATTTTTTCCCCCTAGAACTATTATAAATATTTGTCTGACTTTTCCTATAAATTTTACAATTTCACTGACTTTTCTGACTACTTTGAAATTCCCTGTCGTTGGAAACTTTGCATTAAAGTCCTACATCGGGTCAAGTAACCCAATTTTACTAGAACCCAACCCGATCCGCAGTTAGGTTCGGTCAGGTTGACTTAATGTTTTGGTTTATGGTCGGTTTTGGGTTGAATTTTGGTACTTTGAGGTCGGGTTGCGGTTGGCCCGATTTTCCAAAGAAAATCGCGAGTATTTTTTTTTCTTTTTTTTTTATCAATAAAAGGTATATACTATTTGAATGTTAGTGAGCGTATGTATGTTCACTTTTATGCGAAAAAGATAAAATCGATATTAGAGACATAATTGAGAACGTGCGCCTTATCTAAAATTTTAAAAATAGTGTTTTCTCTACCAAGCTATTCTACTGGTAAAGCTCTGCACACACACACACACACACACACACACAAAAAAAAAAAAACACTATAATCTGAGGGAAAAAAATAAAAAATAAAAATAAAAGCAATTTATCAAATTACAACGACCATTTGGAAAACGATTTTTTTGAAGACTAAAATTTAAGACATAAAAAATCGCACGGAGTTGATCATACATTACGTTCGCCATGAATTAAACATTAATAGTTTTATTACACGTAAATATTGCAAGCCAAAAATATCGCCTGCGACCCGTCAGATTACATGAAACTTAAGTATTATCCACCAGAAACTTACTTAAATATCCAAGCATTTCATTGGCTGTTCGGGAAAAGGCTTTTCCATCGTCAGATTTCCAAGAAATCTGACGGCCAATTTTAAATGAAATTTCATTCTTAAACTTCTAAACATCAGACAATATTACTTTTTACACTGTCGGATAGAGAAAAAAATCTACTTTTAAATGCAATTTGTTTGAAAGCTGTATCTCAATTTGTTTCTGAGTTATTAATTTTTTTTTAAAGTTTTTATTACTTTTTTGTCATAGTGGCAACAGAAAGTATCCACCGTTGTGGAAATCAAAGGGAAATACAGATTACTGTATAGACCAATCAGAAAACGAATAAATTGCAGATTAAACCAATGAAAACCTTCAGATATGCTTTTGATTTCCCATCCTCACGAGAACAATAACCATTTTTCCAAATGGTTAAAAAAAAAAAAAAAAACTAATTTTATCCTGTATTTTGGGCATTGTAAAATCTTGGTTTAGAATGAAAACCAATGGACGCAGTGGTTTTCGCGATTTCACAAAATTTGATTTTCTAGATAAAGCGAGTTTTGAAACTCACGTCCTCAATTATACTTTATTTCCATAAATGTATCAAAATACTGATCGATTTTCTTCCACATCGGGTCCGGATTGAAATGTGTCGAGTTCGGATTGACGAAACTTTTTTGGTCGAGTTAATTAAATAAAGCGAGTTTTGAAACTCGCGTATTTAATTGTACTTCTCTTCCATAAAAGTATCAAAATACGGATTAATTTTCTTCCACATCGGGTTCGGGTTGACCTTAAACAAAAGGTTGGGAATCGGATCAGGTACAACTCGAGCTCTACAGGACTGTAGCTCTCATACACTGGCAATCGTTAAATAACGTAATAGATTCTTCTAACGATATTTTTAATTTTATATCTCATTTTCCAATTTATTTTTTTAACGCTGTTTCTCAACTGCTCTGCTTAACAAGCGCAGAACTTTTTGCGCACATATACAAATTCATTTTTTTTAATGGAAATATATAAAATTGGAAAGCCTGACTATAGAAGCGATTTGGAATCGAACTGTGTTTTCCGTTTTTTGATAAATCAATTACCTATTGAGTTATAAGCGATTTTGATCACGTGACAAAGACATTTTCAACCTTTCTTTGAGTGGTTATTCCTCTTTCGCACGGAAATTCGATTCAAAACGCCCATTTCGACACTATTTTCTGAAAGATCTATTCCGTTTGTAAAAAACGGAAAGAACAGTTCGATGACATAGTTTCTGAACAACACCTGCTAGTTCCATGCATTTCCAAACAAAAATAAATTAAAACTTATGTCATAAATTTGCTCTTTTGGATTTGAGAACAGCCTTAAGTGCACTACAGTAAACAAACAGTTAAAAAATTTTACTTAGATTATATATATTTTGAAATATAACACACATAATAATATTTTTTAAATAGAAAAAAAAATGATTTCAATTACCTCGTTTTACTATTTTTTTATTTACATTCGCGAAAAATTAAGTGCTCATAAAGATATATTCCGATAAAGAGAAAGAAAGTACTACTTAGAAATAGAGAAAATTCACACCCAATTTCGCTTTTTTAGCTACACAGTGATTTTTTTTCTTTCTTTCTTTTCTTTTTTCTTTTTTTTTTTTTTTTAAGTTTTCCCCTTCAGACAATAAAGTGTTGTTATTAACAAATATAGATCACTTCATTGTTACATCATTTCTTTAAGCTTTCGATCGCTTATAGAGTTTTTGAATAAGATTTTTTTTTTTTTTAATTATTATCTGAAAAACGGATTTTACGTAACCCCTTCGGGACGAGAGTCTTTTACAGAATTTTAAATCTTAAATCACCGGTTTTTTAAAACAGAAATTTTTGCCTAATTGAATCGGGAAAATGCGCGGATTACATAAGGCAAAATTTACGATAAAATTTTACTGGTGAGAATAATCACCATTTCTGAGCACCTTACGTGGCAAGAATACCGGTCGCTTGTTCCCAAGGGGTTAAGGCGATTCTCGAAAAAATATATCCCCCATTTCAATAACGCAAAACTTTTTTGTACGCATTTTCTGCTTCATTTCTCAACGCAAATGCATGATTAAAGTGATTTGCAATTGAACAGTTTTTTTTTCCCTTTTGATAAATTAATCGCTTCTGGAGTTATAAGCAATTATTGTCTCGGACGACAATATTCTTTCTTTTCCTGCACGGTCGTATCCAGAAACTCGGTTCAAAATGCCAATTTTACCAGCATTTTTTGAAAAACCTGTCTTTATCGAAAAATGAAAAGTTTAATTACATAGTTTCTTAATTAGAACACTTGCAAATTTGATACGATTTTTAACAAAAATTAATTTTAAAATGTGTCAGAAAGTGCCTAGTTTGAATTTGAGAACAGCCTTAAACCACATTTGACCATCGTCCTATATATAGGACAGCATACATTTCTTGTTTATACTCATATAATAATTGTGTTATTTCTTTTGTTTCAGTATTACATTAATGATAAAAAGTCATTCATTACACTGGCTTAATCGTTAATTTTTAAACATTTTTTTATAATAAATTTTTAAAATATGCCAATTTTGAGAGAAACAAAAGGAAACGTCGTTATCAACCACATAATTGTACAAAAAAATAACAACTATCTGCAAAAAATGTGATGTTGGAGTTTGTTTGAACCGTTTCTTACCATTTAATTTGATAGAACAATAAGTTCGAATATAAAGTAAAATTGTCATAGCAGTGGATTTGGCCATTTTCTTCATGTATAAATAGGACATCCTGTAAAATTACAAATAAAATTTTCGTAAGTTTTTCAATTTTATGTTTTTTTAAATGAAGCTAAAACATAATTTTTGAACAAATAAAATATTTTTCCCCAATACTTGGTCAAATGTAGGTTAAACGCAAGAGTAAGTTAATATAATATACACAGTTTTGGATAAATTATACAATATCGATTACTGGTATATCGATAAATTTTATTATTAGTAGCAGCAAAATTTTACTGCTCGAAAAGCACTGAACTAATTCTTCTACTTCTTCTATTTCCCAAATGTTATGACAGCTCACGTTTAGCTGTTCCTATAACTTGATGTAATAAATGACATGTTTCTCTTTTCTTTACCCCCATGTGACATTAAAAAATAATAATCGGGGGGATAAAATATGAATACACAATATATTCATTGAAAATTGCCGTCGAAGTTTTGTCCATAGTTTGAAAAAGGAGCGAGAGAAAAAAAATTGTAACCATAGTTACGTACTCTTCTACTACACTTTATCAGAAACCTAATTTAAATAAAAGGGTAAATCATACATAAATGATTATAGATTTCTGTACGTGCTTCCGAAAGTAGACTAATAAATATTCATGGAAGACCTACTTTTAAGGAAGCTGGGTAAATAGAATATTTAAGAAACTAAACCCGGAAAAAACGAAGAAAACTTAAGCTAAATAAAGTCACTTGGGAAATCATAGGACGTATAGTAAAGATTACAACAAAGTTAGAAGAAAAAAGTTTTTTATTACCTGCCCTCCTGAAGATAGAAGTAATGTATGTTTAAGAACAAAAAGATAATCAAATTAAAAATCGATTATTATCTTCCAACGTTTATGAGTTAAAACAAGTTTGAAGCTATATTCAAAAATCTCTCTATTCTAAAAAAAAAAGTGACTACCGCTGTCACCGCCGGTTTTGAATTTTTTGTGACAGGGGGTCTTTCTTCGTTAATATTAAGAAAAATATTACGTACAAAAATATGAAAATCGGTGGTATTATAGAGAAATGTTTGATAAACACGCTGATGTAGACAGTTTTCAAATCGAAGAATTATTTTAAGAGATATTTAATGCTAAAGTTGGACAAAATCGTTCCATTAAAAAAGTTTTATAGAAGCAAAAACTATACATGGGAATGTAATGATTTTTAGATCATTTTATGCGTTAGAATTTGCCAGTGTGCAGATTGCATTAATTTTTTTAATTTGACTCATTTTTGGAGGTTTTATTTCTATTTTAAATTAAAATTTTCAGCATTTTGAGAGATATTTTTTACATTATTTTAGAAAATGGTATTAATTTATACTGTTGCCAAATGTATAAACAGCGCAAACAATAATGTTTGCTTCAAATTAAAAATTTATTCGTGACTATTATAAACAGAAAAAATCATTTGGAATTAGAATTAAATAATTATGTACAAAAAGCAGGAACTTATTAAAAATTAAGTCATAAAAAGTATACACGTGAATTTTAAAAGAGAAAGGATATTGTAAAATAATAAATTCATTAACATGCGTTAGAAGTCTTAAATAGGAGAAATTATGTCATATTTACGTCACATTACAGTTATTACATAAAATGAACACAAAATATTGCAAAACGGTTTAAATTTAGAAATTGCGCTAGACATTTATTTGATATTTTGAGAGGATCTTTTCAATTACTTTTGTTAGGAAAGCGCAAATAATATTTCATTTCTAACAAAAGTATTTTCACGTGAATATTTAAAAGAGCAAGAATAGCTTGGTCAAAATTACGTCAGATTAAAAACGATTAATTTAAAATGTCTCATTTAAAAGAACTTTCTTTTCGCTTTGTTAAAAAATACCAGGAGACAAAGACTGTTTACTTAATTCCTTTTATATTAGCTTATTTTGAAATGTTGTTACACGTGTCTACGTCATCAAGTTATTTTTATTTCGACGTTTTATTTGTATTTTTATTAATGTTGTACTAATTTATTTGTTCTTTCGTTATTTAAAATAAAAATTATGTCAATTTGTATAGTTTGGCGAGTGGTTTGGCGATTTATATAATTTGGCGAAATTGGTCGACGGGATAATCAGGTAGTACCGCAGCGGATTTGGCGTTAAAATTCCACAATCAAAGAGAAATGAATAGAAATCCGTTTATAGGGAGATCGCCACTGTTTTTTAAATTATAATTCAATCTTTCGAAATCTTTTTAAAGCCGATCAAATTAGCGTGCATTTAGAGTCTGCGGAATCTGGACGGTGGTTGGCGAGCGTAGCTCGTAGGGGGCCGAGCCCCCTAGTAAAATATATTTTATTTCTAAATATCTAATCTTCACAGAAGAAATGCTTACAAGAATTAATAAATATTGTCTTGAAATGCCAAATTTCCAAAATAATAATAATAATAATCAGATTGCACTAACTAGTATTTTCCGATCGCAAAATAGTTTGTTAATTTAGAAGAAATATAAAAACAGGGTTACTCATACTTGATTATGCATTATTTTCCAAATCAAAATGCTGATATCTGATAAAGACGTATTACGTTTTAAAAATTGTCTTCTTAAAATTTTACCCTCTTTTTTTTTGTTATTATTAACAATGAATTTTTAAAAACTTTATTAAGAAAACTGCAAAATTTCGTTTTAAAAAATACTTAAAATGTAAGGAAAGATTATTTCAAAACGTCTGACATGAGTATTTCAAATTTCCAATTTGATTAACACAAGAGTTCTCCGCACGAACAGGCTTCTATATTTAAAAAGAAAAGAAGTATCATAAATATTCAGCTACAATCGACAGAAAATCTTGGCTACGCTATTTACAAGGGCACTTGTTTAATTTCAACTTCAACATAACATTTAAATAAATTACTATACATATTTAAATAACCCCATGTTAATTACTTTTTAATATATCTCTTCACCAAACGCTGTTTATCTTAATTTAGTCCAACAACAGCCTTAAATCAGTAAAATTGACTTTACGTGAGCTAGATTAAGTTATAAAGTGGTTATATTGTACTTTCATTAAATTATATTTCCGTAGGTTATTTTCTTTTTTTACAATGAGTGAACACTAAGTTGGAGTTTTAAATAAAATTTCTCCAGAGAACTTGACGATCCTAAAATGCCCCGCAGGCCCGTAACATAATAAACGAACGGTGCTTCGTTTAATGCAGAAAAATGTCTTCCACCAGAGAGAATCAACAGTCGTTAAGTCTCAAATTGGGTCAGAACGCCAAAAGACATAAAATAGTTAGAAATCATATTTTTTTTTAATCGATTGTTTAAATCCCTCTAGCGTTAAGGGGAGAATAGATATTAAAAAAGTCCTTCCGGCCAGTGCCGGGAGGAAGAGGTAGCTTTCATAATCTTTATTTAAAAAAAGCCAAATTATATCATTCAAACACACGAAGCTCAATTTAGTGGAAACAGAATATAGGAGATTCAATACTAATTTTTATCAATATAATGAATGAGAATTTCGCGAAATTAGTCAGCTTTATCCAAGCTGCTTTTCTTTAAAGTAACATATATTTGGCTGCCAAATTCGGCAATTTCTTAAAGTGCCTGTCATTTTAAGACAACATGGTGGATGAGGCTAAGCAGTGAACTTGGTCGAGACCTTAGTAATTGCTGTGCACATGCTCACTCACATCGGAATCGGTTAATATATAGGAGTGCTGTCGCATGCAAAAAATCAGATTTTTCAAAATGTCACCCACATTAGAAATTGAAACTGCTATATCTGAGCCATTTTTTAAGACAAAAAAAAAATGCTCCTGAATCCTTATATCAAGGTCAAATACTTAAGAAAGAAACCTTTTTCAATTTCTAATTTTTTTTGCACCTCACTTTAAATATATATATTTTTTTTAATTTAATGGTCGCCATTTTAAAACAAGATGGCTGATGAATCTGGCCAGCGAACTTGGTCGAGGTGTTGATGTATACTATCCACATGCCTTCTTACATCGAAATAGGCGAATACGTGTGTTATCGCGGGACAAATACAAGATCGTTTCAAAATGTTAGCCATGCTAGAAATTCAAAGTGCTATAAATCAACCATTTTTTAAGATATAAACAAAAGAACAAATTTTCAGAAACAAAAACTGCTCCAGAATCTTTGTATCAAGGCCAAACACATAAAAAAATCTTTTTCATTTTCCAATTGTTTAATACCTCATTTTGAATTTTAAATTTAATTTTTTTTAAATGGCAACCCTTTTGAAACAAGATGGCGAATGAAGCTGGCCAACGAACTCGGTCGAGACATTGGTATGTACTATGTACAGACCAATCCAAATAGGTTCATAATTACGCCAGTTATCGCGTGACAAAAATCAGGTCTTTTTAAAATGTCAGCCACAAGAGAAATTCAAAATGCTATTACTCAGCCATTTTTTTTAGATATAGACGAAAGAAAAACTGTTCCGGAATCTTTGTATTAAGGTCGAACACATACAAAAAAAAATTTTCACTTTCCAATTTTTTGGTATCTCATTTAAATTTTTTTATTTTTTAATTTTTTTAAATGGCCGCCATTTTGAAACAAGATGGCGGATGAAGCCGGCCAACGAACTCGGTCGAGATATTTGTATGTACTATGTACACACCAAGGTACATCCAAGTCGGTTCATAAATACGCCTGTTATTACGTGAGAAAAATCAGGACGTTTCAAAATGTCAGCCACGCTAGAAATTCAAAATGCTATAACTCAGCCATTTTTTAAGATATAGACGAAACAAAAACTGCTCCCGAATCTTTTTATCAAGGTCAAACACATAAGAAGAAAATATTTTTTCAATTTTTAATTTTTTGGTACCACATTTCAAATTTAAATTTTTCTTAAAAATTTAAATGGCCACCATTTTTAAACAAAATGGCGGAAGAAGCTGACCAACGAACCCGGTCGAGACATTGGTATGTACTATGTATAAACGAAGTTACATCCAAATCGGTTCATAAATACGCCTTTTATCGCGTGACAAAATTCAGGACGTTTCAAAATGTCATCCACGCTAGAAATTCAAAATGCTATAACTCAGCCATTTTTTAAGATATAGACGAAACAAAAACTACTCCGAAATCTTTGTATAAAGGTCAAATACATAAGAAAAATATTTTTCCATTTTCCATTTTTTGGTACCATATTTCAAATTTTAAATTTTAAAAAAAATATTAAATGGCCGCCATTTTGAAACAAAATGGCGGATGAAGCTGGCCAACGAACTCGGTCGAGAGATTGGTATGTACTATGTACACACTGAATTACATCCAAATCGGTTCATAAATACGCCTTTTATCGCGTGAGAAAATTCAGGACGTTTCAAAATGTCAGTCACGCTAGAAATTCAAAATGCTATAACTCAGCCATTTTTTAAGATATAGACGAAACAAAAACTGCTCCGGAATCTTTGTATAAAGTTCAAATACATAAGAAAAAAATATTTTTCCATTTTTAATTTTTTGGTACCACATTTCAAGTTTAAAATTTTTTTTTAAATTTTAAATGGCCGCCATTTTGAAACAAAACGGCGGATGAAGCTGGCGAACGAACTCGGTCGAGAGATTGGTACGTACTATGTACACACTGAATTACATCCAAATCGGTTCATAAATACGCCTTTTATCGCGTGACAAAATTCAGGACGTTTCAAAATGTCAGCCACGCTAGAAATTCAAAATGCTATAACTCAGCCATTTTTTAAGATATAGACGAAACAAAAACTGCTCCGGAATCTGTGTATAAAGGTCAAATACGTAAGAAAAAAATATTTTTCCATTTTTAATTTTTTGGTACCACATTTCAAGTTTTAAAATTTTTTAAAAATTTTAAATGGCCGCCATTTTGAAACAAAACGGCGGATGAAGCTGGCCAACGAACTCGGTCGAGACATTAGTATGTACTATGTACACACCGAATTACATCGAAATCGGTTCATAATTACGGGAGTTACAGTGTGACATAGGTCATATATATATATATATCAATTTTGAACGGAGGGTGGTTTCGGGGTCTGGGGGTCATGATCGATGAAAATATACCAAAATTTTTTGAAATCGCTTTCCTCCGAACGGCTGCAATAGGTAGCTTTTTTGTAAAGAAAGCTACCTAACAAACAGAATTTGATTAAAAATTAAACTTTCCTGTGCAATAATATTACATGGTTTAATTATTGTCTGTTGAAAATTGCATGCACATAAGATGACTGTTTTAAGAATTTGAAAAGATTCAAATTTAAGTAATTCAAATGAACTAAATAAGTATAAAAATATCTTTAAATTATATTTCTCAAATGAAGAAATTTTTTTATCTCTCTTTAAAATGTTCCAAGCGTTTTTATTTATTAAAAAAGCAAAAAATTAGACTCATTTTAAATATTAAGAAAAAGAAGAAACAACGTATAAAGGCACAAATAAAATGTGTTTAAAAGCATACAGCTGTTTCAAAACCTCTAAGGTTTCCTCATCAGTGCTTAAAATAAAAGTTAAAACTAAGACATTGTGTAAAAAGAGGGGGGGGGGGGGGAGAGGTGGACAGAGAGTCAGAAAAGCGTACCTTTCAGCTCTACTGCCAACGGTGAAATGCCTTGTAAAACCTCGATCAATGGCAATAGATTTAATGTAGTCTAATTCTGTTTTTAGTAAACTGTCGGAAGAACAAATATTTAAAGCCCTGTAAACATAACTGTTAAAGGCAGCCAACTTTTGATTAGGTGGATGGGATGAAAGGCGATGGGGGGGGGGGGGGGTAAGGATACTGCGAATGGTTTACGGTAAACAGTAGTGTGAAACAAATTATTTTCGCGGAAAACCATAACATCAAGAAAGGGCAAACGACTGTTATTTTCGAGTTCGAAAGTGAACTGGATATGTTCATCAATATCGAGGGCAATCATTTTAAATATTCAAAAGATTATCAATATCATTTCAGAATTTGAGTGTTTACATGTTATAAAAACACAATTAAATGTATGATATGCAATTAAACTTATCATGAAATTTTAGGATAAATCATAAAAGCATTTTCTAAACTACGTATAATTTTATATTTACAGACAAAAAAAAAAAAAAAAAATATGAAACATTAATCAGAGAGTTTAAATTTTTTTTTTTTTTTTTAATAATAAGATAATGGAATTCATTTTAGAATAGCTGATGATACTAATTTCTCAAGCACAGCGCGGGTATTTCATGCAATAATTTCCGAACTGACTGCAAATTTGGCAACATTAATATAAATTTATACACCGTTTAAAGATACACAATAAATCTAGTTAGTATAAGAATACATATTACATAGCTGCCAACTTGTACGAATTTTTCTCTCCATTAAAATTTATTAGTAAATTTTACCTAAAACAATCGCCGGAATCTAATGATTTCTAACGATGAAACAAGACAAACATTTCAATTAAATTTTAGTGGTAACAAAAATCCGTACAAGTTGACAACTATGATATTAGAACTCCAAAGTAACAATTTCTGAAATTATCCAAGTCTTCAAATAGTTAAAATTATCAGTTTTAAGATTAATTCGAATGCACAAAATAAAGTATAAAAATATCTTTAAATTACATTTTTCTTTAAAGAATTGTTTTCTATATATCTTCAAAATGTTCCAGGCGTCTTGATTTATTAAAAAAAAGGCAAAAAGACTTAAAATTTACTCATTTTGTAATAAGCAAAAGATTTTCAATATCATCTTACGATTCGAGGGCTTAAATGTTATAAAAGCGCAATTAAATTTATGATAGGGCGAACTTAGGATAGATAATAAAAGCATTTTCTAAACTATGTGTAGTTCTATATTCACAGACAAACAAAATTTATGGAATATCAGAGAGATTTAATTAAAATAATAATAATAATCTGATGAAATTAATTTTAGAATAGCTGATGATACTAATCCCTCAACAATAGCGCCAGTATAAATAATTCAATACCAATAACTTCCAAAACTGACTACAAATTTGGTATGATTAATACAAAATTAAATACCATTTAAGGGGGCTAGTTACTCAGCTTCCGATTTCCCAAAACTAATGTAAAGTCTATGAGCATTTGATGCATTCGTATATTTAAAATACCTCCTCGGGAAATTAATATTTTTAACTTGTGTTTTTTGTGCACACTTTCTAAAAGATGTCTCGTTCTTTCTTAGTTCTCAAAATATTTCTTAAGTATAGACTTAATTTTATAGGAAGTGTTAAAATCTTACTCGCAGTTCGCCCGCTTTTAACACATAAAATATTAAATTCAGCATAGACTTTAGAAATATTTTGAAAACTAAGAAAAGAGAGACATCCTGTAAGAAGAGTACAGAGAAAAAAGGTGTTAAAAATATGAATTTCCGGAGAAGATATTTTAAATATACAAATGCATCAAAAGTCCATAGACTTAACATTACGGAGGAAAATTCCGAAGATGAGTGACCAGGCCCCTTAAAGATTCAGAATAAATCTAGTTAGTTTAGGATAACGTACTACAATTTAACAATTTCTGAAATTACTTTAGAAATATCAAAGTCTTCAAATAACCCGACGTTCAATTGGGATTTAGTGTGTCCGTTCATTAAAGGCCATTTATCTTAATTTAATGTAACAATAATCCTAAATCATAAAAATTGGCTTTACGTGAGTATTAGACACACGATCAGAGTTTTAAACTAAATTTCTCCCGAGAACTTTAAGAATGATGATTCTGAAATGATCTGCAAGCCAATAACGTAATAAATGAACAGTTCTTTGTTGAACGATTATTTTCAGCATAGAGAGTCAACAGTCATTTAGTATCGAATTGGGTCACAACGCCAGAGGACATAAAATAGTTATAAATCACACTTTTAAAATAGGTTCTTTAAATCCCGCTAACATTAAGGGGACAGTAAATATTACAAAATACAGAAATTTGACTAAAAATTAAACGGTGCAATGTAATAATATTTCACAGCTTAATTTTATCTTTTATTGGAAATATTACTGTTTTAAGAATTTGAAAAGATTCGAATCCAGAAAATTCAAATGCGCAAAATTAAGAAAAAAAAAAATTACACAGCTTCAAAATTTTCCAAGCGTCTTGATTTATTAAAAAAGAAATTTTTAACTTAAAACACTTTTTCTAATTAACAAAATATTTTCAATATTATTTTAGAATTTGAGTACGCAAAGCTGTTCTCTAATCCAAACTGGCTACTTTAGGGCACAATTTTTAATTTATTTTTGTTCGCAAACGTATCAAAATGAGTTTCACTTAATCGTAAACTATGTAATCGATCTGATTTTTTTGGTTTGTCGGTAAAAGCAGAAGATTTTCAAAAGCCATCAAACTTGTCGTTTTCAACAAACTTTCCGAACACAGCAGTACAGGAAAGGAAAAAACTTCCCCGAGATAATAATCGTCTATGAGTCAAAATGCAAATACTTTATCGTTAAATGAAAAAAATCGTTCGATTACAAATCACTTCAATAATCATGCCAAGTATCATGCTTTTACGTTTAGAATAAAAGGCAAAAGTATGTCAAAAGTTCTACGTTATCGAGCGAGATAAAATATATATATTTGAGAACCGCATTAATTGCTATTAAATTTATGATAGTGAAGCTTATAAAATTTTTAGGGAAAAATTTAAAAACATTTTTTAACTTATGTGTAGTTTTACTATATTTATAGAAAAGCAAAAATTATGGAACATCAATCAAAGAGGTTTAATAAAAAAATAGAAAATAAGCTAATGAAATTGATTTTAGAATAGCTGATGATGCTAATTCCTTAACAATAGCATAGTGTAAACTATTCAATGCAAATAACTTTCAAAATTGGCTGCAAATTTGGTATGATTGATACAAATTTAAATACCGCTTAAAAATTCAGAATAAATCTAGTTAGTTTAAGATTACTTAGAATTTAACAGTTACTGAAATTACTTTAGAAATATCCAAGTCTTGAAATAACCAGACTTTAAATCGGGATATAACGTGCCTGTTCATTAAATGCCGTTTATCTTAATTTAATGTAACAATAACTCTAAATCATAAAAATTGTCTTTACGCGAGTTTTAAACTAAATTTCTCCGGAGAACTTTAAAGATAAAGATCCTAAAATGACCTGCAGGCCAGTAACGTAATAAATGACATGCGCTTTGTTTAATGAAGATTTCCAGCATAGACAGCTAACAATAGTTTAGTATTGAATTGGGTCACAAGGACAAGGGACATAAAACATGCATTTTTAATATACATTGTTTAAATCCCTCTAACATTAAGGAGATAGTAGATGTAACAAACTGGATTTGACTGAAAATTAAACGGTCTTTATGTCATAATATTTCACAGTTTAATTTTATCTTTTATTGGAAATAGCATGTGCATAAGATTACTGTTTTAAGAATTTGAAAAGATTAAAATTTAGGTAATTCAAATGCACAAAATAAAAATTTCTTTATACTTTTTCGACGAAGAAATTTTTTTAGATATTTTCAAAATGTTCCAAGCGTCTTGATTTATTAATAAAGGTAAAAGGACATAACACTTAAAATCATTTTCTAATCAGCAAAAGATTTTCAACATCATTTTAAAATTCGAATGCTTAAATATTTTAAAAACAATTAAATTTATAAAGTGTGAACTTAGATGAAATTTTAGGATAGATAAAAAAAAAAAAAAAAAAGCATTATCTAAACTATGTGTAGTTTTATATTTACAGACAAATAAAATTTATGGAACATCAATCAGAGAGATTTAATTTTTTTTTTTTTAATAGAAAATTAGCTAATGAAATTGATTTTAGAATAGCTAATTTCTCAACGATAGCGCCAGTGTAAACTATTCTGTGCAATAATTTCCAAAACTGACTGCAAATTTGTTATGATTGATGCAAATTTAAATACTGTTTAAATATTCAGAATAAATTTAGTTAGTTTAAGATTACATATTAGAATTTAACAGTTTCTGAAATTACTTTAGAAATATCCAAGTCTTCAAATAACCAGACTTTAAATTGGGATATAAGGTTTTTGTTCATTAAATACCGCTTATCTTAATTTCATATAACAATAATCCTAAATCATAAAAATTGGCTTTACGTGAGTTTTATACCATGAAGCGAGTTTTAAACTAAATTTCTCCGGAGAACGTTAAAGATGATGACACTAAAATAATCTGTAGGTCAGTAACATAATAACCCGAGCTTTATTTAATGGAGATTCCCAACATACAGAGTCAACAGTCATTTAATATAGAATTGATCAAAACGACAGCGGACATAAAACACACATTTTTAATATAAATTGCTTAAATCCCTCTATCATTAAGGAGACAGTAGATATTAAAGCAAACAGAATTTGACTGAAAATTAAACGGTCTTATGTAATAATATTTCATAGGTTAATTGTATCGTCTATCAAAAATTTCATGCAAATAACATTACTGTTTTAAGAATTTCAAAATAATTAAATTTATACAATTCCAATGCATAATATAAAAATAAAAATATTTTTAAGTTAAATTTTTTCGATGATGAAAAATTTTATATATCTTGTAAATGTTCCAAGCGTTTTGAATTATTCAAAAAGCAAAAGAAATTATATCTTACTCATTTTTTAATTAGCAAAAGATTTTCAATGTCATTTTAGAATTCGAGTGTATAATTGTTATTAAGGTTGTTCTTAACTGCTCTGCTCAACAAGCGCGAAACGTTTTGACATATTTACAAATTCATTTTTTAACGGAAAGATATAAAATGGGGAAGCCTGGTCATGGAAGCGGTTTGGAATTGAACTGTGTTTTCCATCTTTTAATCAATCCGTTACCTATTGAGTTATAAGCGAATTCGATCACATGACAAACACGTATCTCGCCCGCTCTTGAGTGCTCTTTCTCCCTTCGCGCGGAGATTCAGCTCAAAACGTCCACTTTGACACTATTTTCTGAAAGATATATTGCGTTTGCAAAAAAAAAAAAAAAAAAAAAAAAAAAAATGGAAAAAACAGCTCAATGACATAGTTTCTGAACAACAACATCAGCTAGTTTCATGGATTTTCGAACAAAAATAAATTAAAACTTATGTCAGAAAGTTGCCCTTTTGGATTTGAGAACACCCTTAAAGCACAGTTAATTTTATGATGGTACAAATTTACTAAGAAATACAATTCCTTAACAATTCCTCAACAATTTCTTTTATTTCCTGTTAAGCAAGTTTTTGAATGGCTTAATATTTACAATATTAAAAAATAATTAATATCACTAATTAAATTTTGAATTATTCTCATAACCACGCAATTAAAATTTTCAACTGTAGGATATCGCAAATGCAAGATTTTCCTTAACATGAAGCTTTTTTCTATGAAATAAAAGAACTTAACACACACATAGAATAAAAAATTACATAGATGCATAGTTTAAATTTCTAAATAGTTACAGTTGTTAAAATTTGAAAATGTTCCATAATATAAAAGACAGATAATAAAAGCATTTTTTATTTTTTTTTTAATCTTGTGCAGTTTCATATTTACAGACAAACAAAATGTACACAATATTAAGTAGAGGATTTTTTAATAGAAAAAAGTTATGAAATTGATTCAGTTTAGAATAGTTGATGATTCGTCATGGATTACCCGAATGTAATGTAGTCTATGCAATAATTTTCAAAATTTATGGAATATTATTATTATTATTATTATTATTATTATTTTTTTTTTTTTAAGGAAAGGAAGTAATCTAATGAAATTGATTTTAGAATAGCTGACGATATCAATTCTTCAACAATAGCGGGAGTGTAAACTATTCTATGCAATAATTTCCAAAATTGACTGCAAATTTGGTACGATTAATACAAATTTAAGTACCGTTTAAAGATTCAGAATAAATCAAGTTAGTTTAAGAATACATATTAACATTTCAAAATATCAATTTAGGAAATTGCTTAACATGAAGCTTTTTTCTATGAAATAAAAGAACTTAACACGCACATAGAATAAAAAATTACGTAGATGTATAGTTTAAATTTCTAAATAGTTACAGTTATTAAAATTCGAAAACGTTCCATAATATAAAAGACAGATAATAAAAGCATTTTTTTTTTTTTTTTAATCATGTGCAGTTTCATATTTACAGACAAACAAACAAAATGTATACAATATTAAGTAGAGGATTTTTTAATAGAAAAAAGTTAATGAAATTGATTCAGTTTAGAATAGTTGATGATTCGTTAAGGAATGTTAGGTTACCCGAATGTAATCTAGTCTATGCAATAATTTTCAAAATTTATGGAATATTATTATTATTATTTTTAAGGAAAAGAAGTAATCTAATGAAATTGATTTTAGAATATCTGACGATATTAATTCTTCAACAATAGCGGGAGTGTAAACTATTCTACGCAATAATTTCCAAAATTGACTGCAAATTTGGTACGATTAATACAAATTTAAATACCGTTTAAAGATTCAGAATAAATCAAGTTAGTTTAAGAATACATATTAACATTTCAAAATATCAATTTCGGAAATTGCTTTAGAACTATCCAAATTTTCAAATAACCACACGTTAAATTGTGATTTAATGTGTCTCGTCATTAAATGTAGTTTATCTTAATTTAATGTAAAAATAGCACTAAATCACAAAAATTAACTTTACGTGAGTTTTAGACAAGTGATGTGAGTTTTAAACTGAATTTTTCCAGAGAATTTTAAAGATGAAGATCTTAAAACGACCTGCAGACCAATAAGGTAATAAATGACTTTGTTTAATAAAGATTTCCAGCATAGAGTGTTAACAGTCATTTAGTATCGAATTGGGTCACAACGCCAGGAGACATAAAACGCACATTTTTAATATATAGTCGAACCTCGTTATCCCGACACTCTAATGACCAGAAAAAAAGTGTCGTCATAAGCGGAGTGTCGCGGTAACCGGAGTTGGAAATTTTTTTTTTTATAAAAAGCTGTATTTTAAGTTAATTTAAGACAATTTTAAATTCATAACTGTTTTTGCAGTTTTAAACAATAAAACATTATGATTAAACATAATAAACACAAAAACAAAATTGAAAAGAATAAAAATCAGATTTATGGCGACTTGTTTTTTTATTGTTACATGAAATATTGATGAATTAAAGTTTACTTATCCCTAGATGTGCTTCCTACAATTCAGAAGTGGATGTTAGATAATTTCTGATCGTTTCAATGCAATGCAATGCTCCGGTTTTAGTCGAATGAAAAACGCCATGTAACCACAAGAAAGCGCCGCCTGACCAGCACAAAAAGACCACGAGTAGACTGATACGTCTATCTGGGTCATTCATAGTGTGTGGCTTTATTTATTCAGATAAGAGATTGAAGTAAAAGTTCTCATCTATCTCAATGAGTATTTTAGTCACTTTTGTGAAAAGTTTGGCTAGGACATTTCTTACCGCTTAATTTCTATGCTTATAAGATGGATTATGGAAAATGGACAATTTTCCTAAACCGTCGGGATATCCGGAGTTGAAAATTATTCAACGACGTGAAATCCGGAGTTTATTTACATTAAAATCATATACAGAAAATCGGGACTTTGAGAAACTGACGTGTTAAGCGGAGTGACGTGAAAACTGGGTGTCGGGATAACGAGGTCCGACTGTAGATCGTTTAAACTCCTCTAACATATAACGGACACTTAACAGCGAAATCGTCAGATTGAAAAAAAAAACTTTAATCCCTTTCTCCCATGTGTTAATATGCAATGGCTTTAACTACATTTCTGAAGAAAAATGCATGGATTTATTTTTAACACATTCCAACATAGTTCAAAAGTGTTTATGAATACGGTATGTGTGTATGTTCGTGCTCTAACTCGCCTAAATATTCACGGGTTGCCATGCAATTGAGACATCTTACTGAAGTTTATTATGACATGTTTGGTACTGAAAATAAAATGTGTATCCAAGGGTCGATGCAGGTTTTTATTCTTGGGGTCCATTTTGTGAAAAGTAGAAGTTATTTTTGTGAATTTTATTATATTTTTGTGAAAAATAACATTTTATAACGAAAGTTGAAATCCAGTTACTCAAATTTGAACCAAGAATTTATGAACAAAAACATTCTTTAAATCTTCTTGCTAAAGTTTCTGATTTTTCGTGATCTGGTTTTACTTACAAATTACACATTTTAAAACAGTTTTTATGAAAAGAATGTTACGTAAGGGGCCCTATTTTATTAAAAGGAATTGTGTGAATGGGCCTGTTTTATTAAGTTCATTTTTGTGAAGGGGCCCATTTTATTAAATTTATTTTTGTGAAGGGGCCCTATTTTATTAAATTTATTTTTGTGAAAGGGCCCTAAATAGGCCCCATATTTTGCCTGGATCAACTCCTGGTATCGTTTATTGTTTACATGGACACTGAAAATAATTCCATTACATTATGGTCTATGGGGGAAAATCGTTTGGTGTGTATTTTAATAATGTTACACTATTTCAAACATATTGGAATTTATATCTCACTGAGGAAGTAGAGAGACTATAGAATAGACCATGTACAGAGTATGCCATTTACCGTTCATTTACAGGGATACACAAAAAGAAAGGTTAGAGTACTGTCTAGGTACAACGATTACTGGAGATAGTTTTCAGCGGCGGTATGTGTTTTTAATTTTTTTTCTCTCATATTGTAATTTTATAGATCATACGGGGCTTCACAGAAGATCTTGAGTAATTTTCCATTTATCGACGGAAATTGCTGAAGGAGAATTCTCAACTGTGCTAACTGAACTGTTCCTCATTGAACCAAATTTTAGCATACTTCAAGCATATTGTCGCCCCAGAGTAATAGCTAAGGCATTTAGTAATAATCGAAAATGAGATGTCTCACTTACTGCTATGAGAAACTGTGTCCGCATCTAGTGGAATAGAAGTGGACTTTTATAAAACACATCTGAGATACAGCATCAACTTTGTGTTTCAGAAGTTGTTCCACTAGATGCAAACACAGTTATTCATAGCAGTAAGTCAGACATCTCATTTTATATTATTACTACATAGGCGACGATATATAAATATCCATAGATCATACACAGGACTTCACTAAAGAAGTTGGATATTTTTTCCGAGTATTGATAGTAATTCCTGAAATTGGATTTTCAAATGTGGAACGTTTTCAAATTATTTCTTTAGACATGGGTTGGGCTACTGGAGCTTTAGCCCTTGTGTAACGTCTCCGTCCTCACCTTAGACATAAATTTTCGCCTTTTTATTCTGCGAAATTTTATTTTTTAAACAGTATTCTGAATGATTTGTTTTGCAGTCTATGCTTGATGCATGATTCTTTGTTTTAGCATATAATTGAAATGCTTGAAAATAAAAATATACTTAACTTTTATAATAATTAAAAAATGGAGGTCCACTACATATCAAATAAGGATATTTTTAAAGATAATAGAAAACATCATTAAAAGTGTAAAAATATTAGATTAAACGCATTTTTTAAAAACCAAAACTAAAATTATACCTTTAATAATAATAAATTGTAGAGCATAGGTGATAAAAGCATTAAGTGAAAAATCATCATTTTGAGAAAATACATCTCAAACCACCTTAATTAGCTAAATTAGATTTTTTTTATTATCAAATGCCTCCTGTACCAATTAAAATCTTTTTGAGTATTAGGTTTTATTAAATATAGTAATATAACAGATGGTAGAGGGTCAACGAATATCTTCAATCATATGTTTAAACCTTTTCTTTCTTTTTTTTAGGGGGGGGGGAGGAGGGGGACCACCACATACCCCCTTAATCTCTGCAATTATTAGAAGTATGTTTAAAAATATTACAATCATTAAAAGAATTATTTTTTTTAAATAGATTTTTTCAATAAATTATGAGATTCCAAAAGCTTAGGAATAAAAATATACTTTGACATTAACAGTGCAAAAATAAATTACATTCTAATTTATTTATGAGTTACTCTTTTCTAATCAATTCTTCAAAAAATAAAAATTAAATTCAGAAGGGAATTTTAGAAACTAAAGTAAAAAATGTCGTAGCATATTGCCCCCCGTCCTCTTCTCTGCCAAAACTAAAATCAACTTCATGTTAGAATTTTCAGATATTAAAAAATACAAACTATGGAAGAGGATACCGAGTTGAGATACTTATAAAATTAAATATGCGATATAATTTTAATTTCTGAAAGAACAATTTTCGCCGTGAGGCAAATTGTATTTAATAAGCACAACACAACTTGTATATAAACTTTCATGAATAATTTATGATTTTATAAAAACGAAAAATAAAATTATACGCGTGTAATTTCTTTACATTTAAAATAATGTTTAGCGTTATTTAATAGTACAATTTAAAAGAGGAGAAGAAATTAAATTAAAGAAATATTAACAGAATCGAAGAATTATTCTGCGCTACTTTGTTACAAAATCAATATTTAACGGAACAAGATATTATGTTGTAATATTTAAATTGTTTAATGAAATAGCGTGGAAATTCAATTTAAAAATTTTCTTCAATGCTTAAATAAATATTAACTTTAAAATTTTGCTAAAGGAAGACGCCCCCCCCCCTTCCTCCTTCCACACCCTCCTCCACCTCCACGTGTTAATATTTCATGGTTTCAAACTGCAACGTTTAAAGAAATTGTTTCCTCGTAAGATATTTTAAAGAAAAAGTTGTGTTTCATAAAAATATTATTAAAAGTGCAAAGATTTACTTTAGGGCAGTTCTTGGGGGGGGGGGGAGTCCCCCCCCCCCAAGAACTGCCCTACTTTTTTACTTTCTTCCATCTTCAATAGAAGAAAGTATTTTAATCGAAATTTTTTACGACTGCCGTTTTCGACGGATTTAAATGTTTTAGGGGGCAGAGATCCTAAAAACATATTTATACAAAATGTCTGTCTGTCCTTGTGTCCGTCTGTCATTTGTCGCCATTGTAACATCGAAAACTGTATGAAGTCATGCATAGAATTAAATCATTTTTTTTTTTTTGTGTGTGTGTATGTTTTTGGCAATGGCCAGCAGGTCCTTCTTCAATTTAGAAATATTCTGCCTGAAGGGGGGCGCTGTAGTAGCGATTTTCGTGCCATTTTCATTATTATATCATCGAGAAGTGTATGAAGGAATTGAACCAAATTTCATATTTATGTTTTTGACTATGGCAAGCAGGTGCTCCTTGAATTTCGAAATATTCCGCGAAAAAGGGACGCTGTAGTAGCGATTTTTGTGAATTTCCTCGATTTTTCGTAGTTTTATTGTACATTGGCGGCTCCTACAGCGACGGATGCTTCGCATCCTGCTAAAACAGCTATTCGCAAACAGCTGATGCAAAACTGAATAACAAAAAACTATTGGGTTTAATAAATATCATGATCGAGATTAACTCGTTTTTTCTCCGATAAATTGACTGAAGCAGAAATTTAAGATCAAAGTCAAAGTTGGTACAGTATCGAACTAATAATATTGAAGCATTAACATTTGTAACTACTTTCTGAAATATTAAGATGTATGAGATAGAAGAAAGCTTTGGGATTGACACATCCAACTAGTTAAACATACTAAGCATGATACTTGCAGACATGATTACTGAAGGGATTTGTGATGGAACAGATTTTTCTTTTTTACCGTTAATGAATTACAATTTTAGTTATAAGCGACGTTGTTTCATGACGGCAATTTTTCCGCTTTTCTTGCAATCTCGCGCCAGAAAATTCGGTTCAAAACGCCCACTTTGACAGCATTTTTTGAAAAATCTCTTGCCTTTACCGAAAAAGGAAAACAAAACAGCTCGTTTACATAGTTTCGTAATAAGAGCACCAGTTTGATAGGTTTGCAAACAAAAATGAATTAAAAAAATGTGTCATAAAGTAGCCAGTTTGTATTTGAAAATAGCACTAAATCTAAATATGGAACTTTATTTTGGGTTAAAAAGTTAATACTTAGTTCATATTTGTTTTAATTCAATTTACAATTTTAATGATAAAAGAGTGTTAAAGAAATTAAATGGGTATTATTGTTAAAAAAAAGTGTTTTAAATGGATTTTCAGATACGAAGTTATAAAGGTTTGAAATGCTTTAAGATAAAAATATACTTTATGATTAAAATTAAAAATGAATTTTAACTCTTTTTAACACTTTTAAAAACAGCATCATTGCGTTGTTATTAAAAATGTTCTTTAAATGGATTCTTCTAGTAATCATTTCTTAAACCTTTCCATTTTTCCCCGTTTAACGTGCAAACTGCAAACTGAAAATGAAATTTTCAAAACTTGAAAGAAAAAAAAATGAATGTATATTTTTAATTCCTTATTTGCGCAACATAAAATCTATTTTCATTTTTAGAATTTAGGTTTAAACTGGGGCGGGACATTTATAAAATTAAATATGCAAAATAATAATAAAATAACTGTCGGTAAAAAAAATTATCGAAACCTTGGACACGCATTTATTGCCTCATAGGATTCGCTAACAAGTTATGAGTTTGAAGTGCTTAAAAATAAATGCATACTTTCTCATTAAAAGTATAAAAATGCATTATTTAAAAATTCCATTTTTAATGATAAGCATCTAAAAAGAGTTAAAAACTTACTTTAAATGCATTTATCAATCAAGATTAAATTTAAACTTTAAATAACAAATAAGTGTTGTTAAAAAGAAGATATTATAATCAGCTTTTCCTTGTAATCATTTCAGAATGTTTAGATATTTTGGATATTTATGATTTACTCATGAGCTAAAGTTTCTAATCTATTATTTATAGAATAAAAATAAATGCAGAATGAAATCGTTAAATTTAGAAAAATTCGATTTAGTAGCAAAAGTGAAAGAAAAAAAAAAAAAGTACTTATCCATGCATTTATCTACCAATATTAAATTTAGAATAAAAATGTTCTTTATATTAAAATAATGAAAAAGTGCTGAGGGACAAAAAAATATATTATTATTATTAAAAGCTCGTAATCCTTTCAGACTTTTTAGATATTTCTATTTATGATTTATTCATGAGGTAAAGTTTCTAATCTATTATTTAAGCAATAAAAATAAATGTAGAATGAAATCGTTACATTAGGTATTTGAAAACGAAAGTGAAAATTTAAAAAAGTACTAGTTCTCCATGAATTTATCAACCAAGATTAAATTTACACTTTAAATAATGAAAAAGTGTTGTTAAGATATTATCTTTTAAAAAAAGTATTATTTTCCTCGTAATAATTTCAACTTTAGATATTTTGGATATTTATGATTTATTCATGAGCTAAGGTTTCTAATCTATTATTTAAGCAATAAAAATAAAAGTAGAATGACATCGTTAAATTAGATATTTGAAAACGAAAGTGAGATTTTTAAAAAGTACTAATTCTCCATGAATTTATCAACAAAGAGTCAATTTACACTTTAAATAATGAAAAAGTGTTAAGAAAAATATATTATTAAAAAAGTATTATTTTCCTCGTAATAATTTCAACTTAAGATATTTTGGATACTTATGATTTATTCATGAACTAAAGTTTACAATTTATTATTTAAAGAACAAAAATAAATGTAGATTGAAATCTTTACATAAGAGATTAGATATCTAAAGGGTGCTATTTTTCCATGCATTTATAAATAAAAACTAAATTTATAATTTTTTTTAATACTAAATAATGAAAAAGAGTAGAAAAAAAAAAGGATATTATTATTATAAACAGCTTTTCCTCTTAATCATTTTAGACTTAAGATATTTTGCATATTTATGATTTACTTATGAGCTAAGATTTCTAATCTATCCTGTAAAAGATAGGAATGAAATCATTAAATGAAAGATTTGGAAACTAAAGTTAAAGGATATAAAAGTACTTATCCATGCATTTATCAACCAAAATTAAATTTAGATTTTTTTTTTTTTTTTTTTTTTTTTTTTTTTTAAATATTAAACAACGAAAAAGTGTTGTTGAAAAAAAAGGATATTATTATTACTAATAAATGTGTTATTATAAACAGCTTTTCCGTAATCATTTCAGACTTTTTAGATATTTTGCATATTTATGATTTACTCATTAGCTAAAGTTTCTATTCTTTAAACAACAAAAATAAATGTAGGATGAACTCTTTAAATATGAGATTTGAAATCTAAAGTGAAAGGGGAAAAGTTCTACCTCGGCATGCATTTATGAACCAAAATTAAATTTACATTTTAAATGATGAAAATGTGTTGTTGAGAAAAAGGGATATTATTATTATTATTAATAATAAATATGTTATTATAAACAGCTTTTCCTCGTAATCATTTCAGACTTTTTAGATATTTTGCATATTTATGATTTACTCATGAGCTAAAGTTTCTATTCTTTAAACAACAAAAATAAATGTAGGATGGACTCGTTAAATAAGAGATTTGAAATCTAAAGCGAAACGGAAAAAGTTCTACCCCGGCATGCATTTATGAACCAAAATTAAATTTATACATTAAATGAAGAAAAAGTGTTGTAGAGAAAAAGGGATATTATTATTAATAATAAATATGTTATTATAAACAGCTTTTCCTCGTAATCATTTCAGACTTTTTAGATATTTTGCATATTTATGATTTACTCATTAGCTAAAGTTTCTATTCTTTAAACAACAAAAATAAATGTAGGATGAACTCGTTAAATATGAGATTTGAAAACTAAAGTGAAAGGAAAAAAGTTCTACCTCGGTATGCATTTATGAACCAAAATTAAATTTACACTTTAAATGATGAAAAAATGTTGTTGAGAAAAAGAGATATTGTTATTAATAATAAATATGTTATTATAAACAGCTTTTCCTCGTAATCATTTCAGACTTTTTAGATATTTTGCATATTTACGATTTACTCATGAGCTAAAGTTTCTGTTCATTAAACAACAAAAATAAATGTAGGTTGGACTCGTTAAATAGGAGGTTTGAAAACTAAAGTGAAAGGAAAAAAGTTCTACCTCGGCATCCATTTATGAACCAAAATTAAATTTACATTTTAAATGAAGAAAATGTGTTGTTGAGAAAAAGGGATATTATTATTATTAATAATAAATATGTTATTATAAACAGCTTTTCCTCGTAATCACTTCAGACTTTTTAGATATTTTGCATATTTACGATTTACTCATGAGCTAAAGTTTCTATTCTTTAAACAACAAAAATAAATGGTAGGATGAACTCGTTAAATAGGAGATTTGTAAACTAAAGTGAAAGGAAAAAAGTTCTACCTCGGAATGCATTTTTGAACCAAAATTAAATTTACACTTTAAATGATGAAAAAATGTTGTTAAAAAAGGGATTATATTATTAAAAGTATTGTTATAAACAACTTCTTTTAGTAACCAGTTCAGACTTTTTAGATATTTTGGCTATTACGATTTACGAGTACTCATCAGCTAAAGTTTTTAATCTATTCTTTAAACAATAAAAATAAATGTAAAGCAAAATTGTTAAATAAGAGATTTGAAAATTAAGTAAAAAATAAATAAATAAAAGTACTACTTCTTACCCTCCCCCTTCTATTAGAGATAGTCCATTTTTTTTTAATTTTTCGGTTATTAAAACTACAAACTATAGAAGGAGGAAACATAAAATTAAATGTGCGAAATAATTTTGATCTGAAACAAATTAATTTTCTCCATAAGGTAAATTGGATTTAATGCTCCGACACTGCTTATATCACTTTCATGAATAATTTATCATACGAATATAATTTCCATGTACTATATAAAATTTCGCTTAGTTTTATTTAATCATTCCATTTCGCAACAATGAAGAAATTAAATTAAAGAAATAATATTAGCAGAATCGAAGAAATGCTCTGCGCTAGTGAGTTACAAAATCAATATTTAACTAAATGAGAAATGTGTCAAATAATATTTGATTTGACTAATGAAATATGGCGGAAATTAAATTTTAAAATTTCTCCAATGTTTCAATAAATATTAATTTTAAAATATGTAAGCATCTTTTGATTATTTTCGATATACAATGTATTCTTGAAAATTTTCATTTGTTTAGTAAGTTCAAATGGTTAAAAAAATATGCAAGATAATAATGGACAGTTCCAAGTCAATGTTATCATTTTTAGTATTTTATTTTTTACATTAAATAGGTAACACATATATATATATAGCCATAATATAATTACAAAACATCATCTAATCCTATACAATTAATTTAATAAATTTAGCAGCAAATTATAACTAACATTATACTATATATATATATCAATGTTCATAGAGTTGGGAACAAAAAATCCAAGGAGTACCGAAAAAATCGAAGGAGTACCGAAAAATTTTAAGGATTTGCCATTTTTTGTTGTTATTGTTGCTTTTATGTGCTGCATCGTTATGTGGTACGCACACTCCAATTTTTAATGCCCAATTTGGAGACAAAAACAAATTTTACTCTATTAAAATCTAATTGTTAGTGATGAAATTGCACAGTATTCACAATAGATTGTTTACTGATTTCGTAAGATTAAATACAAAATAGACAATCAACTTTTTTATGCAACGACCAATGGTCATATAAACACAGATTAGTCAAACCCCAAACACTTATTATGTATATAACATACATGATACATCTTAATTTTAAAAGGTAAAAAAAAAAAAAAGAATGTTAAACGCAACATACAAGAAAAAATATAACAAGTTTTGAATTTATTCTTTTAGAACAGCGATAATCGATTTCTTTAAAGGTGAAACTTTGACGAAATTCGCATTTTTTTTTTCGAGATCATATGATGAAATTCGCGATTTTTTGACGTTTTTCGCGATCTTTTGAGGAAACTCGCGTTTTTTTCACAATCTTCTGGGGGAAATTCGCGTTTTTTTCGCGATCTTCTGGGAGAAATTCGCTTTTTTCGCGATCTTTTGATGGAAACCGCGTGTTTTTAGCGATCCTTTGACGAAATTCGTGTGTTTTTCGGGATTTTCGGGGGGGGGGGGGGGATTTGCGTTTTTTTGCGATCTTCTGGGGGAAATTCGTGTTCGTCGATCGTTTGACGAAACTGACTTTTTTCGCGATCTTTTTATGGAAATCACGTGTTTTTCGCGATCCTTTAACGAAATTGGCGTATTTTTCGCGATCCTTTGAGGAAATTCGTGTTTTTGCGATCTTTTGAGAAAATCCGCGTGTGTTTCGCGATCCTTTGAAGAAATTCGCATTTTTCGCGTTCTTTTCAGGAAATTCGGGTGTCTTTCGCAATCTTATGGGAAAATTCGCGATTTTTTCGCGATCTTATGGGGGAATTCGTGATTTTTTTCGCGATCTTCTGCGAGAAATTCGCGTTTTTTCGCGATCTTTTAATAAAATTCGTGTTTTATTTCGATCGTTTGACGAAACTGACTTTTTTTCGCGATCTTTTGATGGAAACCGCGTGTTTTTCGCGATCCTTTGACGAAATTTGCGTGTTTTTAGGGATCTTTCGAGGAAATTCGCGTGTATTTCGCGATCTTTTGTGGAAATTTCGCGTGTGTTTCTCGATCTTTTGAGGAAATTCGCGTATGTAACACGATCTTTTGAAGGAAATTCGCGTTTTTTTCGCGATCTTCTGGGGGAAAATTGCGGGTTTTTTGCGATCATTTGACGAAATTCGCATGTTTTTCGCGATCTTTTGATGAAATTCGCATGTTTTTCGCGATCTTTTGAGGAAATCACACATGTTTTTGGCGATATTTCTAAGAAATCCGCTTTTTTTCGATTTGTTAAGGAAATTCGCGTTTTTTCGTGATCTTTTGAGAAAATTCGCGTTTTTTCGCTGTCTTTTAAGAAATTCGCATCTTTTTCGCAATCTTTTGAAGAAAATCAAGTTTTTCCGCGATATGTTGGTAAATTCGCGCTTTTTCACGAACCTTTGACAAAATTTACGAATTTTTCCCGTGATCGATTGACGAAATTTGATGGTATTTTTTGGGAGATATTTGCGAAAAACGCGATTTTTCCGAGATTCTTGGCTAAATGCCAACATCGATAAAATTTGAAATAAAGATCGGTTAATAGTGTTGAAAAACGGACTTAACAGACCTAATAATTGAAAAACGGACATAGTGGGAGATTATTCTAACCAATCAATGCTGTGCATAAAGGATTTACCGTGCGTTTTACAATCACGATATTTTTTCCTCGGCAGCAATAGCACTTGCGTCCGAAGCCGCAATACAATTTAAGGAGTTTCTAAGGAGTGGTTTGCTTATCTAAGTAGTTCTAAGTACTACTTGGGAATGTTTTCATTTCTAAGGAGTTTCCAAGGAGTCTAAGGAGTCTGTGCGAACCCTGAATATGTTCTGACAGTATTAAATCTACATTTTCTATATTTGCAATGCATTTTATAAAATTGTGAGTAGTCAAAATCAACAAAATCCCTTATAATCAGCATAGCTTCTTTTTATGTGTTCATATGTTTGTCTGTTACGTATTGCATGTTGGTCTGTTACAGGCAAGATTACATATTTTTCATAACTATATTGTGGCAACAGTCAAATTTTGTGAAATACGTATGTTTCTGAACTCCCTCTGAAGTAAAATACATTTTGTTATAATAAATTGTATGTTATTTTGTAAGTAATATAGATTAAACATTAAGGCAATCGAAAAGCATTGTCATTCCTGTTTGCCTGTTACAATACTATTTTTTAAATCATAATTATTTACATTAAATAATTTATTCATAATAACTATATTAACATATCTTCTAATATCATATGCTAATTGTAGCCATCTTTAAATTACATAATTATTATTTAAATAAGGTAAGGTCATTTTTTCCTCTATGACTGTTCGTCTGTTACGATGGAATCAATGAAATTGCCCCAACGTACATTTATTCCAAAACTTGTTTAATATAAATTTTATTAAATGCATAGAATTTTATTAATTGCATAGAGCAGCTAATATATTTTAGATACAACTGTTGATAAAATAATTTGATTGGAATCTGCAACATGAATTTATCGTTTATTGTGATTCTCTAAAATTCCCCCTTAAACGCTCTTTATTAATTTCATTTATACAAATGAAATAGATATAAAAGACTATAGGCCCTTACTCCATGAGGAACTCTTTATTTCTGAAGTCATTATCACACAATTTTAAGATGCTCGTAAGTTAACTTTGGATTTGACAGGGACACTTCAGCAGTGTTTGAAGTGAATGAAATTCAAAGGTTTGATTAGGTTTAGTAACCAAGATTATTTAACTTTCCAGACATTCGCCCCCACCCAATTATAGTTATAATTCCAATATTTTCTTTGCATTTTTCACCAAACCAGAAAATATCCAAAATTGTATTCAAGAAGATGGAGTTCTATTTTTTTCTTTTCTTTTTGAGGAACTCTTTCATGCTTGAGGCTAAATATTAAAAGTAATCTATAATAATATACAGAATTAAGTTTGTGTGTGTGTGTGCTAGCTACAAGATTTGGCAGGTAGGTACAGTGGTGAAAAAAAAAGTAAACATCCCCTACTAACTCCTCAACAAATTACCGTAGAAGAAAGTTACTGGTATATGTCCCCCTCTCGTCTACTCCCAAATCTACAGAAATTAAAATTATGAAAAAGTTAGGGGTAGTAGAAGTTAATTTAAACTTGCAGGAAAACTATAGCTTCTATAGTTACTATAAATAAACTATAAATTCTTACAATAAGTCACGTAGTTTTTGAGAAAATCGCATTTTCCCATTACACACAAATTTTGTTTTGCGGGCGTTCAGCAAAAGCGTTGAGGAGCGCTGGAGGTACAGTCGCGGAAAAAATTAAAAATAAACACCACTTCCTAACTCTTCAACAAATTACCGTAGAAGAAAGTTACTGGTACCGAACGATTGGAAATAAAGCCTACTTTTAAATGATGTATATAAAATTTGCTTAGAGGGCCATCTACATATTAAAACGAACCATAACTTTGTTTTTTCAATAGCAGTACACAATTCTGACGGCATAAATGAACTCTACACCCTTCAATTAGCCTAAAATCAAATTTTTATGCAATTCGTACCATAAGTTTCCGAGAAATTAATTATTTTAAAACGAGCGTATTTTAAGGGCTGTATCCAAATTGAAGTCCCGTACTCGATTGTTAACCGAGACCAAGAGAGCCCCCTTCTTGATCAAGGCACTTTAAGCACCATTCAAGCTGTCAATGAAGCCTGCTAGATTACAGGACACCAGAAGAAATTTCATAATATCTAGTCACTTCTATCACAGACGGCCCCTTAAAACATCATTTTGCGGTTTTTTAAGCATAATTTGAAAACTACTTGGAAGAAAAATGTGAAATTTTGGATTTACATAAAGCAGGACTTAATAAATCTAAATCCATCAAAAAACTATAGGTTGCAATTCATATTTTTTTCGAATATTAATTTCATAATTCATAATTTATATCATAAAATTATAAAAATTGCAAATTCAACGTATTTGTGTTTGGGTATATTAGCATTATTGCTACACAAAAAATTAGCACATTAGGAGCATAATTTCAGGAGATATAAATAAAAGTATGAAAATGTAATTTAACATTAGAAGCACTAAATTTTGAATATTTAGAATTCAAAAACTTATCATTCAAATGATTTGAAATTTCCTATCTAGGCATAGTTTGAACCGAAGATTTGAAATATTTCGTTAAAATTGAGTATTGCTATTGAAGAAAAAGAAGTCTGGATTCGTTTTAATATGTAGATAGTCGCCTAAGCAAATTTTATATGCATCATTTAAAAGTAGACTTTATTTCCAATCGTTCGGTACCAGTAACTTTCGTCTACGATAAATTGTTGAGGGGTTTGTAGGGGTGTTTACTTTTTTTTTTTCCAGAACTGTACCTGTATATCTGAAGTTATGATCCTAGAAGCTAGTTTTTTTTTTTTTAATTACCCAAGATATTAATTAAAATCTTATCCTCCGCCCCCCCCCCACACACACACACCTCATTTTTCGAAAAATGGAGTGCTGTCATCGGTGTCTGCGATCATGGGTTTTTCCTAGAACTTCAAGCAGAAAGAAGGAAAACGCGGGAAAATGTTCAGTTTTTTTTCTTCCATTTCTAAACTACTGCATTTACTTTTGAGATTGAAAAAAAAAAGAAAAAATCACTAATTAATGGTACTTTCCAAGTCGTAACGGTATCTTTTGTTTAAAAATATATTAATATTTACTATTTAAAAAAAAAATTGCGAATTTTTCGTTTTTTTTTCTGCAGTTTTAAACTGCCACATGCGCTTGCCAAATCGAAATGCAAAATAAATAAATACAGTCGAACCCAGTTATAGCGAACTTCAAGGGACCGAAGGTTTTGTTCGCTATATCCGGTGGTTCGCATATCCGAACGGTTAAGAAAAATGTTAGAGTTCACAATTTGTATAACTCAATAGTTGCTATATGTATATTCAAAAATGATGCATTAAAAAAGGGTAAAATCTATTAAATATAACCATTAAAGAATTAAATTAACTAAAATCGATTACATTAAACTGACACAATACTAATTAAATTAACTAACAAGGAAGACAAAAGTGAATAAATTAACTTTACCTTCAATTGTTGCTCACTGTTTTGATACAGTGAGTTGATATAACTCAATAGGTAATTGATTGATCAAAAAATGGAAAAAACAGTTCGATTCCAAATCGCTTCCATGGTCAGGCTTTCCAATTTTATATCCATGCGTTAAAAAATGAATTTGTAAATGTGTCAAAACATTTTCCGCTTGTTGAGCAGAGCAGTTGAGAACAACCTTAAAAAAAAGACATCGCTGATTTGCACCATGTTTCACTAACCGGCATACATTTTCTTATGAAATTGGAGTCGAAATCCTGTTTTCACAACTGCGGGGAAAAACAAACAAACAACAACAACAAAAAAAAAAAAATGGTCGACTGGAAAAAAATGTTCGTTATAGCCGATTCTTAAGATTTCGGAGGTTCGCTATAAAAGGATAAATTAGCATTAAATACAATAGGAAAACGACGGGACCAAAATTTTCGTTCGTTATATCCGGGGGTTCGTTATATGCCGGGTTCGCTATAACGGGGTTCGACTGTAATATCCACTTATTTCGGACACTTAATAATGATTTTAGGTACATTTACGGTTATTATCATTATCCGGGGCAGCGCTGAACGAGTCAGCTAGTTGAAAAGGTAAAGAAAAAAAATTCTGATAGATTCTAAGGGGGAATTGAAGGATTAAAAATTATATTTTACTTCTTGAAAGACAAAAAATATAATCTTACTACAAAAAAGAAAGAAAAAACTCTAAAAAAGGTAGATTTTTTTTCATTATTATTATTATTATTACTATTATTTAAATATGAAAAAATGTTTGCGGAAATTTTGTAAAATCTTGTTTTTCCCGTTTGCAATCCCCGTTTAATGCCCCTTTTTAAATCTTCTCCAGAAACTAGTATGTTTCTGGAATTAACAGAACCGTCCTCGAAATTTATGGTCAGATAATGGAGCCGTTTAGTCCAAAAAATTTAGCGTAATCTTCGGAAACTTATCGTTTTCTGAACTTTTGGATTGGTCCTTCTCTAAAGGGTTTCTAAATATTAAAAAAAAAAAAAACTCTTCCACAATCATGAGTAAATACAAATGTGCGTGAAAATGAAATTTGGCAAATATCGAATGCAACATTTTACATTGTTGAACGAATATCATGAGAAGGTTATGACTTGTAATTTGATTTCTAATCCTTTTTGTTACATAATTTTTTTTAAATGTATTTCGCTAATTAAACAATCTACAAAATTACATAACCAATCACACACACACGCACACAAAATAATAATAATAATAATAAAATAAAACTTACATACTACCAGAAAAATTAATCTTTGACTAACACATCTGCATGTAATTAAAATGGGTGGGTGGTCAGGACACATACACTCTGAACTTTTGGAAATTACTTAATTCATGTCTGCCACCCCAAAAAAACTCCAAAATAAGGGAGTGTTTTTCATCATATAAACTGAATACTGAACTAAATTCAGTTCAGCACGCTATTTGGAAATTAATAGTACCCAAGAGACAGAAAGAGTTTGACTTGTTGCCAACGGAACATAAGAAAATTCACTTTTCCAATAGGAAATAAAAAAAACTATCGTAGTTGGAATTAGATGTAAACAAATTGAACCGTTTTTCCAAGTTTCAGCCTCAAACTTAAAGTCAGATTAATTACATGCGATATAGAAAGCATCAAATAAAAGACAAGAAGAGAGTTAAGAATATTATAATCGAGAACGATCAATTAAAGTAGTGGTTTATTTCGTTTTTAGTGAAACAGTTTTACAGAAATTTATTGAGTTTTATAGTCAAATAGCTGCACCGGTTCCGAAAGTAATAGTAATTTTTTAAAAAGAATCTGAAACCGAAATCGAAAAAGTAAAAACTAACCAGGTTGTAGATAATCTTCAGCTATCCTATGCAAAAAAATCCTCCAAAAATATTAAAATTAATGCGAGAAATTTGAAAATAACGCCCCCATAGACTTTACATTAGCCATAAAATTTATCAGCGTGACTAGTGTGGCCTCTAAATGGCATATTATTAGTCATCTCAAGAGAAATTTCGGAGGAGGATCGAACCCTGGTGATCCCCCCATTGGCCTTAGATATTGTTGCATTTTCATTGCAATTTTTTTTATTTTTCTCAAAATTATTACCGTCAATGCAAGTTCAGAAGGATGGAAAATTGTTCTGTATCTGTGACTACAAGTGGTTTGTTACCACACGGTCTATGGCAATTTTTCATCCTCTTGATTTTTACTATCACCCCTCTGAATTTGTTGGTCCAATTCGGCACCACCATGTAAATTTTAATTTCATTCACTTTATCCTGCAACAAGAACCTTAATTTTTTCCCTTTCCGAGTACAATTATCTGAATTTTTAAAACAGGGAAAAGGAATCTGCTTTACTTACCGGTACAGGCAGGAAGTTCTTTTTTTTTTTTTTTAAATATCTACCGATATTATATTTATCTTTCATTTGATAGATTGCTTGACCCCTAAATAGTAATGACTGAAAATTTCATACATTTACGAAAAAACATGTGTGTCACGTTGATGAGCATAAGCGAGAAATGTGCAAATGAGATAAATTGAGATAATTGAGGGGAATTTAAGTATACAATTATGCATAACATATCATAATTACAACTAAATAAACAAATTTAAAACCGGCCATAGAAATTAATGTATTTGAACAGTTTTATATAATCCCAAATATGAAATCAAATGGATTGAATGCAAATTTACAAATAAATAAATATTCTTGTTTATGGAGAATATTTACTATTAGAACGGGGGGGGGGGGGGGGGGCGGCTGCACAAACCATCACCTCATCGAATTAACGGCTGAAATTCCAGGATTAGTTAAAACTCTATTCGCATATTAAAATGCAACTGGTCTATCAAGTTATATATTGGTAGAAAACAACCGCAAACCCTATTTTAGTGGCTGACTATACTTGGGGAAGGACCAAGAAGATAGTAGATGAAAGCCTGATACTGCTTATTTACATCCCCTGGCTTAATATGGTTGCAAGATCGGGTGATGTAGCACTCATTTCGGCGACATAAAATTAATTTTGAATTGCGTTCGCAAAAACATTATTTCAAAGATTTTTTTTCGTCATTCTTTGAAAGATTAAATACAATTGGTTATTTGCAATTCATCACCAAGGCACATTATTTAAATTAGAATAACATACATTATTTTCAAAGAACATTTCACCTTTGAAAGTAATCTTGAGAATTAAAATAAATTGAATGGGAAAAAATAAACATACTGTTGCAGTTTAACATCACCTATAATTTATTTATCACCAATAATTTTATTATTTTGTAAGGGAGCCATAATTTTTTCGTTGAGAAATATTTTTTAAAACTAATGCAAATGTGTTTCTAATCAGGTTTAAAGTGATGTGTATGTAACACGTAACAGGTATCTAGCATTGCTTAATGTGCAATTTTGAAGAACCACATGAATTCACATTAGTATTTTGTATAAAATCTTTTCATATTTTAAATTAAGATGAGAAAACAAACTATTAAAACAAATTTTTTAAAAACTTTTAGCTTTAATCAGCCAAAAATGAAAATCATTGGAATATCCTGAATTATCCACATTACGACACAAAGTTATCTCATCAACATACGTAAACAAATAACATACTTTTCCTTTATTTGTAATTCAATCCCATATTCGTTCTAAAACTTCTGTACTATATTAGCATAATTATGCAATTTTTTTCTAATATTGCCTATAACTATAAATAGCAATTCGTTGAATGGGCACCGGCAGCACTAAATCCAGAGAGAGGAACGATTTTAGAACGTATATGACTGTGGTCCGCAGCCTTGACCACATTTTTTTTTAAATGGAGACGACATAAGCTAAACTAATAGTTTTATTTAATCAAAACATCCGCGCAAGATAATTTTTAAAACATATCAATATAAAGAGCAACTTAAAAATTTAACAAATAAAAAAATTTAAATATTCAAAAATAAATATCTACTGGCATTCTAGAAAAAAAAAAGAAAAAGAAAGAAAGAAAGAAAAAAATAAAGAAAGAAATAGAGAAAAATAAAAAGAAAGAAAGAAAGAAAAAAGATCAATTGAACAGTAATTCCTTTTCGTTAGAGAGGGCCACCCTTCCAGAAACCCCGTTTAAGATATATTTAAAAATATTGAATGTAAGAAGGAAAATAAATCTAAAGGGAAACAAATTATTGCATGTACCAGTATACACTATAAAACTATGTAAAATAAACTTTTAAGCTTATTTTTATTATCAATATTTTCCCTTTATCTGTATTCCAATCTCATATTCATGCCAAAACTTCTGTACTACATTACCATGATTATGCAATTTTTTTCTAATATTGCCTATAACCATAAAAATTCCTGTGCGAGACAATTTTTAAAACATGTGAAAATAAAAACTAACTTAGAAATTTAACAATTAAATAATATTTAATATTCAGAAATAAATTTCTATCAGGATTTAAAGAGAAAAGAGAAAAAATAAAAAACAAATAAAACAAAAAAGTATTAAACAGTAATGTTTTTAACAGTTCTTACTTTTTCAAAGATTTAGAGACCCCCCTCTCTCTCCTCCCTCCTCCCTGCATATGCCTATGTGTCTGTTAAAAATGACTCTAATTTGTCGGTAGAAAGATTCATATTCGAGCGGAATAACTTTTTTTAACTTTTTTATTTACAACCTCAGCATTATAAATAAATACCTTTCCATTCCTTTTATTTTGCATTTTTTATTGTTTTAAATATTTTATTGTCATGCTTGGTGTCCAATTGAGGTAAATTTTTCCGATAAGTTCAAATCTACAAAAATTGTTTCTGTATTTAAAAAAAATTAAAAAATAAAAAATATATATTGCAGATTAAAAACCGCAAAATTCAAGTAATTTTCCCTTACCTCACCGAAAATTGGGGAGATGCGGGAGAAGTTATATCTAATAGGTTTGCAATCTCTGTACAATACATGTTCATTAGCGCCAAAAATTTCGCCATAGCGAATAAATACATTTTTATATAAATTTAATATATACATATCATAATAATGACAAAATTGAACTTAAATCAGTTTCATTTAGTCAATGAATCGTTTTTGCGTTAAAATTTTGGAAAAAAAAAATAGATATCGAGTGAGATTTTATTAAAATAGTCAACGCACTTCTTGTTGCGGAAGTATAACGATCGCAGTATATTTAATATTATCAAGTTCCTAATTCCCCAAGTATAGTAGGTTTACCATTGTGTTTTCCTGCTAACAGTTCTCCATGTTTTTATACCTTTGGGCGCAGGAAAGTCCAATGATAAATCTACCGATCATCCACTAAAATGGAGTCAGGCGGTTTCCAGGAAGGTATGATTTCGCAGATCAGCGGTCAGCTCGATGAGGTGGTATCTGTGCAGTCGCCTCCCAGTCTATATGTTATTTGTCAAAGGTATTTTTCAATTGGGTATTTAAAAAAAAAAACATACTTACAGATCGGAATATCCGATTCCAGAAAATTACAAAATTAGTTAAAACTCGATTCGCATATTAAAACGCAATCGGTCTGCCAAGTCATATCTTGGTGGAAAACACCTGGAAACCCCCTGTTTTAGTGGTTGACTCGTAGGTTCAACATTGTTTTCCTGTACCCAAAGGTATGAAAACATGGAGGACTGAGAACAGGAAAAAGTAATGGTAATCCTACGAGTCAACTGCAAAAATCGGGTTTTCAGAATTGCGTTTTAATATGCGAATCGGGTTTTAAGTAATTCTGAAATTTTAGACGTGAACTCGATGAGGTGATTGTCTGTACTGACGCCTCCCGATCTATTATACACTGGTTATCAAAAATTAAGAAAAAGTCACAAAATGATAATTTTCAAATACGCGAACACTCAAAAGGAACTAATATAACTCGAGTAATTACTATCTCTACAACACAGCTGGTCCATATAACATCTCATTCATGTCACACACGGTCACAAGTATCACAGTCACTACGGTGAAGCAAAAAAATAGAAAATTCTATACGTTTCATTATGAGTCTCAAATGATCACTATATGTGACTCCACTGAGACGTCACTGTGACTGCTGCTTTGTGACGAGTCACCATGTGGCTTTACAATGTAGTTACATTGTGACTCATGTGACTGAAATTTGTAGACTCAATTTCAAAGTCATCGTGAACGCTGCATTGTGATAAGTTACCAAATAATGTCACATTAAAGTCACGCGATGACTTTCAGGTGACAGAGAGACTACTGTGAAGTCACCTTTGTGCTCTTTTGAGAAAAGTCTCCATGTGACTATAATATGATATTATTTGGTGACTTATCATAATGCAACGTTCATGATGACTATGAAATTTAGTCTCAAAATGACAGTCACATGAGAGTCACAATTTAACTACGTTGTAAAGTCCCCTGGTGACTCGTCACAAAGCAACAGTCACATTGACTTCTCAGTGGAGTCGCATATAGTTGACCACGTGTGACATGAATCAGATGTTATATGGGCTGGCTGTGTTGTAGAGATAGTAATTATTCGAATTATATTATTTCCCTTTGAGTGTTCGCGTATTTGAAAATTAGCATTTTGTGACTTTTTCTTAATTTTTGATAACCAGTGTATTTTATATTTTTGAAACCATAAATAACTAATTTTAAAGTTATGTAATTTTTACCTATATTTTTGAAAGATAAATATGCCTGAAATCCGAAATTGTATTTCCAATTACTTCGGAATCCATTGTATATACGAAAGTTGTCCAAAGCAGATTTTTGTCGTTTTCAGCGAATTATATCTTAGGGTTCAGCGAACTGTTCGTATAAACCATTTGTCACCCATTTTGCTATGTTTTGCGGAGTGATAATAGACGTAACATAAACTGACATGCTATTTTTTTTTCTTTTTGCTTTTAGTATCAAGTCGGCCAACCGAAGAAAAAATTGATTACAACTCCAGATACAAGATTCCTGTCCTGTTTTATTGAATCCAGTCGATTATTATTATATTTGTTGCTATGGCACTCTATCATAACGAAGAAAGTTATTCTTCCTTACAAGTATAACTCACAAAGTTACTTTTGTTATACTTTTGACAAAATATAGCATTGTTATATTTGCCTCAAAATATAACAAAAATTGTAGATCAAGTCAATTTATTTAATTGATAATTACATGCAAAATATTTTAGCCCTTAAATGCCTGATTTTTCAAAAATCATTGTAATAATGTTTTTCGGCTTTCATTTTTTAAATAAATCATGGGAAAAATACTTAAAAAAATCATATTTTGTTTTAAGTATAGTTTACGGCTAAAAAACAGTTTATTACTAATCGGCATTACTGGTGTTTAATTGAAAAAAAATTTTTTTGATAAAATTCTATAATATTAAACACACAAGAATTTTAGGAACTATAATAAGAAAAATTTTACTTGCTCACTGGAGGTCAAAATAGGGTATTTCGCAAGCTTCCAAACAAAACAAAAAGAACAAGTAGCAACATTTGAAAAAATAAATTTATCTTTATTCTTAAACAGCACAAGTGTTGCCATCTACATGTTGAAAATTGATTTAATAATATTTTCAGAATGTATTTTATTGGCAACATTAGGCATTATAGCTTCAATATTATTCTAATAGTATTTTAGAGCCTAAATTGGGCTTTGTTTACATTGGAGTGCGAAAAGAAAATTCAGTACGTAAACAAAGCTGCCCTGAGGATGATCAAGTTCAAATCGAAAGCGCTCGCCTTACAATATTTGAAGTTTTTAAAACTGTGTTTTTATATGTAACAACATCTTTTAGATATGTGACATCTTTAAAGTATTAAATGCACCTTTTCAGAAAGTTTTTAAAATTTTATTTTGTGTTTATTTTTAAAATTTTATTAAACAATTTTTTATTACATTTGATGATCGTTTTAAATATAATTTCTACTTTGTGATCCTTAATAAATAAATAGACAGATAAAATAGGTATAGATAATATTGAACAATATTTTAATTGGTATAATTAAATATTATGGAAGAAGGGGGCGTTGGAATTTTTTTTCCTTGTAAAGGGGGCGGTAGACTAGAAAAAGTTGGGAACCTATGATTTATATGGTTTACATCACACTTAATGCAGCTCGTTTGAATTGGGTCAAAACTTTGCTACTTCTAATTTACGTAAAAAAATTGTTCAAAGTGGTTTGTTTAAGTGGAATTTTAAAGGAGTAAATATCGAGTTATTTTTCGAATAAGTGCAAAATATCACAACTACCATCTCGAGTCTCGAAGTGACGGTGCATTGCCATAGTGGGGAAATCATTTGACCTGTTCATTATACACTTGCCGGCCGAAATCATTGCAGGGAGAACTGAAAAAAAAATTTCAGCGAAAAGAGCCGAAAATGACAAAAGGTGGAAGGAAATTCCAGTTGAAACGGTTGAAACGTGCTTTCCGCGCCTATTTTCAAACATCGGTCACACAGTTGTTATTCAATTAAGCGGGGACGTTCGTAAAAGGTATTTGGTTAAAGCGGGGAAAAATAACATAGAACCAATAGGAATAAATTCGGTTCCGGAGGATTCTATTCGAATAAGTGGGATATTCGATTATCCGTGACCGGATTAAGTGGGAAGGATTGTAACATAAAACCTTCGAGGATAAGCACATGTAAGCGCATAAATCTCCTAGGGATAGTCATGCTCATATAAAAATGGAGTGCAGATCAAATATAAATCATAGTAAATCATAGGCAAGGGGTAAACATTAAAAAAAAAAAAAAAAAAAAAATATTTTTTTAAAGTGTACATTCTATTTCACATTTAGAAATGATCATAGCATCCAAAAACGGAATTTTTCGCATTGAGAAAACTGATTAATCCTTTATATCACCGCGTTGCATGTTTGCAACATACTCAAAATTCAATGTTACATTTACACTGGATCTAAAAGAGGACTTTATTTATTGCTACGATCTCCCAACACAGTAGTTCATATAAATTGCTTATAAAATTCTCAACAGATGGCGACACTGATTTAATATCATTTGGGCAGTTTCGCATCGTTATTGCTAAAATAAACTATGTAAATTTTGCAAAATTAAAAAAGCTGGAGCCTTCCAAAAAAGATTTTTTAGAAAAGTAAGTTCGTATACTTTAAAATTTTGTATTAGAAAACTGACAATATCTATTAGAAGTTTGTAATTTTCTATTTATTACAGATGTAATGAAAAAAAAAGTAACGTTTAGTCAGTATCTTAAAATGGCGTACGCAAAGTATGAGTAAATATTTTGTTTAAACGGAATCGTTCGGTCACAAAAAGTTAACCCTTAACTGGAAACGTGCCGTCTGTGAGACGGTTGCTTTTACATATCTGCCCTTAATATTTTCTCTCTCCGACATTCAAAACGTATTTTTATGCTGTTATATTAAAAAATTGGTCATATTAATGCATTACTATTAAAGATTAAATGTTTAAGTTCACTATTTGGTAAATTATTAAGTGTTCTTTTGTGCACAGAATTTTCACGTTTCCGGTTAAGGGTTAAGTCGAATTTGGTAAAACAAACTGTCAAAATTAACCAAAGCAATGGTTTACTCATTTATAAAAAACATGCAGTTATAGTAAAAAAGCATACAGACAACTACGTGTATAACAGACAATAACAAAAATGCATAAAATAAATTGAAAAAAAAGAAAAAAGAAAGATAGATATAGAAAAAAGGAAAAAACATGACCTTTCAGATAAATGTATTTATTCGCCAGCGTGTCTAACACAAATGAATGTTTTTTTCTTTTTTCATTTTAATTAATACTTTTTTATTTGAATTTCTTTCCTATTGCCTTCACTAATGCATGAATAAAATCTGCAGATGAGACAGATTTTTGACATTTCCATTTGGCAATAAATAAATAAATATATCGACAGAAAACCTCTATAATTAATTGCAAACTTAAATTTGTATTTTCCGGGGGTAGGGGGGGGGGCAGTTTGTTTGAAAGAAATAGCGACTAACTAAAAAGCTGTCAACAAATTTAAAAGAAGAAAAGAAAAAAAATATTTTAACAAATTTTCAAAATATTAATCAATGCAATGCAAAAAGGGAAATTAAACTATCTTGCAACCAAAATAGGGAAAGAAAAAATATTTTCACATTATTAAAAATATATATAAAAGTAGCCTTTTTTTAAAGACAAAAACATTATCTTTAACTAATTATAGCAGAAAAAAATAAAAACTTAACGAACATTTCTTCCGCATACTGCCTTTCAAGGGGTCTATAAAAAAGAAGAAGAAAAAAAAAAGATATGATCTTATTAATTAGTAATGTTAAAACTTTTACTTCGGATTTCTTTCTTTTTTTAGGCAGTGATAATTGATTGGATCTCGGCAAAAAATATTTTTGTTACAGTGATTACTTTTGGCAGGAATAGTCAATGCCAATATAATGTAAGTATAATAGTCAATATAATGTAATTTAAATAAGTTTAAATTTATTGTAGTTAAAAATTATAATATGATTCCAAAATAATGATATGATAATGCATTTCAGTCCTTTTAATAATTAAATTTTAAGTTTTGTTTTGTTTGTTTTTAGTTATAGAATCTTTCCTTTTTTTTTTGGGGGGGGGGGGGGGGTCTATTTTTCAATTCCTACTATTAGCTCACACTCTCCCTATATTTATTTATTTATTTATATATTTATCTTGTTCAAATTTTCAATCGTTAATAAAATACTCATTATTCATCCTATCAAGTTGAAATAATTTTTTTTAAACTTGTACCGGATAACAATTGATGTTAATACAGTTTTTTCAAATATTAATTAATTAAATTTTAATTAATTGATTTTAGCTTTGCATGGGAAACAAAATGGCGGCCATTCGTTATTGAAGGTCAATGAAAGTATTTTCAATAAGGGGTTACCATAGGGGGGGGACCCTGTTCTGTCACCAAATACCGCCAAGTTTGTCGCCAACTCGGCGATATATCGCCAAATTTGGCGGCTAAATTGAGTCGCCAAAAGGGACGCCAACTTGGCGATATCTCTAATATTTCGCCAAATCCCCATACAGTTCCATTGTAAACCTACTTGCTTATAGAAAATCAACAAATTGAGATATTTTAATGCAACAAAGACTAATATTAGCTTAAGGGATTACATTAAATTTTTCTTTGATGGCCTAAGTAGGAATTGACTTTAAAAACAAAATTTTTATATTACTTGTTATACTCCATTACACTATAAAATACAAAAAAGAGTAAGTCATTCAAATTGATTGCGTATTGTCTATAAATATGAAAAGCTCTTAGACGAACTTAGCTATTTCGATTCCGCTTGCGGCCCGAACTGCCGATCCATTTTGTTTATGGTAATAATGTAGAATCTATATCTACACTCATATCCAAAAACTAAGGGTAAGTGACCCTACGCATAAGATTTTACACGTTTTGTCGAATACCTACTGAAACTCTTGACGAATTGTTCTTGAACTTCTAGGATGCAAAGAACATGTTTGACTTCATATTTCTCAGTGAAGATTTAGTCGGGAGGACAATTAGGAGGCTAATAATAAATTTAATAATAAAATAATATTTGCAATCATCTATGTAACAGAAAATTCTGAAATAGTCTGTCACTGTGTTAACCCTTTCCGTCGCGGAGTAATTGTGTTTATAAACTGATGAAATGATGGACTGACACCAGAATTTATAAACGAATTTATTAGAAAATACGAACTTGCTTATTTTCAAGTTCGTTATATAAGGAAAATTTTAATTAAATATTCCGAGTGCCAGTAAATTAAAAGTTATGAGTCCTTTTATAAGGGAATCGACCATGAAAGAGTTAAATGACTATTTAGGTCCTGTTCAGCGTTTGTATGTATCTGTGTAAGTATAGCACTCACATTCGTAAAGATGTTAACGTTCTGTGAAAAATTCAAAAGTTTTTTGTTTAAAGTATTCAGAATTTTTAACCAAATTTAACACCAATTTCCGAAAACCTGACAAAGAACAGCAAAAACAGTATACTGCAATTAAAACATAAATATATTAAATATTTGATGAGGTATGGGCATTTGCATGAAATAATTTTTAACTGCGCATTCCTAAAGAAAGGAAGATTCATTGGAAGATTACCAAATTATGAAATAAAAATTTAGGAATCAGATATTTTAGACAAGTTCTATAAAAAGTCCAAAGAAATATTGTGAAAACTCCGAAAGATACAGTGAGCTGATTGAAAAATTGTGGAAAATCCCTTATAATAAAGTTACTTTTCCAAAGCAACTCACTATATCGCGCCGGGGTCCCCACTCCTGACTAAAACTTCACTGAGAAATATGAAGTCAAATATTTTCTTTACATCCTAGAACTACAAGGACAATTCGTCAGGAATTTCAGTAAGTATTCTACAAAACATGTAAAATCGAAAGCGTTCGGTCCCTTACCCTTAATTTTTGGGCAGGAGTATTACAGTGAAATGATGTGTTAATTGAATTTTTCATAAAAACACCTAACATCCCCATTCCCTCCCAGAAAAATGCTTTATTTTCATATTTTATTTACGATCGAGTGACTAATATTAAAAAAAAAAAATATGTCACAAAATTTTTTATTATAATTATCTCTGTATAATATATTTTATATTTCTATATTTTTCCCCTTTTCATTTACTTATTTCTATTTTAAAATACTCCTCCTTTACTTTCCCTACTTCAAAGTGCAACAGTTTTTAAACCAGGTGTCTTAGCTTTTCTGCATCAAAATTACTTTCCATTTTAGGATATTCTTTTCCCTCATAAGCCTATTTTTTATTTTTACAAAGGACGCGTTCCAGCGTTTTAGCGCCAAATTCAATACTTCATAACATTCATTTTTTTCATGCGCCATTAAAGAGCCCAGTTGCACGAGCTGATTGGCCGACACCAGCTATCAGATTGAGACATTTTTTTTTTTTTTTTTTTTTTTTTTCTGAATGTGTGTTTTTAATCACCCACCGATAAAAGCAGATGCATGCCCTCATAGAAGCAACTTTTACCGTTTCCCCCTTGTCTTAAGGGTGTTCTTAAATTCAAAATGGCAACTTCCTGACATACGGTTTAATTTATTTTTGTTCGAAAATGCATGAAACTAGCTGGTGGTGTTGTTCAGAAACTATGTAATTGAGCTGTTTTTTCCATTATTAGCCCCCGGGACGGTATGCTATTTCTTTCTCCCAGCTTATTTTGTCTCCAAAAAATAACGTTTCCTTACAGAAACCAGCAATAAACAAAGCAGATGTATCATTGTGCGATTAAATGCTCTATAACAATTTTTTTAATTTCTAAGCATCGCACATTTTCAAGTTTTATACCACCGTATTGGAAAAAAATGTACTTTTAAATGCAATTTGTTTGAAAACTGTATCTCCATTTATTTTTTAAACAACTTTTTTGTAGTTTTTAGCAGCATTTGTTTAATTTTGGCAACTCAAGTACTCCATTTATATAGAAAGTAAAGGGAAAATAGTTGAAAAATAGCAATTATATCTTTTTGTCGCCATTTTCTCATAACAACCGAAGGAAAATGTAATTAAAATACGTGCTATTTTGAAAAAGTATAAACGAATAATTTCTGTTAAAACATAGAGCTATTATAAACTATATTTAATTTCAAGTATCTGTAGACGCTTTCAGTGTGACGTCAGTCATGCCGTTTTGGATGGAAACTGACTCCAAACAAACGGTTGCTATGCGTCAATGCGTCATTTCTTTTTAAATATAAATTGTGGAAAATGTTACCAGTACATATCAAGTATTAAAACATTTAGATGTGAGATATAAGATATAGCTGCAACACACACACAAAAAAAATAGAAAATACAACATAGCAACCGTTTGTTTGGATTCAGTTTCCAACCAAAACGTCGACTGACATCACGACTGAAATCGTCTATATTAATGTTACAAACGAATGAATGCCTTTGAATCATTAGTTAGCAGTTTTTTTGTCGAGTTTCTTTAATGACAGCATCTTTTTGCTGCATTTGTGTATTATTTTGCGATAGTGACATCCTTATGCATGCTTTACTGTAGATGTTTAAGAGTGGATCGTAAATGTGGAATTCTTAAGTGGATGCGAATGACGTCATTTTACATAAAATAAAATTGTGTGCTTTAAGTCTTAAAATTGAAATAGGTTTTGTACTATTTATATATACATATATATATATATTTTTTCATCGGGGGCGACACTAAATTCTGAAAAAGCAGAATTCCTGTTTTCTAGAAATCTCTCTTGTTTTTTTGCAATCGCAGTAGATCTTTCAGAAAATAGTGTCGAAGTGGGCGTTTTGAACCGAATTTCGCGCAAAGGAAGAAAGAGCACTCAAGAGCGGGCGAAAACATGTTCGTCACGTGATCAAAATAGCTTATAACTAAACACGTAATTGATTAATTAAAAAATGGAAAAAACAGTCCAATTCCAAATCGCTTCCATAGCCAGGCTTTCCAATTTTATATCTCTCTGTTAAAAAATGAATTTGTAAATGTGTCGAAACGTTTTGAACTTTTGTCGAAACTTGTTGAACAGAGGAGTTAAGAACAGCCTTAAAATCACGAAATCATCACAAAATTCTGGAATTAATTTGTATTGATTATGAATAAAAGTTTAAGTTAGTTAATAGTATAGAGATATGTTAATATTTAGTTTTAGTTCCATAATGTACAGGAATTGTTGCTGGCCTTCTATAGGGTAAAATTACAATTTAATACTTCAGCTCACACAATAATACACACAGGAAAATCTTATTTTTACAAAATCTAATAAATCACAGTATGTACATAGAAACCAAAATATTTCGTATAATATCTAAACAGAGCATATTTTCAAAATCTATCTGCTGCTTCATACATAATTCATTAGAAAATCCAATATCCTGCACCACGAAGTCTCAAAAGTTTATATTAAAGATAAATGCACACTATAACTGCTGTTTGCAACAAGCTAACCAAAATAAAGCAGCAGAAACTAAATCTATATCCTCTGAAACAGACTACAAAATTTATGTTTAAGCATAAAAATAACTTATTATTTAAAGGAAAATGGAATAAACTTTTATTCCTCCAACTATTTTATCTCCTTTACAAGAAAAAAAAAAAAACTAAATATAAAACTCATAGTGTTCTCTAAGTTACGTCAAGGAAATATGTCAATAATTCTTATCCCAAAGCTAAGAACATCATCTTCTCTTTTCGGAATTCTAAACATCGTTTCCATGACAACATACGTACACCATTTTCAACTGCAATACGTCCATTTCAATTTATATGATAAATGACGACAACATATAAAATCGTGTTTCCCCCAGATATGCTTGTTCTTTTAAAAGCCAAGATAAAGTGAATATTCGTCATAATTATTTATTATTACGGTGGCAGCAGTTTTGTGATGACGTCACAAGGGAATCGGTTCAGTTTTATTAAAAACATATTGAGCATAGTTTTTTTTGAAAAGCGGGAAGTATTCCCTTGACTTTTCTTCTGAATACACCACATTAAGCAAAGTCATTCAACAATAATATTTGAAAATAGGTAAAAGCAAATCTTTATGACCCCCCCCCCCTTTCAGGGGTATGAAGATTGATTAATAGGAGTAAAATGGGAAATTTTCTAACAAATATCTAATTACAATGAATTCAAAATTTCTCATGCAATGCTCAGGGGAAAAACAAAGAAAATAATATTTTTAATATTGCGTGAATCTCTTTTAATATTGTTTAATTTGAAATGTTTTCGCATCCTTTAATTTTTCATGAGTTGATTTTAAAAGCAATTGCAGTAATTGAAAATAAAGGAAACTTTATTTAATGTCAGAAAATGGTGCGAGGCGCTATATGCATTGCAAATGGTTTTATGCCGTTTTATTTGAAATGAAAAATAAATTACATTGCTATTCAGAAAGCATAAAATAAACAGGTGATACGTTTTATGCATTGCGAATGGTTTTATATCTTTTGTTTGAAATAATAATTACTTTAAAAGCTTTTCTAGTATGAAAACATTACTTTTACAAAATCATTAAAAAACGATTCGAAAACATAATTTTAACTGGAAAATACCTTATTTGAATATCTCCGACAACTTTATAATATAAATAAGATCTTGTAGATGTAAAAAAAACATTTCGAGTTGCCAAAAATAGGGAAGAATTTTCCGTAATGTAAGATTAGGGTTAAGTTAAAATACTTAAATTTATTCTCGAATAGCATCGGACCCGGGAATTCGAGATGGCATTAGTCCTTGTTGGAATCATTAACCGTTCCATAAAATTTCAAATTAGTTCATTGAAGGCAGATCTCATTCTGCCTACGTCACATGCATAGTCTTTTTTTTTTTTTTTTTTTTTTTTAACCTCCACTTTAAGGTATGACAAAAAGGAATTAATGGAGACACTCACTGCAAAATGATTCCAATGTATTAATCACCCTTAACCCCTTAATTCTCGCTCCCGTCAATATCACGGTCTGAGGTGTCGTTCGTTATTTCTTGTGCCCGTCATATTTTCGGGCTGGAGATTTAATTGCTGTAAAAAACTTCAAAACCAGAAAAATTTAACTGGCATTCCCGTGTGAAGTCTGAATATTTCCGCTTGTGTTTGGCTTTTGGCGCTGATTGTAATGCTGGATGATTGTATTGCATGTTTCGAAATATATAACACTAAAAAAATTATTAATAATCAAAATTTAATGTACATACAGTAAACTCCCGACTATCCGGCTCTCGACTATCCGGCCCTCCGTACTATCCGGCTTATTAAAAAAAATGGAAGAATGTTGTAAGCGGCCAAGGCAGGCAGGTTTTCGTCCAGGTGGGTGTCAAAAGCATGGGGGAAAATTCCAAACATAGTAACTGCAAGGTCTTGGAACATTCTTTTGCACTAAAAATGCAGACATAAACCCGTGTCGGAAACTGCGATGGGAGATGAGAACGATAAGCTTATTCCATTGCTGAAAAATATACCGGGCTCTGACGGTGTCAATGCAGAAGACATACAGAATGGATGGCAAACGAAGTCAATGAATTAACTGAAAACGATATTGTAAAAGTGTTGACAGAGGGATAAATATCAGAAGAAAAAGATTAAAAGGGTTGTAGGAAAAATCTCCTCCCACATTCGTAAGAGTTCAAGACGATTGGGGCAGCACTGTAGTACATTAGTCAACAGGAATCGACGCCAATTGATATCCTCTACTTGCCTAAATGGAGGGACATTGCGTCGCGGAAGGGGGATAACAGGGAGAAGGAGTCCTCTATTAAGGACTTAAACTAAAAACTGTAAGTTTTGTCTCTTATCTTATGCATAACTTTTCATATTTGTGCAATCATTTATTAATAAACAGTAAAATAAGATTTACTAATTTTTTTACGACTTAGGATTGCGTTTTATGTTAATGTTTTGCTTATTTTGAAACTGTGTGTACTGTATATATAAAATTTATCTTAATATGTGTATAGCATGTGTTTTTATTATCATGGCGGGGAGGGGGGGAGAGGACACGAAGTTAGTAAATATTTGTAGAGCTCCGGCCTATCCGGCTTTTTTGTTATCCAGCCTACCCTTCCGCCACATTAGGCCTGGTAGTCGGGAGTTTACTGTAATTTCAAATATTATTTGTAAAAATTTGTGTGATGATGATAAATAAAGATGCAAGATGTGAAAAATAAAGGTCTTATTCGCATTAATTTGTATGGTGTAAAACAAACATTAAGACACAGAATTCTCGCATGGTGGCTTTTCTACAAATGGGAATTTGTTCTATAACATCTTTATTTTTCGCCTTAAAAAAATAATTGCATATTTTATTTAGAAACCTTATAATTATTCAATTTCTGTAATAAAAGAAATAGGTACTTTTTTGATGGTTTTTCCAAATATTAAGCGACCGTGAAGGGGTTAAGCCATTTTGCAAATAACGTTTAAAATATATAATGTCGTTCACGATAGAAAAATAAAGTAACCTCCTCAGATTAATAACGTCTTTCAACGCGTTAATGAAAGAAAAGCGATCTTCAAATATTAATCATCTCAAAAGACTGGGAACTTCAGCTCGTAAATCTAGGATCTAGGAGAAGTGAAATATGCGTAATCAAGTAATTTCCAACTTATTCAGGACTCAAACATTTCTCATTCTGTGCTATACTCCTCAAATAGATATGAGTGAAATGTATTCTACAAATAAGTGTAACATTTAACGTGCATAAATATTTACTTAAATTTAATACCATCCGTATAATTAAACAATCAAACTAAGAAAAACACTAATACAGTATACTCTCGATTATCCGTGCGCGGATTATCCGTACTCATTCCGGACTAAAAAAAAAAAAAAAAATTAAGAGAAACATTTCCACTTGTATCGGGCATGTAAAATCAACGTTGACGTGAATTAGAATCCTGTCCGGTTTATCTGATAGTATTCTGAAGACAAGAGATGAACAAACAGCAGAAGCAAAAAATGCATTAGAGTTTTTTTTTTTTTTTAAGCAGTTAATATTAAAGGAAAATTCCTAGTTTGATGTTATACAGCATGCAAATGTAAGTAATTTATATATTTTTGTACTGATGCTGATTTTTTCTTGAAGAAAAGGGAGTTTTCGGATTCTCAGTGTTTTTCGATTGCCCGTGCAACCTCTCCCGGTGATTAACCCGGATAATCGGGAGTGCACTGTAATTACTATATTTTTCCATAGAAGGCTAGATAACACTTTCTCAATAAATTAAAGGTTTGTTGGCATGGTAACCTCAAGGACCATCCCACGTGATTGGATAAACTAAGTACACGTTGGACAATCAAAAAAAGGAGGTAAGTGCAATTTCCTTATCTTTAATTTTACCTTTTACTATGCTATACCGAGCATCCACAATACTTCATTAAATTTCACAGTCCTCTCTAATGTTAATCCATCGAGACGAGCTTCCTTTACAGAAATTTTCATCTTTTATAAGCGATTTTTAAAAATAAAAATTTATGCGTAGTTTAATATAAAAAAAGCTTGGAATAAATAACCAAAATTTTCAATTATAAGGTACTGGTAGGTATAACCAAGGAGTCTGAAGTTCTAGACGTCTGCACGGACCGAAATTTCCAGGCCCGGGCCCGGCCCGACTCATAGAAAAAAAATTTGACCCGTCCGGCCCGATGCAAAAATTTAAAGTTCGGCCCGGCCCGGAAAAAAGTTGAAATCTCGGCCTGAGCTGAAAAGTTGAAGCCCGGCCCGGCCCGGCCCGAGTGAATTTCTACAAAACATTGATTTTTACGTCAATTTGGTTAAAAATTTGTCTCGTACGAGAAGTTCTGACCAATTTTTTTTTTCCATGTTTATAATCTTCATTTTCATAGAAGTGCCGCAGGCAACGATATTTATTTTTTTAATGAATCCCTATTTCTTGTATATAAATGTTTCAGTTATCATTAATATTGTTAATCCATATTCCATTGAAGTGTTAAAAATCTGAAAAATGCTATACAGTAAAATCTTCTAAGACGGAATTGCATAGAAAAAAAAATGCGTTATAGACAAGTTCCCTTCTTAGCAAGTGTAAATGTATTATATATTCTTTCCTTGCTTATTAGTATATTAATTTTGAATGGATCAACACGTTTTTCAGTTTAAAACAGGGTTCAGTCATAGGCAGGTTCCTTTTCACACATTTTACTACATTTTGATTTAGCTATATTTTAATAAGCGTAGAAATCTACTATTCTTTAAAAATAATAAATTTTAATGTAGAATAGTGGCGATTTAAAAATGTATGCATATTTTGCAAAAATGTTTAGGCCAGGCCTAATTTAACTGACTTTTGAATGGACCAGGCCACGCTGAGACGATGATTTTCCTACCGGTTGGGTCAAAGCTAGGACTGAAAATTTTGGGCCGTGAAGACTAGGAATGAAACCAGTCGAGTCCCGGCTCTGTACAGAAAAAATAAGTTTGGCCTAGCCCGAGCCTTCAGAAAAAAGTATAGGCTGGCCCGAAAAGAGTGGAGACGCGCAGAACTCTATAGTCTGAACACTTTATGCGCCACATATACGCGACGCTCGTCGCAAAGAAGCTAATGAAGAATGATCTTCAACAGTAAAGTCTTTTTACTTTTATTTTTAAAATTTCAATTCGGTAGTTGAACAAGTTCTACACTCTCTCAAAATTTGTATTCTCATTACCATACTACATATGATTTGTCTTTCGATCAAGTTTCTAAAGTTCTTCCTACAATTCACAAAATAACACGAATCGTTACAAAGCGACTCTTCGTATTTAGTCTGAATTAGAATAAATGGCAGAAGATGAGAATTTTTCACTGCACGATTGACTTTAAGGTATGTTCTAAACAGTGGAAAAATTGCATCCTCTCTATGCATTCTGAGTAATCTGAAAATCAGCAGACTGAAATTCGGAAAGATAAATTTCAGTTCTGAAAGCGAAGGGATAAGGATTTATTGATTATGTCAACCGTGTATAAAAATATTGGATGGAGATATTTGATGGTATCTTCAGAAACTTTTATTTGTCTTATTCTGCTGTTTCAGCAATTAAAATATGATGGAAAATATCTGTATTTGCCTTGATGTCAAACTTACGTAAATAGGTAAATTAGTCTATTTTTTCTTCAATATTTTTTCTTTTTAATTTAATTTAATTATTATTATTATTATTATTATTATTATTATTATATTTTTTTTTTTTTTTTTTTTTTTTTTTTTTTTTTTTTTTAAGTTTGTATATTCAGCGCATCTTGAAGCATAGCCAAGTATGAGATAATTTGAAAAACATTAATAGTTTCTATATGAAGCTCAGAAGGATCTCAGAAGGACATAGTAATGGATTATTAAAACATCAATTACAAACTACTTAACAAACTAAGTCACCGGGCAAACCTGCTCCATCGAACGGGGTAAGTTGGCCCTCTAAATTGATTTGATTTTCGAATTATTAAATGAAAACACACATAAAATATCAAATGTAATTTTAATTTGGTATACAAAAGATAAGGAAAGATGTTTTGCTCAACTTTATCCCAAGGTTTCAGATCATTTGAAGTTGGAACTGTGACTGCTGCTACAGACAAGAGGACATTAGTTGTAGGAGTATTATCTGTAGTTTTTTGCGGCAACTGGGTTGTAGAAATAGTTGAAGTTTCTGGTTGAACTGAAGTTTTTTTACTGGATCGAAGTTTCCTTTTCATTTCCTGTATCTGAATTTGGTGAGTCAGGCACTAAAGATGGCATTAGAAGAGGTGGGCCAAGATGTCCCGGATTAAATAGGCCAACTCGCCCTATATCGCCATTTTGGTTTTTGATCATCGTATAAAAATATTCTGTTAATATTTAAAAAAAAAAAAACAGTACATAGAAAAAGCTCTGAATAACGGTCCTTCAGACTGGTATTCACCAAAGTGAAACTTTAATTTAGAAAGAAATCAGAAACAATTATTTATAAGTAACAAAAAACTTGCCTGAGTGAAAATTTAGTGACTTTCGTTTGATTGCTTCTTGGTTGCTGAGGCAGTTGTGGGTGAAAGAAAACATATTAAGACACACGTCGCCTTGATAGTAACTACCTTGTTTGAAAAATATCGTGAATGGGCCAATCTGCCCCCATGATCAACATGCCCCGGTCTACCCTACTATTAATGTAAGCATGAAATATTTTTTATTTAACCATGCGATATTTTAATACTTTAATTCATAAAATAATTTCAAAATAAATTTAATCAGGATGTCTACTAACCAGTGAGAAAAAAACAATGTGAAACATACTTTCATGACATATTTTATCGGTGTGCCATTATATTAAATGACAATATTTTACTGATATCAATTTTACCCCCAAATTATAAAATAGATTTTAAATAAAAAAAACGAAAATTTGGTAAAGGCAATATACAGCATCTAACAGTATAACTTACAACAAATGAGTCAATCAGAGCAGCAGAACTTCTGTCTCCAAAAGTCAGGGAGAAGAGGGGAGGGGGCGGAGGAGAGGAAAGAGCCAAATATTTTGAAGAAAAAAAAAATAGAGGACACAAAGAATTTACCGGGAAACAGAACAGAGCGCATCAGTAGTTGAAACGAAAAGGGCAGGGCGCAAGGCCCTTTGAAAAACACCAAATGGGAACACTAATCTCTTGTATCTAATCCTTTGTCTTATATTATTAACTTTAGCTGTGATATCGCACAGTTCAAGTTAATTAACAGCTAATCAAAAACTAGTTAAAATTAAAACAAAGTTTTAGTTAGTGGTGATGAATTTTCGACTAGAAAAATTGTAATAATTCATTTTGAACCTGTAAGTTTCGTAATAGGGTGAAACCCCCAGTTATTGACACCTAACCAGTACTGACACTTCAGCAAAAATCCAACTCAAATAAATATTTTCTGGCAAAATTCTTCAAAGTAATGTTACCTAAGGGTAACTTATTTGTCTTAACTATTATAACTTTGTTTTAGTTATTGGTTTTTCAAAATAGGGATGGTGTCAGTTACTGGAGTTTTTGATCATAGTTAGTGAAAAAAATAATTTTTAGTAATAAAGTGTAATTTTTCAAAAAATTTTCATCAATAATTTTTTATCTCTACTATTTTATCAAAAATAAAAACAAGAAACAAGTCGGAAATTGTATGTCAAATGTGACAAATGACGTGCGTTTTATAAATATTCAGATCTTGGTGGAATAGCTGTTGCATTCTTATGCAAAAAAGCATTATCACACAATTTATTACGATTATATATATTAAATTCAGTAATACAGAAATAATAGGACGCCATATTAAATAGGATGTCATCACCATAGCAACTTAGAATCATGACCTTTCATGGGATATCATTGAATTCATGACGTATGATAGCATTTAATAGAATGAAGAAAGTTTTTATTAATATCTTTTGAAGTTTGGATTCAATTTTCATGAAATTTGAAAAGACACGACACAATTCTGCAACGATTTTATATATTAAATTTCAAACCATTCGGTTGGGTAGTTTTTGTACTGTTATATACGGACAGACAGACGGACGGACCAGATGACGACTATAGGTGCTACGTATTTATATAATTACGAACGCACCTAACAAGAATAAAATAGATTTAAAACTTTGTAATAGTAATTTGGACAAGAAAGAATCCCTGAGGTGTCGGTTACTGGAGGTTTCACCTTCAATTCCATAGTATGTTTTTAAGATATGATATATATATATATATATACATAAAGATATGATATATAATAAAAAAAATGCTTACCTAATATTAATGTTTACAGGAATAATAAATGGCACTTACCTGAAAAAGAAAAATAGATGTACATTAATAATCAGTAACTACTAATCAAAGCACTCAATGACATTCTCAACTAGAGGTATAGCAACAGCATGACATACTATGCTCTGACGGAGAGGCTATTAAAGCAAGGAATTCTGTCGGATTACTTGGTTATTAGTTACTACCCAGAGCATTTAGTTGACACTATGATTAAAGAGCAAGAATTCCAGTACAGATACCTACCTCCCCAACCATCCATATCTAATGGACATGTTCGTATTGATCAGTCTGAGATAGATGTAATAATTTTATAGATTAACTATCTAATGAGATAGGTTGATACCATGGAAATGTTATAAGACAGGAACGACGAACCCATGGCACGCGTGCCAAAAGTGGCACGGGAAAGAATAATTTTGGCACGGTGGTGCTTGTGGCTCTAAATAAAGTGATATTGCACAAAATACACAAATTTAGATGATCTGATCTTGTCTAAATCGAATTAATTGGAAATTGAAGATTTTTTTTATTCCGGTTTTTTAAAATACCGAAAATTTCCGCATTGCTAAAAGTACCAATAGTATAATTATGGCAACTTAGAAATTAATTTCAGAACTGTTTAAAGAAACTGGCGTTTGCCCTTTTAATAATTTTTCCATCTATGTGCAAGGTCATTTTCTGTTGTAAAATGTCCTATTACAACAGGATTAAATAAAAAATAACTTTATATATTGTTTTCGCAAATGGAATAAATCAAATAAAAGCAGTTGTCAGATAAATCTAGTTCAGTTTGCATTCTGTTGAAATTAACTGAGTACGAACCTGATATTAATTATTTTTCTTCTAATATGCAACAGCACAATTAATCACATGATTTTTTAAAATAGTTTCAAAAATATAATTGTTTTATGATTATTACAGTATAATACATGTATGTCACCCATGTTACTTATTTAAAAAAAATATATTACGTGATTTTTATTCACGATTTTTCAATTCATTAAATGTGTTTATCTCGTTGGCTCGTCAAGGCTATGTAAAATATTTTTGGAAAAAAATGGTATGTGACTATAAAAAGGTTCGCCAACCTTGCTAGAAGGTGAGGAATTTAAATTGATGTACTTGCAGGAATAACTTCATTTCCTGGTTGTGATTTAAAATATTTATTTTGATTTTAGACGGTCCTTAAAATAAGAATAATGTAAACCAAATAAGAAATAATATACAGAATTTAATAAAAAGAATGACTATCTATATTAAAAAGAAATAATCCAGTCAAGTGCGAATATTACTCACTCACAGAGGATTCCGTACAATAAATATATGAGTTAGTAACTAGGCATTGCATTACATAAATATATCATTTAAAGTTGTTATCTATGCTTTAAAAGCCGATGGCGTATAGAGTACGCCGCCCGTATCTTTAAGGTTTAATATCTCGGCTAATTACCGACAATATTTTTTTTCGAACGTCCTTATCAACAATCCTTTTATACTTCTGTGACTTTTTATAGGTACCTCCAGCACTCCTAACTCTTTTGTTGAACGCCCGCAAATCGAAATTTGTGTGCAACGAAAAAATGCGACCAATCTAATTTTTCTCAATTTCCAGAAAAAAAGAATCGCCAAGACCCCTATAACAAAAAGAGCCGAAAAAAAAAAAAACATAACCGTGAGTAACGATTACGTCCTATCGACAGGGACAATCATCTAAGCAATCAATTTAGGTTTTTTTTTTTTTTGCAAATTTTTAACTTCTAAACATCGCACATTTTCATTTTTTACACCCTTGAATACGGAAAAAAATATTGTCGTTTAACTATAAATAATGCTTGGTGATTTTGTCACCCGCGTTTGGCTAATAAAAAATTGCCTTAAATAAAATTAATTTTTTAATGTATAGTTAAGTTCTAGAAAAATTAAAATGTTCTATTGTCATCGAAAACATATCTGTGTACATAATTTTTATAATTCTGGAATGTTAGGAAACGAGTGAAAAATCTATTGCAAAATTCATATTTATATATATGGCATGAAAGTAGGAAATGGGAAAAAAGGCGGAAATTTTTTCCCATCTATACAAAAAGGCCAAACTTGTATAATTTAGATGCATTTCAACAGTTATTCATACAATAAAATAAATTATAACTGTACATATGATTTTTTTTTTTTTTTTTTTTTTTTTTTTTTTGTAACTTAGAAAGTATTAAAAGCAAGAAAAAATAAATAACAATAAATGTATAAATTCATTAAATAAAAAAAGAAAATTGGAAACAGTTTGCTAAAAGTATAAATCTATCCAAATGTACCTGACGAACTTATGTGAAGTACAGAGATTAATTTTCCAAAATAAATGTATTATTTTAAATGATTTATTCAAAAGAAAAAAAAAAATCTCTATGCTAAATATATGCACACCAAATTGATCTTTACTCCAGAAATACATTTCCAAAAATGCATCACTGAAATTACCCAGAAGTGTTTTATAAATAGAATAAAATATTCTATTCCAAAAGAACCTTATGGAAACTTCCTGTTCCTAGTTAAAGAACTTAACTTATATGACTTTCAGATGCTTATAATAAAAGCTCTCCTTTGATTTTATAGTATAGCAATTCAGAAACAAACTCCAAGGATTTGAGTAGACAAAATGTCTAATTATTAAGCTTTCTAGACCGCCCCCCCCCCCCCATATACACTTCTAATGTTTCCTTTGCATTTTTGCATCAATTCAGAGAATGTCCAAATTTGCTTTTAAAAAGGTGGAATTCCTCCTTTATTAGGAACTCTTTCATGCCTGGTATTACAATTTTCAATAAAAAATGTTTTCTCCCCCTATTTTCTGTACATTTGGCATTATGCTGTGTAACCAGGAAAGCACTGGTTAGATCCTCTGGTTTTATTAAAAAGCAGTCTATCACATTTGGTACATTGGGGCAAAATTTCGATTAGCGACCAAAACAAGAAAGAAAAAATCATGCGTCAAGCATAGATTGTTTTACACTTTCCAACATATTCAGAATAATGTAACAAAACCGCACTGTTTAAAAAATTAAAATATTACGTCTAATTCAACCATATGGAAACGCATAACACATTTCAAAACCCAATTTCCGCTGTCCCCATCTACAATCGAAAAATTATCCGAATTCTTTGAACAGCCCTGTATATGATATATAGATTTGTACTTATTAACTACTTTTAACTACTTGTACTGTACATGTGAACTAAATTTAGTTCACTTAAGAAATACATATACTTCAGTTGAAAATTCCCCTTCAGCAATTTCCTCTAATAAGGAAACACAGAACAAAAAATATAATGAATAAAAATTAAAAATAATACGAAAGTGATTTTCCGAATTTAAATCTACAAGCAACATACAAAAGAATATTTTACATCTCAAAGAAACATCTCAATCTATTTCTTTCTTTTTTTTTTTCTTTTTCTCTGTTCGAGTGAATTTCAAAGATTACATATGACACTTTAGAAATATTTCTTTCCGCTGTCAAACAACATAGCTTAAATAACATTTCATCGTTCATTAATTTTTCATTATTTTCTACAAATTAAATATGCCGCAATGCAACATTTCATTCTTTAGTAAAATGTAAAGGGAAAAAAAGAAAACTATGTACTGTACAAAAAATATAAGCAGTTTCAATTGAAAGCAAAACTGAAATTCTAATATAAAGAAAAAAAAAAGAATGAAAAAAAATCACAAAAGAATGATTTTCAGATTAATCTATGTAATTTAATAAATGTTATTTAAGGCATTTTCGCCTAAAAAAAATTCTTGGTTTGAAAATAATTAGTTAATGTTTTCATTTTTATATTAAGAAGATATAAAACTACGAAATTTTGAAGGGAAAGAAAATATTTATTAATTTATAACATTCTTTTATTTAATTTTCTTGAATTTTGTATGTAAAGATGCAATTCTGTAATTGGTTTTTAACATATTTCCTGGATATGGTACAGTTATAAACTAGTCGGGTGTGACAATCTCAAAACTTTCTTCTCTCTCATACATGTTAATACTTCAAAATTCGCTATCCCAGCGCCAAAAATAAATGGCAATCTATGCCCATCACGAGGATTTTAAAGATATGAAATTCCGTGCAATAGTTCTTGACATATGACTGTCTCTAAAATCGTGTAGCAACGCTGTTGGGTAAAACACTAAAACCTAATCAGCAACAACATATGCCAACGTCTAACTGAATATGAAGTTTCATAAAATTTGCATTAGTTTTTGAGAAAGAGCTATTGTGGAAATCGTGAAAAATGCAACACAGGAGCGCCACCTGTTGGGTGATTTACACCAAAACATGATCAGCACCAATATTTATCAAGGTATACCTGAATCTGAAGTTTCTAAAATAGGCCAAAATGGTTGTGAAATTCCAACAACGAAATATTTTGAACAGTAAAAAAAGTAGAAAATATAAAAAAAAGTAAAGACAATAATAATAATAAAAAAATACATGCACCCTTTTATCCTTTAATGATTCAATATTAATTAAGTTCTGGTTATACGTTGATAAAAGAACAAAAAAAGTTTTTCCTCCCAACAAAGTTAAATTTTGACACATTTTTTACAAATTTTTAAACGCAAAATCATGCACTTGCAAGCATGATTGTGGAAATGATGTGTTAAAACAACTTTTCATTTTCAATAAATGAATTGCATCTTGAGTTATAAGCTATTGTTGTCCGCTGACGCCATTTTTTTTCTTCTTTTCTGCACTGTCGTGTCAGAAATTCTGCTTTATATAGTTTCTGAATAACAGCCCTTTTCAATTTCATGCGTTTGGGAGTTAAAAAAAATAAATAAATAAATAAATAAATAAATAAAAATGTGTCAAAAGTAGTCATTTTGTATTTGAGAACAGCCTTAACCTCGCGCTAGTCGCATGTGTATATCTGCGATACAAGCCGCCATTTTCCTCTTGTAAGTTTTGAATGCATTAGCTGGTTCGAGAACAACAGCCGCGGGTGAAGAATTGATAGAGGTGGGAGGAAGGTAGAGGGAGCCACGGGTTCTGAATCTACTAGGTTCAAAACTTACAAGAGAAAAATAACGGCTTGCATAATAGAGATACAAATACAGGTTTAAGATTCTACTCTAATAATAATACAAAAAATAAAAATTAAATTGGTATAAAAAATAACCTTCAAATTTAAGACCACAACTCTATACTCATATTCATTAATAAATACTGAAATATGTCAGCGGCGTTCAGTTTACCTTCCCTTTTACAATCCACAATTTCATGTAAAAATGTTTCTTTATTTCCATTACCAGTTGGTTCTTTCTAAACATTTACTTTTATTGTTCTGCGACAATTCAACTCTCCACTTCTCAGAAAAATAAAATTTGCAAAACCAAATAAAGAAAACGATCGAATAATACAAAATGTGTTCTAATCGAAAACTTTGATATGACAAAAGAAAAACATCTTATATGAAAAACTATAAATGAAATTTACTTTTTATTAAAATAAAAGATTTTTATATAAAGACATTGGGCTCGCAAGGTTAAGTAATCCCCATACTTTCTTTAACTTTATCATTATGAAGCTTTCATTTTTATTATAAGATTAAATAAATCTTACGATTAGATTTACTTTTTCAAGTGAGCTATTTCTAGACAATTTTCGTGAACTCGTTACTTCTAAAATCCCCATAAAAAACTGCTTTTCTCTAAATATGCTTACGATCTTACGAACATAAAATACTAACATACTGCAATGTAATATGTTTAATACATTAAAAAGATAATACCAAATGTTGTTCACACAGGAAAAAAAAACAGCAAAATAAAGGGAATCCAAATTCCTTTTAATTAAGAGCTTTATTAATGATATGAAAGTCTGTATCAAAAATTCTCTGCAAGTACAGATTTACATTTATTGTTATTTTACTTAAGATTCTATTTTAATAGTAAAATAACGAATAAAAATTAAGTTGATACAAAAATAAATATAAATTAAATAATTATCAAATATAATAGATTTAAATAAATAAAAATAATTGTCAAATTTAAGACTACGACTTCATACTCATATTCTTTAGTAAATCCTGAACTATGCAGGTATGGCGTTGAGTTTGCAATCCAAAATTTCTTCAAAGAATTTTCCTTTAGTTTACTTCTAACATTTACTTATATTGTTTTTCGACAATTCAACTTTTCAAGCCTTAGAAAAATAAAATTTCGAAAACCAAATAAGTAAAATGATCGAGTAATACCAAAAGTAAAAATACATTCTAACAGAAAACTTTGATAGAGCAAAAGAAAAACATCTAATATCAAAGAACTACAAATGAAGTTTATATAAAAATCTTTCATTTTAATAAAAAGTAAAAACATTTGATTCTCAAGATTACGTCAGCCTCAAAATTTCTTTGTTTAACTTTATTATTATGAAACTTCATTTTGCTAATAAGATTTAACAAAGCTTACAAAAAGATGAACTTTTTAAAGGAAGTTATTTCTAGTCAATTTTTGCAAATGCATTAATTCTAAAATCCTCATAAATAATTTCTTTTCTCTAAGTATGCTTAAGAACCTAAAATAACAACACGTACTGTAATGTAATAGGTTTAATATATTAAAAAAAGAATACCAAATGTTTACAGAGAGAAAAAAAAAGTGAGAAAAAGAATAAAGATAATAGCAAGCATTTTAAATGATTAGTATATTAATCATATGAAAGTGTGCATCAAAAACTCTCCGAAAGTAGATTTACATCTTTTGTCATTTTCCTTAAGATTCTATTTTAATAATAAAATAAAGAATAAAAATTTAGTTGATACAAAAAAAGTTTAAGGCCAAATTTTTGTACTCATATTCTTTAATAAATCCTGAATATGCCAGTGGCGTTCAGTTTGCCAACCCCTCTACAATCCACAATTTCATCAAGGAATTTTCCTTTATTTTTCTTATCGGTTTACTTCTAAAATTTAATATTGTTTTGTGACAATTCGACTTTTCACGCCTTAGAAAAATAAAATTTCAAAAACCAAATAAAGAAAATAATCAAGTAATACAAAAACACAAATGCACTCTCATAGAAAACTTTGATATGACAAAAGAAAAACGTATATGAAAGAACTATAAATGAAGTTCTTAAAAAAACCTTTTATTTTAATAAAATGTAAAGGCATTTAGTTCTCAGGGTTACGTAACCCTAGTAATTTCTTTGTTTAACTTTATTATTATGAAACTTTCATTTTGATAATAAGATTAAACAAATCTTTAAGATGATGCTCTTAAAGTAGGCTGTTTCTAGACAATTTTCGCGAATGCATTAATTCTAAAACCCTCATAAATAATTTATTTTCTGTAAGTATGCTTTAGAACATAAAATAATAACCCGTACTATAATGCATTATTTTTTGGATAGTAAAAAAGCCTTTAATATAATTAGTATATTAAACACATGAAAGTGTGTATCAAAAATTCTCCGAAAGTATAGATTTACATTTGCTGTTGTTTTACTTAAGATTCTATTTTAAGAATGAAATAAAGAAAAATTTAGTCGATACAAAAAAAGCTTAATTTAAGGCTAAATTTTCATACTCTTATTCTTTAATAAATCCTGAAATATGCCAGTGGCGTTGAGTTTGCGCCCCTTTTAAAATCCGAAAATTTCAAAGAATTCGCCATTGTTTTATTTATCGGTTTACTTCTAAACGTTAACTTATGTTTTCCATCAATTCAATTTTTCACTTACGAACATAAAATAATAAGTATTAAAAGGCAATATGTTTAATATGTATGCTTAAAAGGAAAGTGTTGAGGAAAAAAAAGAAGAAGAAGAAAAACAGCAAAATAAAGAAAAAGGCTCCTAGAAATAGTATAATTATCATATGAAAGTGTGCTTAGCAAAACGAGAAATAAAAAAGTATCAAAATTTTTACGAAAGCATAGACTTACATTTTTTGTTGTTTCCCCAAGATTCTAATTTAATAATAAATTAAAAGAATGAAAATTAAGATAATACCAAAAAATAACCTATCAAATTGAAGCCCACAACATCATGCTCATATCTTTAATAAAGTCTGAAATATGCCGGCGACGTTTAGTTCGCCATCCCTTCTACAATCCACAATTTCATCAAAGAATTTCCCTTTATTTTCCTTCTGGATCTTTTTACAGTAAGCTATTTCTAGACATTTTTTGCGAATGCATTACTTATAAAATCCTCATAAATAATTTCTTTTCTCTAAGTATGCTTACATGTATAGTTATATAAAATAATAACACGTAGTAAAGTAATGTGTTTAATATATTAAAAAGTTAATACCAAGTGTTTATAAAGATAAAAAAATAAGAAAAATAATAAAAAGAATCCAAAGCCTTTTAAATAATTAGTATATTAAACATATGAGAGTGTACCGAAAATTCTGCGAAAGTATAGATTTACATTTCTTGTCATTTTCCTTAAAATTCTATTTTAATAATAAAATAAAGAACAAAAATTAAGTTACCATAAAAAAAAAGAGAAAAAGCTGTCAAATTTAAGATCCTTCACTCTCGTATTCTTTAATTCAGAAATATGCCAGTGGCGTTGAGTTTGCCTTTCCTTCTACAATCTACAATTTCATGAAAGAATTTTCATTTATTTTCCTTATGGGTTACTTCTAAACATTTTCTTATGTTTACTTCGAAACATTTTCTTATGTTGTTCAGCGACAATTCAACTTTTCCCTCCTTAGAAAAATAAAATTTTCAAATTCATATAAAGAAAATGATCGAATAATATAAAATGTGGAACGAATAATGGAAATAACAAAAATTTGTTCTAACCGAAAACTTTGGTATGGTAAAATAATAACATCTTATGTGAAAGAATTTACAAATGAAAAATGTATATAAAAATCTTTTATTTTAATAAAAAGTAATTTATTTGTTTAACTTTATTATTCTGAAACTTTCATTTCACATAATAAGATAAAATAAATCTTAGAAAAACAAACTTTTTAAAATAAGCTATTTCTAGACAATTTTCGCGAATGCATTAATTCTAAAATACTCATATTCTTTAATGAATTCTAAAATATGCGAATGACGTTGAGTTTGCCTTTCTTTCTACAATCCACAATTTCATCTAGGGACAAAAAATTTCATCATTTTCCTTTGTTTTCCTAATCAGTTACTTTTAAACACTTACTTACGTTGTTCTGCGACAGTTCAACTTGTCACTCCTTAGAAAAATAAAATTTGAAAAACCAAATAAAGAAAATGGTCGTGAAATACAAAAAAACCATAATGCATTCCAACCGAAAACTTTGATTATGATAAAAGAAAAACATCTAATATTAAAGAACTACAAATGAAGTTTATATAAAAAACCTTCTATTTTAATAAAAAGACATTTGGTTCTCAGGGTTACGTAAACCTAGGAATTTCTTTGTATAACTTTATTATTATGAAACTTGCATTTTGATAGTAAGATTAAACAAATCTTTCAAAAAGAAGAACTTTTTAAGTAAGCTATTTCTAGATAATTTCGTGAATGAATTAGTTATAAAATCCTCATAAATAATTCATTTTCTCCAAATATGTTTAAGAACATAAAATAATAACGCTTATTATAATGTAATATGCTTAATATATTAAAAGATAATATCAAGTGTCTACAGAGAGAAAAAAAGAAGAAAAAGAATAAAGAGAATCCAAAGCATTTTAAATAATCATTCAATAATTTTAAATAATTCATATTAATCATGTGAAAATGCGTATAAAAAATTCTCCGAAAGTATAGATTTATTTTGTTGTCATTTTCCTTAAAATTTAATTTTAATAATGAAATAAAGAATAAAAATTAAGTTGATACCATAATAAAAAAAAAAGAAAACTGTCAAATTTAAGACTACAAGTTCATACTCATATTCTTTAATAAATTCTGAAATGTGCCTGTGGCGTTGAGTTTGCCTTTCCTTCTACAATCCACAATTTCATGAAAGCATTTTCATTTATTTTCCTTATGGGTTACTTCTAAACATTTTTTTATGTTGTTCAGCGACAATTCAACTTTTACTCTTTGGAAAAATAAAATTTTCAAAACCATATAAAGAAAATGATCGAATAATACAAAATGTGGAACGAATAATACAAATCACAAAAATGTGTTCTAACCAAAAACTTTGGTATAGCAAATGAAAAACATCTTATGTGAAAGAACTTACAAATGAAATTTATATAAAAATATTTTATTTTAATAAAAAGTAAAGACATTTGGTTCTGAGAGTTACAGAAAAATGAAATTTATATAAAAATCTTTTATTTTAATAAAAAGTAAAGACATTTGGTTCTCGGGGTTACATAAGCTTCATATAATTTCTTTGTTTAACTTTATTATTCTGAAACTTTCCTTTTCATAATGAGATAAAATAAATCTTACGAAAAAATGAACTTCTTAAATTAAGCTATTTCTAGACAATTTTCGCGAATGCATTAAATTCTAAGATCTTCATAAATAACTTATTTTATCTAAGTATGCTTAAGAACATAAAATAATAAAAGTATTATAATGTAATATGTTTAATAATTTAAAAATATAATACATTAAGCTTTAAAAAAAGAAAAAAAAATAGAAATTAAAGTATAAATGGGCAGGGAAAAACGAAACTCAAGCTTGGAAGAATTCTTGGACAAGAAGACACAATCTCGCCTAAGCTTTTTGCTGCTTAGAAAATATTTTCAAGAAGTTGGATTAAGAAAACAAAGGGATTAGAATAACTGGGGAACAGTTAATTCATCTCCAGTTTGCTGATGACATTTTAATTTCCAGCAACAGCCAAGAGTAGAGTTTCAGCATCAGAAAGATATGTTAAAAGATTTGGAAAAAGTTAAACGTGAAAGTTAAAAGTCATTAACGTGGGATTAAAAATAAATTTGGAAAAGACTAAGGTGATGGATTCATTTGTATCAAAATAGAAAATCGTCTACACTGTAGAAAAAAGGAAATCTACAAAACTCGTTTTTGTAAAAGCTACAAAAATCTGCAGACTTTTTAAATTTCACCTGTACACTGTACAGAAAAAAGATGTAAATCTACAAAACTAGTTTTTGTAGAAATCTGTATGCTTACTAAACTTTTACCGGTAACCCGGTAATTACATGATTTTATTTTTCTTTCTGCAGTTATATATAGAGTTCTAGGCATCCCTGTGTCCTAGAAAATTCTTAATAACCTTAAAGTTTGTTTGTTTTTTAACAGTGTAAACGTAAATCTGTTACATAATGTTTTTTTTTTTTTTTTTTTTTAGTTACATAAAAAGTTCTAGGTATCCCAGTTTTCTAGAAAATTCTCAGTAACCTTATAGATCTTTTTTTTTTTACAGTGTACAACACTGAGATTAAGGAAGTACAGTGTTACGTGTATCTTGGACAGGAAATAACATTGGACAACAGCATCATGCATGAAATCAATAGAAGAATAAGAAATGGGTGGAATGCTTTTGACGAGAACAGTAACTTTGAGAAGAATAACATGCCCCTTTGCTCGAAAAGAAAAGTGTTTAAATAACCAATCTGTTTTGCTTGCACTAAGTTATAGAGCGGAAACAAATCGATGTTAACAAAGTAGAAGGTACAAAGATTACAAACAACACAGCGAAGTATAGAAAAATGTGGAGATATGATACACTGTAAGAAAACCACTGTAGATTTGCCAGAACAAACTCGATCACAGTGAATGTGATGTATCTTTCTTTGATTTCCTAACTATATTAACATGGAAAATACAGTAGTTGCGTAAAATTAACAGCACAATGTGCTGGCAATTTGGACGCATTTTTTTACAGCACAAACTGCTGGCGTCCAAATTGCCAGCACATTGTGCTGTTAATTTTACGCAACTACTGTATTTTCCATGTTAATATAGTCAGGAAACCAAAGAAAGATACAGCCCAATCACTGTGATCGAGTTTTTGCGCGAGATGAACAGAACTTTGTACTGTAAAAATGTCGTTTTTTTTACAGTGTATGAGTAAAGTGGATAAGTAACCAGACGAAAGTTTTTTGATATCATCGAGAGAATTTAAAGGTTAAAATGAAAATGGGCTGGGCGCATTGCAAGTAGACAAGACAATATCTGCAGTACCATTATCCTTCAGCGGTATCCCAGAGATGTAAAGCGACCAAGAAGACGACCTCAGGAAAGATGAAGAGATGAAATCAGAAAAGTCGCTGGAGTTAATTGGATGACCAAAGGACTAGACAGGAAACAATGGAAAAATCTGGGGGAGACCTACATCCAGCAGAGGATTGAAAACAATTGAAGATTCCTATACAATAGTTTATTGCATTCAACGCCCCGAAGAGAAAAGGGGGAAATGAAGATGTAAGGAATTTTATTTCAATAGTAAGTGTGCTCGCTTAAGATCAAAGAAGAATAAACCATATTAAAATTTATTAATACATTAAAAGATAATGTATTAAACAAAAAAAAAGTGTACTTTTTTTTTACAAACGATTTACTAGACAATTTTTGCTAATGGGGCATTCTCACAATCTTTTGACTTTCAGATCCCTGAATAATAATTTTTTATTTAATACACTTTTTTTTTTTCATATACTTGGGAACATCCCATTGCATGATTGCACAACAATATTAACGAGATAAATAAGTTTTGGACGATGTTGGGGGGGGGGGGGGGTCCAAACACATGGAAAACTCATCTACCGTCCCGTGTCCCTGATTTTGAAGTTTGGAGCTGTCTGGATAAAATTGTTTCAATAAAAATAATTCAATGTAATTTTTTTCTAAATATGTAGCTAAAAATTAACCTGCACACATTTAGGGTTGATATTATTTTTTGAACTCTGTCCCTGGGTTTTAGATTCCTTACCATCCCTCTTCTAAAATTATACAGAAAATCACTTCAGATGCATCATACAGAATTTTTTTCAAGTTTTTGCTAATGCAGAAGTATGCTAGAGAAAGAATATCTAAAATTCTTTGACAGGAAATTTACTGCAAAATATAAATCAGCATTTAAATATCAATTTCAAGCACCGTGGCTTTATTGGTAGTCTCACCGTCACCAAGGTTTATTCCTGCACTTTTCGAGGTAAATAAATAAAAAAAAAAAATAATTTAATCCAATGTTAACAACTGTTTCTAAAAATCAATGAACATTGTGGCTATCACTTAGTCTTAACATAATTTTCCTAAAAATAGGTGGTAATTTTCCTTACCGTTCCATCCTTACCGTCTCTTTTTTTTACCATCTCATCCCTTTTTTTACCTTACCGTCCCTTCTTTAACACCCCTTTAAGACAATGTTATACAAAAATTCTGTATTAAAAGTACTACATTTGTATTATTTCTTATTTGAATGTCCTGTGGGTACTATGCAAATTCATTATAAGTAAAAATTTAGAAGAAAATAAAAAGTTATAGGGGTAAAATGGTAAGGAAAATTAAACTCGCAAGTTTAACTTAAACCTCAGTTAAATAAAAAAATTTTTCGCTACTGACCATTTTTTCTTTATTTTGAATCATTAAAGCATTCGTCTATCAGATTAAAACGTTATTTTAGCAAGTTTAATTTCGCCAGATTTTTTTCCCCAAAAGTCAAAAGATTGTGAGAATGCCCCTAATACGATTCTAAAATTCTCATCAATAATTTATTTTTCTTTCTCTAGAATATTTGATAACAACCAAACTTCCAAAGAGAAGAAGATCATCCGGAGTAAATAAAAAAGAATAACACGTAAGATAATATGAGGGGCACACAACCATAGTAGATCAAGTCCATTTTTGAAGGGGAAATAAAAAGATATAGTCCATTTAAAAGGTGCATAAAATCTGTTTTATTCACTCCCACAGTAAACCAAGTCTGTTTTTACATACTTTCTCATATATGGCATTTATGTACAGACATGGTTCAGTGTGGGAGTGAATAAAACAGATTTTATGCACATTCTAAATATATATATATATATATTTATTTATTTATTTATTTTTTTTTTTTTTTTTTTTCAAAATGGACTTGGTCTACTATGGTTGTGATCCCCTCATATATTAAACACATGAAAAATTGCTAAAAGTTTTTAACCATTTGGGAAAATGGTTATTGTCCTCGTCAGGATAGGAAATCAAAAGCATATCTGAAGCTTTTTATTGGTTTAATCCGCATTTTATTCGTTTTCTGATTGGTCCATACACTAACCTTTACTTTCAACAGATATCGATACTTCTGCTGCCACTATGACAAAAAAGTAATAAAAACTACAAAAAAATTTAATAACTCAGAAACAAATTAAGATACAGCTTTCAAACAAATTGCATTTTAAAGTACATTTTTTTTCTCTATACGACGGTGTAAAAAGTAATATTGTGGGATGTTTAGAAGTTTAAGAATGAAATTTCATTTAAAATGAGTCGTCAGAGTTCTACGATGGAAAAGCCTTTTCTCGAACAGCCAATGAAATGCTTGAATAATACGTAAGTTTCAGGTGGATAATCCGTACGAGTCGCAGGCGATTTTTGTCGCTTGCAATTTTTACGTGTAATAACACTATTAATGTTTAATTCATGGCGTACGTAATGTAGGATCAACTCCGTGCGATTTTTTATGTCTTAAATTTTAGTCTTTGAAAAAATCATTTTCCAAATGGTCGTTGTAATTTGTTAAATTGCTTTTTTTTTTTTTTAATATAACCTATTATTAGATAGTTTTCAGTTCACCATGCTAGAATTCCAAAGCCTCTATCAGTAATTTCTCTTCTCCTTGGGATATATGATTACATCCAATGTTCCAAAGAAAACCAAGGCCAATTAAGAACATCCAGATCCTTTTATCTAATCAATATCAATCACTATCAACTGTTCTTAAGAACAAAAAAGAATAACACGCAAGATAATACATTAAACATTAAACGTATGAAAACGTGTTAAAAATAAGTATCTTTTTTTTTTCTTTTTCTTAATACAACCTTATTACTAGGCAATTTTCATTAATGTCAGAATCCAAAAACCTCCATCAATAATTTATTTTCTTCTCCCTGCGATATATGATTATATCCAACATCCGAAAGAAAAAGAAGGAAAATGAAGAATATTCAGAGTGTTTTATCAATCGATATCAAGCACTAATAATTGTGCGTAAAAACAAAAATTAATAACACGCAAGATAATACATTAACGTATAAAAACGTGCTAAAATTTAATTATTCTTATTATTTTTCAACTACTTTTCAGCAGTGAATTTACGCTTGAAATTATTGAATATTAAAGCGTGAATTATCACTTTGCTAACTAAGCATAAACCAACTGAGTGAAAAATGTCCAAGCCGGGAATCGAACCCGGGCCTTTGGAATAGCGCTCCAGTGCTCTACCACTAAGCCACGAGGACGATGTCCAGCTTGGCATATCTCACTCACATAAGTCGGTAAGACTAGTGTAGTAAAGTGATAACTCATGTCTTTAATATTACACGTGCTAAAAATTGCATTTTTTAAATATAACCTATACTAGACAATTTTAACTAACGCAAGGATTCTAAAGCTTTCATGAATATTTTTTTTCCTTTAGAATATTTTATTGCATCCAAATTTCCAAAGAGAACAAGAACATCCAGAGTATTTTATTTAATCAATATCAATCACTAATAATCGTGCTTAAGATAAAAAATAATAACACTTAAGATAATATATTAAACACAGGAAAACGTGCAAAAAGTTAATAATTTATAAAAATATAACCTATTACTAGATAATTTTCACTAATGCCAGAATCCCAAATCCTCCATCAATAATTTCTCTTCTCTTCCTGGAATATATGATTACATCCAACGTCCCAAAGAAAAAGAAGGAAAATGAAGAACATCCAAATCCTTTTATCTAATCAATATCAATCAATCACTATCATATATATATATATATATGTGTATATATAAAACCTTATTAATAGACAATTTTCATTAAAGCCATAATCCAAAAACCTCCATCGATAATTTATTTTCTTCTCACTGCGATATATGATTCTATCCAACGTTCGAAAGAAAAAGAAGGAAAATGAAGAATATTCAGAGATTTTTATAAACCGATACCAAGCAATAATAATTGAGCTTAAAAACAAAAATGAATAACACACAAGTTAATACATTACCGTGTAAAAACGTGCTAAAAATTACATTTTTTTAAGTATAACCTATACTAGACAATTTTAACTAACACAAGGAAAGTAAAGCTTTCATGAATATTTTTTTTTCTTTAGAATATTTTATTGCATCCAAATTTCCAAAGAGAACAAGAACATCCAGAGTATTTTATTTAATCAATATCAATCACTAATAATCGTGCTTAAGATACAAAGAGAACAACACTTAAGAAAATATATTAAACACAGGAAAACGTGCAAAAAGTTAATAATTTTTAAAAATATAACCTATTACTAGATAATTTTCACTAATGCCAGAATCCCAAATCCTCCATCAATAATTTCTCTTCTCTTCCTGGAATATACGGTTACATCCAACGTCCCAAAGAAAAAGAAGGAAAATGAAGAACATCCAAATCCTTTTATCTAATCAATATCAATCACTATCATATATATATATATATATATATAAAACCTTATTAATAGATAATTTTCATTAAAGCCATAATCCAAAAACCTCCATTGATAATTTATTTTCTGCTCCCTGCGATATATGATTCTATCCAACGTTCGAAAGAAAAAGAAGGAAAATGAAGAATATTCAGAGGCTTTTATAAATCGATCCCAAGCAATAATAATTGAGCTTAAAAACAAAAATGAATAACACACAAGTTAATACATTACCGTGTAAAAACGTGCTAAAAATTACATTTTTTTAAGTATAACCTATACTAGACAATTTTAACTAACACAAGGATTGTAAAGCTTTCATGAATATATATTTTTTGTTTAGAATATTTTATTGCATCCAAATTTCCAAAGAGAACAAGAACATCCAGAGTATTTTATTTAATCAATATCAATCACTGACAATCGTGCTTAAGATACAAAGAGAACAACACTTAAGAAAATATATTAAACACAGGAAAACGTGCAAAAAGTTAATAATTTTTAAAAATATAACCTATTACTAGATAATTTTCACTAATGCCAGAATCCCAAATCCTCCATCAATAATTTCTCTTCTCTTCCTGGAATATACGATTACATCCAACGTCCCAAAGAAAAAGAAGGAAAATGAAGAACATCCAAATCCTTTTATCTAATCAATATCAATCACTATCATATATATATATATAAAACCTTATTAATAGATAATTTTCATTAAAGCCATAATCCAAAAACCTCCATTGATAATTTATTTTCTGCTCCCTGCGATATATGATTCTATCCAACGTTCGAAAGAAAAAGAAGGAAAATGAAGAATATTCAGAGGCTTTTATAAATCGATCCCAAGCAATAATAATTGAGCTTAAAAACAAAAATGAATAACACACAAGTTAATACATTACCGTGTAAAAACGTGCTAAAAATTACATTTTTTTAAGTATAACCTATACTAGACAATTTTAACTAACACAAGGATTGTAAAGCTTTCATGAATATATATTTTTTTTCTTTAGAATATTTTATTGCATCCAAATTTCCAAAGAGAACAAGAACATCCAGAGTATTTTATTTAATCAATATCAATCACTAATAATCGTGCTTAAGATACAAAGAGAACAACACTTAAGAAAATATATTAAACACAGGAAAACGTGCAAAAAGTTAATAATTTTTAAAAATATAACCTATTACTAGATAATTTTCTCTAATGCCAGAATCCCAAATTCTCCATCAATAATTTCTCTTCTCTTCCTGGAATATACGATTACATCCAACGTCCCAAAGAAAAAGAAGGAAAAAGAAGAACATCCAAATCCTTTTATCTAATCAATATCAATCACTAGTAAGATTTAAGGACGAAACAGAAGTGAAGTTTGGGCTTCACAAAATCTGCAAAAGAACACATTTATATTTTCAAATGTAAATTTTTGATTTTTCTTATTGAACTCCCATTTTAATAAATAACGAACAAAACCTAAAATATATACAAAACAAGTCAGAAATTGTACGTCAAACGTGCCAAACGTACTCCAATTAGTTTTATAAATATTCAGATCTTGGTGCAATAGCTGTTGCACTCTTATGCAAAAATACAAAATTTATTACGATTATACATATTAAATTCAGTAATACTGAAATAATAGGAATCCATCTTAAATAGGATGCAATCATCATGGCAACCTAGAATCATTACCGATCATGGGATATCATAGAACTCATTACGTATGATAGGATTTAATAGAATGAATACCTTTTTAAGCTTTGATTCAATTTTCATAAAATTTGAAATGACTCGACAAAATTGTGCAACGATTCTATATTTTAAATTTCAAACCGTTCAGTTGGGTAGTTTTTACGCTGTTATTTGCGGACAGACAGACAGACGGACGGACCAGATGGTGACTATAGGTGAAGCGTATTTACATAATTACGAACGCCTCTTATGAAACTACAACGGTTTAAATGAAAGAGGAGTAAAAATTTCATAAACGATTTTTAAAAAATCCACGTACAATTTCTTTAATAAAGTTTAAAATACACAGAAAACTTTTACGTAATATGCTTTGCTTGTCACACGCAACTTCAATAAAAACTTCCTATTTATTTTATTTAATATTTATTTTAATTAATTTATTCGTTCTAGCGTGCCAGAATTCAGTCTACAAAAACATAAAATGTATAAACCATAAAACAAAATTAGAAAAACTATAGCGAGATCTCCATAAAACAAAATCATGTTTTAAATCAAACGAAATGTTCGACATGCACGAAAGAAATATACTGTGTAGAAAAGAGTAAAAAAAATTTTTTTTATAAAAATCTATTCCAGTTTTGTAAATAGTATTCAAAGGTTGTATAAGCTCATGGGTGCAAGTTTGAAATTTGGCCAAGACTGAAAATATTTTAAACCCTGCCTCACTGAATGAGAACATACGCACGCGCCGATGCGCCACTTAGACAAATCCAGTGCTAAATATTATATGCAGTAAAATTCAATTATGTTGAAACCGAATTTTAAAAAGTGCATATGGCATGCATGTAAAGCAGTCATATTCATGTAAACAGTATCTGAAAAATTTAATTCATACAGGCTACAGCTAAAGAAAAATGAAGTTGACATGCTACGAAAAATAAAATTGCGAAATACTCAAGAATGTGCATGGGCAAATACAAAATGTTTTTGTAATTTTTAAAATATCTTTTCATAAATGACTTTTTTTTTTTTTTTTTTTTTACCTGAAATATCTGCAGATGTGTCTTGTTAATGTCTTTCTTTTTTTTTAAATCTATTATTACAAAACGAAAACACAGTTTGAAAAATATGTCATTCATATCTACTTTTACATTACAATCCTTTGAAGGAAGTGGAGTTATTTTAAGTCCCATTTTTAAACATTTTGCACAAATCCAGTAAATCTAAAAACGGATTATTTTATTTTGCCCGTTCTCAGGAATTTTCAAAAGACGGAATTCCGTCTGTGGACGGTAAACTTGCACCCATGTATAAGCTTCTTTGTTTCGATTTATAATTTGGAATTAAAAAGATATAACAAAAATTATAAGCGAGGTTTTAACCTTATTTATTTATTTATTTATTTATTTTTTTTTAATAACAGGCAACAAAACGATTTTTGTAGGTGCAAGGTTTAAGAAAGAATTTGTAAATTTTGATCGTAGACATTTTCGTTTAGGTTTTGACTCTTTCAGTCGGGCGTGGACCCGATTTTTCAAAAGAAAAAAATCCTGTATATTTCTCAAATGAAATATATATACATATAGTCAAAAACCATTTTAACAAATGAAAAATTGACCATAAAAATTAAATCCTTCATGATACCATAAAAATTGATCATCCAAAATGCTATACATCAAAGTGGAATAATTGAAAATGTATTATGAAAAATTACAAAAGGAATGTAGGAAACATGAATAAAAACTGAATCATATTGTGAAATTCTCGTCAGAGGCATTATTTCGCAATATAAATAATAATAATAAAAAAACAGTTGATTTCTGATCGAGAATAGCAAGCTTGGCTTTAAAGACTAATTCTCAAAATGCCCAATCAACTGTAACCATAAGATTACGATATAATCAAAACATATAAATCGGATATCAAATAAACCATGAAAGGGAATAACTGAATTTTTTTTTTACATAAAAAATGATATTAATATTACCAACGAAAGTAGAGACTGATTCCATAAAATTCGTTTATTTGAAGATAATTTTACAGACACTTAATATTTTTCAAAATAGCCTCCTCCTAGGTAAATAATATAAACAAGTAATAAAAAAAAAAAGTCAATTCCTACTTAGGTCAATAAGAGAAATTTTTTTCCTCCCATTCTTCTTTTCTCTTGAGTGGCGCTTAAAATGCCTTGATCAAGAAGAGGGCTCTCTCGGTCTTTAAATACCTTGATCAAGATGATTGTTCTCTCGATTATTGAAAATTAATTAATTTAATTTAATTAATGAATTAATATTTGAAAGAAAACTCGATTAACATCAAGTGTCATCCACTACAAGTTTAAAAAAATTTATTTGAGCTTGATTGGATGAATAATAAGTATTTTATTAACGATTGAAAATTTGAACAAGATAGATATATAGCGAGAGTGTGAGCTAATTAGGAAATGGAAAAAAAAAATAGTTTCACATTGATGAGTAATAATTAATTAGTTCGCTTTTTACGCAGTCGAGTTTTTTGATTTTTTTGATTTAATTGTTTTTCATAGTTGTATTAAAATATGGATCAAGTGTCTTTTCATTTTGGGTTCGGGTTTCAGGTTAAGGAAATTTTTTTTTGTCGGCTTCGGATTGACTTTAAGCAGAAATTCCGGGTTCAAAACTGACTCTAGAACAAAGTTAAAAAAGTAAAAAAAAATATATATATATAGGATTTTGCAAAATTTCCAATGGAACAAATTTACAATGTTTTTTTACAGTTTCTCTAATTTAATCAAATGTTTAGAAGTGCAATTATTATTTCGAAATTCTTATCTTCATTTAAAAAAATAACTAATAAATTTTGAAAAAACATTTTTTAACCTTTTTGTTGTAAAGCATTTTTATATAATTTTGAAAGTATAGAAAATATTTCGAAGGACAACTCTAATTTATCATCAATAACTTTATAAAAAAAAAATATTTATTGATTTTTTACTAGGTCGGAAATTAAGTTTTTCATTTATTCTAAAGCATACAAAACACATAAACGATAAACCGAAACAAATAAGTAAAATTTTTTAACAAAACAAAACATTCTTAACCGCATCCAAAAGGAAAATTTTCATATAACTAAAAAAAAAGGCATCTTATGCGAAAAATAACAAGTGGAGTTTTTAGAAAAATATATTTTACTTTCACAAAATAATAAAATCATTTTGCATTAAAGGTTACGAAAGCTTTCAAATATTTCTTTGTTTAACATTATACATTTATTCTGAAAGCATATTATACTGATAATTTTTACAAAGAGATCGGCCAAGCTTCAACTTTTTAAGATAACCTATTACCGAAAGATTTTCACTAATGCAAGAATTCAGAAATCTCGACTTTTCCCCCCTCCATGGGATATTTGATTATAATCAAACTTTCCAAGGAAAAAGAGGAAAAAATGAAGAACATAAAAACCTTTTATCTAATCAATATCAATCACAAGTATGTGTGCGTAAGAACAATAAAGAAAGAACTGAACTTTGGATCTTGTAAAATCTCTGAAAAAACAGAATTACAATTTTTGTTTTCTTAGTTTTTCTAACTTAATCAAATATAGCGGGGAGGGGGTGTAATCCTTTATGCTCTAAATTGTGATATCTTATTCAATGTCTGAATATATACTAGAAAATTCATATAAATTTTTTAATTAAAACTGAATTAATTATTCGGTAGTTATACTTCTTTTTGTAAAGTACTTTAAAGAATAATTAGATTAATTAACAAAAACAAAATACTGTTATGGAAATTTCACAATTCTTTGGAAAATTACTAAAATAAATTTATTGTAATTTTATCTGTAAATGGACAGGCTTTTGTAGTAGTAAATTTGTCTCTTTTATGTTCTAAATTATTATGTCTTATTTAATGTCTAAATATATACTAGAAAATTCATACAAGTTTTTTGATTAAAACTGAATTAATAAGTCAGTAGTTATAGTTCTTTTTGTAAAGTATTTTAAAGAATAATTAGATTAATTAACAAAAACAAAATACTGTTATGGAAATTTCACAATTCTTTTAAAAATTATTGAAATAATTTATTCTACTCTTATCTGTAAATGTACAGGCTTTTGCAGTTGAAAATTTGTCTCCTTTATGCTCTAAATTATGATATCTTATTTAATGTCTGAATATATGCTAGAAAATTGATGGATTTTTTTTTTTTTTATTAAAACTGAATAAGTCGGTACTTATAGTTCTTTTTGTAAAGTGTTTTAAAGAACAATTAGATTAATTAACAATATATATTTTGTTATGGAAATTTTACAATACTTTTAAAAATTATTTAAATAAATTTATTGTAATCTTATCTGTAAATGGAGAGACTTTTGTAGTAATTTTCATACATAGCATTTAAAAAACTTTCCAACATAGTTGAAAAGTGTTTATGAATTCATGTCTCTCTGGTCATTCTCTAACTCTTATAAATATACTCGGATTGCCCTGTATTTCTTTTACAAAGGTTATTGATATTTATTATAGAAAGTTCAGTATTGAAAATGAAGTGTGCAGCATTTTTAGCAAAACTAGCTATATCTAAAATTTGAAAAAATAAAGTTTTCTTAATCTATTCTAGTGGCGAATCTGCATCGAAAAAACACTACAATCTAAAAAACTAGTTTTATCGTGTATTTTTGGCATTGTAAAATCCTGGTTTACAAGGAAAACCAATGGACACAGTCAAAGGTTTTTCCAGATTTCCCAAAAATTTGATTTTCTGGATAAGGCGAATTTTAAACCTCACGTCCTCATATATATATATATATATATATAACCATTAATTAAACATTACCGACCATCATCAAAAACCGCATAATTGTGAATGGATTGACAATAAAAGATGCCACAAACCTATAATATAGAACTGTATGTATAAAATAAAGTACCTTATACTTAATTACAAGAATTAATAAGGAAGGATAAAAAAGAAGAATATGGATTCCGAAAAAATTGAAAAACATATATTGAATTACGTTTTCAAGAGTACAGAATTCAATGATATAAGCAAATCGGTTGTTTTCTGTGAGAAAAAAGCTAAAAGCTGAAATTTTTTTTTCTCCTGTACCCGAACAACCAATAGAACCAAAAGAATAGTCTCAAGATGAAAACAGAACATTATCAAATGTCATGAAATGGAAAAAAACACTACAACCCATTAAATATTTAATTTATAACAATAGAAATCTTACACAACTTAGCGAATAAATTCCCAGTAGATGTTCAAAATATATTCCCGCACATGGAATCCATAAGCATGATAAGATTAAGGTGAATAATAAAACAGTTAAGTTAACACAGAAATTAAAACCATATATATGCCGGGTGTCCCAAACATGACTGATGGATTTTAAAATTCAGTAACTTGCAAACGGCGACAGATATCTAAAAAGTACTTGCAGGAGGTTTATGTATGATGTCAGGAGTTTGTTTACAGGGATTATTGATTTTAGTTCAAATTTCAACGAATAGATGGCGCTGAAAGCAATATGTGCTCAGTCCAGGTCCGATTTTTGGTACTTCGGGATTCATTCAGTACGTTTTAGTCTCCTTTTTTTGCATGGAAGAAGAAAGAGGCCGAAAAATCTAACCTGGATTTAGCGGTTATTTCTTGCAGCGCCATCTATCGATGCTATTTGTAACTAAAACCGACAGTCACAGCATAAAAACTCCTGATATCTTACATAATACTCCTGCAAGAATTTTTTTAATATATGTCACCGTTTGCAAGTTATCGAATTTTAAAATCCATCAGTCATTTTTGAGACACCTGGTATATAAAGTCTTGCAGGAGTGTTATGTAAGATGACAGGAGTTTTTATGCTGCGATTCTCGGTTTTAGTTACAAATAGCATTGATAGATGGCGCTGCAAGCAATAGCCGCTAAATCCAGGCTCGATTTTTCGACCTCTGTTCTTCCATGCGAAAAAAGGAGATTAAAATGTATTGAATGGATCCCGAAGTACCAGAAATCGGGTCTGGATTGAGCACATACTGCTCTCAGCGCCATCTATTGTTTGAAATTCGAACTAAAATCAAGAATCACAGTAAAAAATCTCCTGACATCATACATAACCCTCCTGCAAGAATTTTTTAAATATCGGTCACCGTTTGGAAGTTATTGAATTTTAAAATCCATCAGATTTTTGGGACACCTGGTATATATAACCAATATAAAATATTACAAATTATCTATTTTAAATTTGGAATATCAAATTATTAAATTAAATTAATTATTAATGAAGATTTAAGACCAGATCCAAACATTTATAAATGCAGTTAGTAGCACAGTAACATTTCTTGATATTAATTATTTGAATTTTATTAGAGACTTTCTTAGATGATAAACTTGCAGCTTCAAATGGAATTTCTTACGAAAGGGTATCAAATAACTACATAAGTAGAAATCGAAATGATGATACACTATAAAAATGCGCAATTGCAGCAATAAACTTAGCACATAAAAATTAAGAAGTTTGCTAACGTTGCAAAACATTTATCTAACCATTATTATATATTTAAAAATATATAAGATACCTTTAATAAAAATTAATGTTTCAAAAAGAATTTTAGCAATTCAAAGTGAAAATATATTATAATACATCTAAATAGCATACATTCATAATGACTTGCGCATTAGCAGCAAAGTAATTCGAATGCTAATATATAACCTTTATAAAATAAAATATTACAAATTATCATCTATTTTAAATTTGGAACATATATATATTTATTTATTTATTCATTGAGGAATATGTTTGACCATACTGCACATTATTACTCCTTGGTTCATCAACATTTGAAAAGTTTTTTTGGCAACATGTGCAAATACTCCTTTACTTGTTTTTATGCTGTCTCATTCTTAGTCAGCAATGCTTTCAATGTGGTAATGTGAAATTTATTTCTTAATCCTTTTGAATCACGTTTTATTTTATACTTATTTGTTTTTCAATAATTTATTTCTCTATTTTTTGTGTGTTGGTAGTCCTAAATTCATATGTTTTAGCTATTTTATGTCTAATATGAAGATGAAACAACGCACTTTATTTGTGGAACTCTAGGCATTTGGGAACTGAAGATCCTGTCTAGATTCTACAAACATCAATTTTTCATTTTCTGCTCTTTACTTATTTATTTATTTTTATTATGTTTTTCAAATCTATGTTGAATATGCTAAGGGAATAGTTTAATTGTCAATGAATAAATTTGTTTCTTATTTATAATTTCAATACTTTTGTTGGTAAATTGTAATGGTTTTTTTAATGGTCATATATATATATATATATATATATATATATATGTATAACCATTATAAAATAATACAATTCATCATCAATTTCAAATATAATTTATAAATTGAGTATCAAGACAAACATTATACATATTAAATTTGGAACAACATTTACTAAATTAAGTAATCAATGAATTTTTTAAGACTAGATCCAATCACTTATAAATGAAGTATTAAAATATTATAACATTAAATCTGGTGAAAGGTCAATATTAACAGGAAAAAGAATAAATAAATAAAAATAAATATGTCGGAAATCAGAAATATTTGAAATATTTTGTCAAACTATTTGTAACTAAAACATTTTGACCAATGAAAAAGGCCAGAAAAAATGAAATCATTGACAGCACAAATAAATCCATTGTACGAAATGTAGGATCTCATAATTGTAAATACATAAATTCAATAAGAAAAACCACAAAATGAATGCAAAAAAGGAGAACTATCATGAATAAAAATAGAACTTATGATTCGCAACTCGTTTTCAAGGGCGGTATTACGATATCATAAGTAAAATACGGTTAATTTCTGAAGTAGAAATAAGACGCAATTGCTTTAATGATATAAACAAATATAAAACTTAATTAGGTACGACAAGGATCCTACAGTGGAAAGACACCTTCAAGACTTTACAGAAATATAACACTTTCGAATGAAAAGAAGTGATATCTATAAAGCGTAGCATATTTTCTAAATTCGTTTTCATACCGCCTAGCATAATATATACAGCAGTACCCATTAACAGAAATTGAAATAGATTAAAACAGAAAAAATGCTGATATCTATTAGAGAAAGGAAGCTTCTACTGATGTAAAAATGCGACTTTTGAAAACATATTCACTCATCCTAGGCAGAAAACGGGGGAGGAGGCTGTTTCTATAAAATCAATATCGATCACGTCTACGTATGTTTCAAATAAAAAAGAAAATACATCATCCGGATCTAGAGGAAAAGTAGACGCTATTGCTATTTTTTTACTTTTTTAAAAAGTTTTTTAAATTGGACAAAGTTATTTTTAGCGTGGTCAGAAATGCGAAAGTAAAATTAAATAACAGAATTTGCTTCAATAGTTTACCTTCACTAGAATGTTCATAAATTTAGTTTATTGATAATACAAAAAAATTAATTAGTTCATAGGATACAGGAAACCTGAATGAAAAAAATAATTAAAATTAGTAGAAAATTTGCATCTCTATATCATTCCTAAGTATTTTCTCTTAGCAGCATGGAATTGGGCAACTAAAGCCATAAGGGTATTCTTCATGCACATGAAAACACACGCTCCGTAATGTTTGGACAGGTTATTTTCGAATTTCTTGTTTCAATTTGAATATTTTTAAATGATTTTTTTTTCTTTTGCATAGGATAGCTGAGCTCAATATTCAAATTTAAACAAGAAATTCGAAAATAACCTGCCCATAGGATTAACATTACGGAGCGTGTATTTTCAAGTGCGTGAAGAATCCCTTAAGTTTACTCCAGAACAGTTTACTTTATCGTTAGAAAAATGTGTATCCGTTATGGAAAATTTTTAAAGTGTGTATCAATATGGAAACTGCTCCCAAGTTTACGATTGTCTGACACATTTTGTGACTCATTTTTTAATGTAGAAACATGCAAGCATTATTATCGAAGCGATATGTAATCGAACAGTTTTTCCTTTTTACGATAAATTAATTATATCTCCAGTTACAAGAGATTGTTGTATCGAGTTTTCCCCTCCCTCATTGCGCCTGTACATTCTGCTCAAAACGCTGCCTTTGACGGCATTTTCTGGAATATCTTCTGCTTTTGACAAAAAATTGAGAAATTGATAGATTTCAAAGTTTCTGAATAAGAGCATTTGCCAGTTTCATGCATTTGCGAACACAAATGCAAAAATGATTTCAAAAATGTGTAAGAAAGTAGGCAGTTTGGATTAGAGTACAGCCTTAAGTTATCCATAAAGAACTACAGAAGATAATTCTCAGTCAAATGTTACTTGCGACGCTAAACAAATTTAGTCAGCAGATATTATAGAGAGGAGGGGAGGGGGCTGTCTTTTTATGTCAAATTTTAAATACTTTCCGAGTTGAAAAGCGTTTATGAATTCGGTTTGTCTGTCCGTCTGTCTCTACAAGCTCTAACTTGCGATATATACTCGGATTTTCATGCAAGTGATATAAGTTAATGATGTTTACCATGGCATGTCCGATACTGAATATAAGGTGTGTGGCATTAATAGTTCATTTACAGGGGCACTCAAAAGAATTCCGTTACATTAGGGTCAATGGGGGGAAAATCTTTTGCAGTGTATTTTAATGACATCTTGCTATTTCAAATGTATTTAAATTGAGATAAATCACTGAATTTCACTACAAGATGATTGCTATAGGACAGTGCGTTCATAGCACATTTATCGTCCATTTATATCAGTCATATTCAACCTGCGGCCCGCATGTGGATTGGCGACGTTTTATGTGCGTCCAGAGACACATAATCATTAATTCATATTTATACAATTAATTGAGATGCATATAAAATGTATTTAAGATCTTCAGCTTCAGTTGATTTATATATTTTCATAAAGATAAACTCTGTCCTGTTATTTCTAATTAACTTTAAGTTATGTTAAAAGCCGTTTCCCTAGTCAAAAGTTCTTTTTTCAAGTAGTCCGATTTGTCCTACAGTGATGTAGTATAACCTTTCTTAAACTTTAACAATAATCAAACATCATTCAAATTATGTTTGCACTATATATTTTCATAAAGATAAACTCTGTCCTGTTATTTCTAATTAACTTTAAGTTATGTTAAAAGCCGTTTCCCTAGTCAAAAGTTCTTTTTTCAAGTAGTCCGATTTGTCCTACAGTGATGTAGTATAACCTTTCTTAAACTTTAACAATAATCAAACATCATTCAAATTATGTTTGCACTATATATTTCTACAATTATTATTTTTTTCATTGAGCAAATGATGGATTTATTACAGATCATCTCCTTGGAAATTCTTACATTGTTATAATATTACGTTTCAGACTTATAATATAGCTAATACTACTTTTTAGGGTTGAACTTTTGTCGCAGAAAAAAATTGGCACCGGAAACATTTTGCAACACTATTGTCAACCAGTAAATTTCGCAGCATATTTCTACAGCATCTGCAATAGAAAACTGCTACAAAGTTTATTATTTGCAAAGAATGGTGTTAATTTTTTTGGTAATATTTCTTCCACGAGAAACATTCAATCTTAGTAATAATATTAACTTTGGTATATTGCAGTGTTATACCACTTATGTTATTTTAACTACTGTTTTTTAACTCTTTTATAAATGTGTTGCGGGCTTCTAAAGGTGGAAACTTATATTTGCGGCCCACCTAAAGTCGAAAACTTATGCTTGCGGCCCGCGAAAAGAAAAAAAAAAAAGGTTAAGTATGACTGATTTATAGGGACACACCAAAGAAATTTGTTATAGTACTGTCTTTGAGGAATAATTGCTGGAAGTGAGTTTTCAATTTCGGTAGGAGCTTTCCAATTTAACTAATTTTTTTTTGCAAGTTACTTGTTGTGTATAATTTCTAAATCTCGTATACAGGTTTGCACAAAAGAATTAATGTACCACTTTCCGTATTAGTGGAAACTGGCCGAAGGGGAACTGTGGTATGCATTTCTTCCCTGAACTAAATTTTTGCATGCATGTAGTTTATTAGATACAAATCTGTATGTCATATACAAGGCTGCTTAATGAATTCAATGAAGATGGGAATTGCTGAAATTAGGTGTTCAAATGCGTTATGCGTTTCCAAACGGTTCAATTAAATATCCTATTTCAACTTTTTAAACGGTAAAGTTTTGTTACAGTATTCTGAATGCGTTGGAAAGTGTTTCATAATCTATGCTTGACGTATGATTTTTTTTCCCTTCTTGTTATACATAGCTTGAGTTAAAAAACTATATACTTTCAAATGTAAACCTATAAAAGGTGTATTGGCAAAATTTTCTCACACACATATAAATGCAACTATGAATATACCGGGTGTCCATAATTAACGCTTAAATACCTGATTTTTCAAAAATCATTGTAATAATGTTTTTCGACTTTCATTTTTTGAATAAATCATGGGAAAAATACTTTAAAAAAAATCATATTTTGTTTTAAGTATGATTTACGGCTAAAAAACAGTTTGTTACTAATGGGCAATACTGGTCTTTAATTGAAAAAATTATTTTCCTTGATAAAATTCTATGATATTAAACACACAAGAATTTTAGGAACTATAATAAGAAATAAATTTACTTGCTCACTGCAGAGCAAAATACGGTATTTCGCAAGCTTCCAAACAAAACAAAAAGAGCAAGTAGCAACAATTGAAAAAATAAATCTATCTTTATTCTTAAACAGCACAAGTGTTGCCATCTACATGTTGAAAATCGATTTAATAATATTTTCAGAATGTATTTTATTGGCAAGATTAGGCATTATAGCTTCAATATTATTCTAATAGTATTTTAAAGCCTAAATTGGGTATGTTGAGCGAAAAGCAACACCCGGCATTTAAGGGTTAAACGACCCTACTTTCAGTTGTCTACAGACAAAACTTTTGTTCATAAAGTTGGAAAATTTTGGGAAATGTATAATAAAGGGATGGGAAGTTGTTTAAGCTAAAAAATATATAAATAAAAATAGTTTAAAATTTCGCCACCAGAGGGCGATTTTTAATAAATTTCATATTTAGCATTAAGACAGTTTAGAAATTTTATTTACAGGGTGTTCATAATTAATCGACCCTATTTTAAAGTTGACTACAGACGAAACTGTTGTTCAGAATGTTGTGAAATTTTTTGGAGGACATAGCAAAAGTATGGGAATATGTGTGAGCGAAAAAAAAAAAAAAAATTAGGAGGCCATTTTTTAAGGAATTACACATTAAGAATACATTTACGATAGTTTAACAAATTTTGTTGTAACCAAACATGTTCTGCATGACTTTCATCATTTTCAGATACCATCTGGAATCGAAAGATAGCATGTTCCACAGTTGGCCGCAGTATGTCCAGGAAAAAGCTAGGAAAATGTCGTGAAAAGCTGTTTTTGGATTAAGGTTAAGTTAATAAATAAAAATTTTAAACTATCGTAATGCTAAATGTGTAATTTCCCACACAACCAAAGACTTCCGTAGGCCATCCTATAAAGATACTACAGATCCTATAGTTGTCATATCCTGAATAAGACAAAAGTTGATGTCGTCTGGATGTCATACATAGGAAGAATTCGGAAGAACTGTCTTTAAAACGCAGAAAGACATCTTCTGGCCCGAATAACCTGCGCACATGCGCAGAATTTGTACCAGAAGTGAAATACTTCTCAACTTTTAGCTATCCGACCGCCATTATTTGACAGTCGCCTTTTACCGCGTCACTTCTCAAACAGACCACGTTTTTTATTTCAAATTATTTTACTTCTCCTGCACTTCGCACTTCCATTTTTATGAGGATTTAAGGAATTCTTTCCTATTAATTTTGAAATCCAAGGTAAGTAAATTTTCGAAATTTCTATACTATTTAAAGCTTAACTAACCTATCTTCTGTCAAACACATATCCTGTCAAAAAATATTTGTTTGATTACGGTAGCAGTAAATTTATATTAACGGTAGCAGTAAATTTATATTAAAAGTTTTAATGAATACCTAAATATCTTGTAAGGTATTTAACCTTGCACTACCTGCATCCTTTTGCACGCACGAGCAAAACGCTCACATTCTGTGAAAAGTTTTAATTCTCGTTGCAATAGCATTTAAAATTAAAAGCGGGAATATTATCCTCCCTATCCATTTCCATATCCTATTTTAATCCTTTATAAGTCATAAAATGTCTAAATAGAATCTTGTGATTATCCTAAAGACATACTAGAAATTCCTAAAACTATCCTACTTATTCCTAAAAGCATCCTATTTACTCCAGAAAATATCCTTTTTTTATCCTTCATATGTCAAATAAGTTCAAAATGTGTCCTAAAATTGTCTTATCATGTCCTGAAAAATCCTTAAAATGTCTTATTACGGACACCCAGAAGATGTCAACAAGTGGGACATTTTGACTGCCCGAAGGAGTCTTTAGGACGTCTATAAGAAATTTCAGGATGTCCTCTGGACGTCACAACATCCTACATGTGACATCTTCTGGCTTCATTGAGGACGTCCTTGTGTTGTGTGGGTTATTAAAAAACGCCCTCTCGTGGCAAAATTTTGAATTACTTTTATTTACTTTTACTTTTTTTTTTTTTTTTTTTAAAGCTTAAACAAATTCCTATCCCTTTATTATGTCTTTCACAAAATTTCACAACTTTATGAACAATAGTTTTGTCTGTAGATAACTTTAAAGTAGGGTCGTTTAATTATGGACAACCTGTACATTGCATAAGCGTATATGTGCAACACCAGTTACTACCATTAATAATATTTATCATTTATCTATAAAATATAACAAACACATTTTGTAAAAACTGATTTAAGATTACTTCAGACTATATTTAGGAAAATTTTCTTTTTTCTTTCAATGGAAGTTGATGCGATAAAAGAAAAAAAAGTATATCTTAAAAAAATACATAAATAAATACACACATAAATAAATCTTCTAAACGAACAAATGAAAGACGAAATTAATTTACGTTAACTATTGGATATCTAATTTTCATAACGTACACCATTTTCTAATATCTGTTTTCCTACAGGGGAAGAAAAAAAGCAACAAATCTGATTAACTGCAAAAAAAGCTTTATTTCGATATTTCCACGTTTAATATATTAGAATTTTGCATTCCAACCAAGAATGAAGAATGAATATTACCAAGGAAAGAACATTTCATAAGAACAAAATCAAAACGAAATATTTCTTATTAACGTTTAATGTACTGTTGATGGATTATAATAATGTTTGTTTTACTGTTATGCCTTTGGAGCAATAGGAAGTGAAAACTTCAGAAAAAAAATAATAACTAGTAAAATGAGTTATTTTCATGTTTATCCCTAGGAAAATAAACTCAAATAATTTATTTTCTAGGAAAGGGCGGTTTATTTTTGTTCATCATCTCATTATACTTTTGTTTATGTTATTATTATTTTATATCAAAACACAAATATTTATTTAACAAGTATTTAAAATGACTTACTTAATCGAAGCCATGCATAACAAATTCAATTCTACAAGATTTACTACAAACGTTAAAACCACAAAATAAATAAATAAAAAAAAAAAAAAAAAAAAAAAAAAAATACTTATTAACGTTATACTGTTGATGTATTATAATAATGTTTGTTTTACTGTTATGCCTTTGGAGCAATAGGAAGTGAAAAGTTCAGAAAAAAAAAAATAAGAAGAACTAGTAAAATGAGTTATTTTCATGTTTATCCCTAGAAAAATAAACTCAAATAATTTATTTTTTTAGGAAAGGACGATTTATTTTTGTTCATCATCTCACTATACTTTATGTTATTATTTAACTATGTTATTAATTATTATTAATTATTATGTTATTATTATTTAACTATGTTATTAATTATTATTAATTATTATGTTATTATTTAACTATGCTATTAATTATTACGTTATTATTATGTTATCTATTATGTTATCATTTTACTATGTTATTGATTATTATGTTATTATGTTATTATTATTTAAAACACAAATATTTATTTAACAAAGTGTTTAAAATGACTTACCTAAGCTAAGTCATGCATAACAAATTCAATTTTATAAGATTTACTACAAATGTTAAAACCCACAAATTCCACGGGTTATATTTTCTCCTTCGTAAGAAAATAAACTCAAATTGAATGAAAATAAACTTGAAAACGTAGTTTATTTTCTGCCAAACACCGATGTGTTTTTATTTATGTTATTTCATAGTAAACAAATGCTCATTCAACAAAATATCTAAAATAAATTTTATAATCTAAGGTAAAACTATACCAGTCAAAATTTGAAATTTATAACGAATTTAATTTAATAAACGGTTCAAACGAATAAATCAATTTACTACGACCATTAAAATCGACAAATGCCATAGAATTTTTTAAATGAAATTTTCAAATTACAATTTGGCTAAATCAAAAATATATTCATTGTAGATTGAATACCAAAATTATAAAACTTAACAAGCTTTCGAAAATAATATTTCAAATTTATTTTTAGAGGATTATGATTCAAAGCGCGTTTTCTTATATTATTTGTTACAAACATACAAACGCTTATTTAACAAACGATAAAAAAAAAACATTTGTATAAAATAAAAGGGAAAACCGTTTTAAATACATAATTTAAAATACATAATTGAATTTAATTGGAAAAAATGTATTACTAACAAAATCATTGCGTTTTATGAACCGTAATTATAAAAAAGCTTTCGAAAATAATATTTAAACGTTTATTTTTAGAGGATTATGATTCAAAGAGCGCTTTCTTATATTATTTGTTACAAACATACATTTATTTAACAAATCATAATATATATATAATATTGTAAAAAAAAAAAAAGGAAAAAAAGTCACGTTCAAAATTTAAATTAGATAATTGAATTCAATTGAATAACATTTACTACTAACATAAAAAAAAATTCCATTAATTGAATTCCATTATGAACCGTAATTAAAATCAATCTTACGAAAATAATAATGAAATTAATTTGGAGAATTATGACAGAGAGTGTTTTGTTTGTATTACTTTATGCTAACATACAAACGTTTATTTAACATATTATTTTAAATTTATTTCTTAAACTAAAAAAAAATTGTCACAGTCAAAATGCAATAAAATTACGTTTTATCAACCACAATTTTAAAAACGAAACAAATTTTATAAAAATAAAATGCCTTAAGTCAGAAATATTATTAGTTGATAAATAAAAATATAAACGTTAAATTAAAACGCATTTGCTAAGCAAATATACATAGTATATATTTTTGTAACGATTTGCCCTTTCTCTGATATAATTTTAAATGAAAAAAACAAAATAAAACCGATATGACATCAATTCGAAATAGGATTTAACTATCCTCTGCATCATTAACATTTTATCTACTGACGGTACTTATAAGTACCATTAAAATAACTTGTTATAAAATTCATTTAATACATAGATTCTTTGCAATACAGTTTAGAATGAGTTATAGATACATTACTTTATCTTGTTCCAAAAGCATTATGGGTTACACAAAACAAAAATATTTTTAAAAGGATGATTTCTTTTGCCTTTGCATCTTTCCAGCTTTCTTGGCATTGAGGGGGGGGGGGGGGGGATTTTTCAATTCGGAAATATTTCTATTGTAAGAACATTATATTTGTACATTTTCTAATTCTACAAAATACTAAAAAAAAGATTTAAAATAAAAGATTTGAGTGGGTTTATAAATATTACACAAAATCCCTATAAATCCAAATTTAATTAATCCTTTTAAATCCTTCAATCCTTCAAAAACTTATTAAATGATTATGTAAATCTTCTAATGTAGTTTAAACAATTCACGAAAAATGCTTTAGAAGATAAAATTTTCATGAATTCATAATTCAGTACATAAAGGGTTAAAAATATTCTCGACTAAAAAAAAAAAAAAAAAAAAAAGCAATGGATCGTATGGTATGTATCTGCGTTTTACGAAAATAAATATTCTTATTCGATTATTAAAACAAGTAGGAAATTGTACGGCAAACAAGGTGCATTCGTACTATAACTGGTTTTATAAATATTCAGATCTTGGTGCAATAGCTGTTGCACTCTAATGCAAAAATGCAGGAATACAAAATTTTTGTACGATATATTACATTCAGTAATACGGAAATAATAGGATTCCATCTTAAATATGACGTCATCGCCATGGCTACGTAGAATCTTTCCCTATCGTGTGATATTATTGAATTAATCACGTACGATAGGATTTAATAGAATGAAGAAAACTTTTATTAATATATTTTTACGTTTTGATTCGATTTTCATAAAATTTGCAATGACTCGACGAAATTCTGCAACTAATCGTTGCATTTTAAATTTCAAACCATTCGGTTGGATAGTTTTTGCGCTGTTATGTGCGGACAGACGGATGGGCCAGACGACGATTATAGGTGCTACGTATTTAAATAATTGCGAACGTACCTAAAAAGGTGTGAAAAGCTTTGTTTTAATATTTCTACACGTAAAATAGGTGCATAACTAATAAAAAAATATATAAAGAAACGTCAAAGTTTATATTTGTCTGGGGGAAAAAGGTGAAAAATGCATACCCAAGTTACTTTCACTGTTTAATATATCTAAAGTCGCATCTTATGTTTTAAAAGAAAATCCAACCGCCCAAAGAACTATCGCAAAATCTTTAAACATGTCTATAGGAAATGTAAATAAAATTATAAAATCCGATTTAAAGCTAATCAAAAAACATGTTTCAACAATCAAAAATCAAAATATCCTTTTTATTGTTCAAAAAATATTTCTTTAAGTGATTATACTGTTGAAATTTTCAAAATTTTGTACTAGCTAAATACAACTTTGTATTAAAATTATAAAAATGCTTTAAATACAAATTAATTTAGGTTAAGGTTAATTATTAGAATCTGAAGTATAATTAGGCACCGAAATTTTCATTCTAGTTGCAAAATTTATTTTGTAATCGTGCGCGTAAGCTGTCATACGAATATTCTGCTTTACAAATGTCTGACAGTTTGAAGCCTCCTATAAATATTAATTCTGAATTTTCTAATTTTTTAAATATATGAAACGAAAGAACATATTTATATCTTGGATTTCCTTAAAAATTGTGTTTTAAAGTCAATACATTTTAAGACATTAAATGTTAAAAAATGATCTGTTTGTTTCATTTTTTCAAATTTTAAGAGTCCCGAGACCCCTTAAATCTACTGCTATATTGTTCAGAAAAAATGAAATTTTAATATGGAATTGAGGCTATTCCTAATTAATGCATCCCAATCAAGTCCTTCGACGTGTCTCCGATTGATAACTGTGCATTTGGACTTTTAAAACAAGCACTCTATAAGTGGTATCCCAAAACATTGGATGGACTCTGGAAGAATGTGATCGAGGAGTGGAACAAAATCTATATATTTAATGTATATCTTCGATATCTTTTATCTGGGAAATCAAGATGTAATGTAATAATTCAACAAAAGGGTTATCAGATAGAACATATTAGAAAATAAAATCCTTATATTTGTTTATATATATTTTTTTATAAAATCGTTTATAAGCGAGTGAACAACCCTCTGTATGTAACAACAACATTTAAGTTTGTATGAACAGATGGAAAGAAATTTATATCAACAAAATATTCCGCATCTATAATATATATCAGATTCATGGTTTTTCAGCTTTCCATCCCCCCCCCCCTTCTCAAGTTAAATAAATATAATTGGAAGCATAAAAAATATTTAATAAAATGTTTCTTGATTCAATAAGGAAATTAATTAACTTCTTCTATTTAATAAAAAGTTCTGCTTTTATTTGATTTTCTTTTTTAAAGCGGATGGTTAGGCAGCTATACAAACTTACCAAATGAATCATAATAAATCATTGTCTATTTCTAAAATACAGTCGTGTATCGTGCCAGGAAGCACAATTTAATCTCATTTAGCAACCTCTCAAATGCGATACAATGCCTTATGACTATAGCATTATTACAATACAAATGCTACCATGCTACCAATGCTACAAAATCCTGTACGAGTTAGTCAAACAATCATTGCTGTAAATAATAATTTTGCATTTAATTTAACATCCTGTAATAACTGTCTGGATTAAAATTAAAAATACACAACGAGTTCAAGGTAATGGAAAATACTAAAATATTAAAATGAACATTCCTAGATTACATTTTATCAATTGTGAAATTAAAAAGCCAAACAAATTTAAATGCAATTTGCCTAAATCAAAAATATATTCAAAATGTATTATCATAATAACATAGCAAACAATTTAAAAAAGGAATTTCTCGATACAAAAGCTGTTCCAGACAAAACTTAAAATGCATACCAAGATCAATTTAATTTCCTTTTTTGTAAACATTAATATGAAGTTTTGTCAATCGAAAACAAAAACTACCTCATTCAAAACGATTAAGTTTAAAACAGCTTAAAGAATTTGAAATCATAAAATGTATTACAAGCAAATAGTTTTTACAAATTACATTTCACCCACTCAAATCAAAACCAAATAAATTTTGTAAACTAATAAAATTTACTTAAATCCAAAAACACATTCATTACATACGAAACATTACAAAGAAAAGAAAAAAAAAAAAAAAAAAAAAAAAAAAGAAAGAAAACACAATTTAAATAAATTTTGATAATATTATTTCACTTAACGTAATTTGCATTTGATTTACATCTAAATATTGAATAATGAATAATTCCTTTAATATTTTCTTAAAAGTACTTCATCAATATTTACCCTTTTATTAAAGCATTTTAGAAAAAAAAAAACATTCTAAGAAAAAAAGAAAGCAAATTATTAATTATTCATAGTATTAATTGACATTTTAAAGGACCATAATTTTTACTTTGAGATTTTTTTTATATACAATAATAAAATGAAAGGTTATTAATTAGTGATAAGTAATTTGGAAAAGCTTTGACGTTCTCCCCCTACCCTCATTTATAAAAAATATAATACAGTAACATGAAGGCTTATTATTAGTGATAAGTAATTAGGATAAGCTTTGACGTTCTCCCAGAACCCCCCCCCCCCTCTTATTCTCATTAATAAACTTTCATTTAATTTAAAATTGTTTTCCAATGGAAATCAGGGGTGATTCTGAGTAAAAGAAAAAAAAAAATCTGAAATTCACAGCAAAATTTCTGAAAGGTTACAGAGGGGGGGGGAAGGGGGCACTATGTGTTTTTTCTGCACCTGTGACAAAATTCATGTATTTCTTTTAGATCCCTTTTTGAAATTGTTTTTTCGCGAACTTTTGAAGAAATTTACAGTCTTTATGCAATCTTTTGGCAAAATTTGCGGTTTTTTTGCGATCCTTTGATGACATTTGCGTTTTTTTATGATCTTTCCACGAAATTTGCCTTTTTTCCTTGATCCTTCGACGAAATTCGCGTCTTTTTCGCGATCCTTTGACGAAATTGACGATTTTTCTGCGAATAATTGACGAAATTGATTTTTTCGGCGATCATTTGTGAAAATTCGCGATATTTTTTATGTCCGAATTTTCGGATTGATGACCGATTTTTTTTTTTTAAATTTCGGAACCGAATGCCTTAAGTTTTCGGAAAATTCAGCACAAAATCACCCCTAAATTGAAACTAGTTACTCTCTAGAACATTTAATTTATTTTTGTTTTGCAGTCACTACAAAACTTTTAATGCATCAAATTCTCAGGTTCTCTTATTCAGAAACTGTGTAATTGAACAGTTTTTCCAATTTCTTGGTAAAGGCAGAAGATTTTTCAGAAAAAGCTGTCAAGGTTGGCGTTTTGAACCGACTTTTCGGATGCAACAGTACTAAAAAAGAGAAAGAAAAAAAAAAAAAAAAAAAACTGCCGCCCTCATTCAATAATCACTTATTACTCAAGATGTAATTCCTTTGTTGAGAAATGAAAAAACTGTTCGATTACAAAACGCTTCAATAATGATGTCTGCAAATGTCATACTTTTGCGTTTAAAAATGAGTCAGAAAGTTTCCCGTTATTGAGCGGGGAAATTTTCTTTCGATATCTTCCTTATCATTTAAACCACGTCAATGTTGGTAATTTGTAACTTAACAGCAGGTCCGACTGTAACAAAGAAGAGAAGTTTTTATTTCAGAGTTGGGCAAATTTGTAATTGCAATTATCCGCAATGAAATTACAAGATAATTGCATGTAATTAATTATAGTTAAAATTGCATGCCTTATAACATTCTTGCAGTACTGCAGCCGGAACCACCCCATTCCATATATGACGAATTTTTGCATTTGAATGTGTGTAACTATAATCCATTACATGCACTTGTAGTTTCATTGCGGATAATTGATATTACAAATTTGCCCAACTTTGCTTTATTTGAAGAGAGGGGGGGGGGGGGCTTGATCCTATGAGCCTCTTCCTTAACTATGCCCCTGAAAGTAGTTAGTTGGATAAAAAATAGCAAAGGAAAACCACAGCCATTTACATGTACAAAGTTTCGTTTGCTGCCGCTGATTTTCGGAAACGTTTCCGTGCAGTTTTTATAGCAATTAAAAAGTTCTCTGAAAAGATAAACATCTGTTTTTCAGATGCTATACAATTCTCAAGTATTTATTTTCATGTTCAACAAACGAACATGATAAATAAACAACATTAAAATCAAAATTTATATTATTTTGTGGCTTTTGCACGCATAAATACAATTACGCAGCGAAAACATTTAATTGAGAATGGACTGCATTTTAAAAACTGATATTCCGATTTGAGAAAACCGATTAATAACTTCTAATGAAAACTTCTCGAAAACGTTTCCGAAAATAAGTAGCAGCAAACGAAACTTTGTTTTCATAAATGCCGAAAAAAAAAAATAAATAAATAAATAAAATTTCGAAAAAATTTAATTTCGAAATTACATGTATTTTTTTTTTCGAAATTACATGCATTTTTTTATTTCAAAATTACACGTATTTTTTTTTTCGAAAATACTTTTTTTTTATTATTATTATTATATTCAAAAGCACATTGGTTCAAAGGTTTCTAAAGATAAAAGACTTATTTGGAATTATGGGTAACTCAAAAAAGGTTATTCTGTATATTCGTGTATGATTGTATTATATTTTCTTATATGATCTCGATGTGGCGTCAAAACTATCATCACTTTCAGTGGCGTCAAATTTGCCATTTTCAAAAAGGGCTCGATCAAGGCAAAATTTGATGCCTTAGTTAGAGCCCCTTCACAAAAATACATATAATAAAACAGGTCCCTTCACAAAATTCCTTTTAAAAAAACAAGCATGTTTACAAAAATCATCTTAAGGTTGTTCTCAAATCCAAAAGGGCAACTTTAAGCCATAAGTTTTAATTTATTTTTGTTCGGAAATGCAGAAAACTAGCAGGTGTTGTTGTTCAGAAACTATGTAATCGAATTGTGTTTTCCGTTTTTTTGCAAGCGCAATAGATCTTTCAGAAAATAGTGTCAAAGTGGGCGTTTTGAACCGAATTTTTGCATGAAAGAAGAATAGCCACTCAAGGAAGGGTGAAAAAACGTCTTTGCCACGTGAACAAAATCGCTTATAACGCAATAGATAATTTATCAAAAAATGGAAAACACAGTTTGATTCCAAATCCCTTTCATAGTCATCCCTTCCAATTTTATATTTTTCCGTTAAAAAATGAATTAGTAAATGTGTCAAAATGTTTTGCGTTTGTTGAGCCAGAGCAGTTGAGAACAGCTTTAATAAAAAAGGCCCTTTTATGGGATTCCACTCCATAGAAACACTTTATTCGGTTAAAAATGTAATCTGGAAACAAAACAAGTTCGCAAGAAAAAAAAAAATAACTTAACAGAAGGACTTAAAGTAGTTAATTTGAGTAACTAGATTTCATCTTTTATTACATAATGTTATTTTTCACAAAAATATAATAAACTTCCCAAAAAATAACTTTTCACAAACTGGGCTTTAAAGAAAAACCTTGCATTGACCCCTGACAATTTTATCCGAAAACGAAAACATTGAGAGTTCGATTAAATTCGATGTTTCTAGATATCAAACAAAAGCACTCCAAGAAAATGAAAAATACACATTCTTGTCTAGAAATAATTAAATTACCATAAGGTCATTAATTAAAAATGTAATAAGTAAAATCGCATTAAGATTACATAATACGGATCAATCTAACACGCATTCAGGACTGTCTACATTATTTTAAATCGCCCTTAATATATAAGTCTGAACATTCCTAATTCATTATTCACGAGGATGTATTACTTGGGAAATGCTGATTCGACATAAACGACATATTGTTTCCCAAAGTCACACCGTCGATGACTTATTTACAATTTTCTTAACATTTTAAGGGGCAAATTACTTCTGCTGCTAAAATGTTGAAATAATTGTGTGACACGTGAATTTATGAACAAATTTATTTGAAAATAATTAAAAGCTTTTCTTCATGCGAATTATGATAAAATTTTATTAAAAAAATTTCGGTGTCATTTGAAATTTGGAATTAAAATTATTAAGTGTTCGCGCCATGCAAACACCGCCTTTGAAAGGGTTATAGCTGTTCTCAAATGTAAATTGGCTACTTTTTAAAACTTTTCCGAATTAATTTTTGTTCGTAAATGTCATCAGATGCTCTTATTCAGAAATTACGTAATCGGACAATTTGAATTTTCATTTTTCGATAAAGTATGATCTTTCAGGAAATGCTGCCAAAGTAGACCTTGTGAACCAAAATTTCCAGACGCGACAGCGCGAGAAAATGAAAAAAAAAACTGCTTTCATGAGACAACAATCACCTTTAACTCAAGATGTAATTTATTTATAGAAAAATGAAAAGACAATTCTTGATTACAAATCACTTCAATAATTATAAACATTCTTACTAACATAAATCCACAAATTGTCATTATTTTATACTAGTAGTCGGTAACTGATTTCGCATTGTTGAGTAAAATTTTTATTTTTTTCTGATTTTTCCCCCTTGATAATATTGATCTACTGAGAAAACTAAAAAATCTTTTTCTTTCTTTTTTTTTTTTTTTTTTTTTTTTTTTTCTAACCTTTTAAAAGTTCCAAAGGAAGATTTTCAATCTGGTCCCTGTGCTTACAGGGGCTCCCAAATGAGGCATATCTTTTTATTTATTTATTTATTTACTTTTGGGAAAATGTGGTGCCTTAAAAATATTTCTTCCACCAGGGTCTCTTTAACGGAAAGACCGGTCCTGCAAAGAATTAGTCGCACTCCGCCGCTAGGAGAAAGAAAAAGAAAGAAAGAAAGAGGAAAAAAAGAAAGAAAGAGATATTTTTGCGACACTCAAAACCTTTAAGGGGACCGGGAAAGCAAAATTCAACTAAAAAATCGATTTTTACTTTTTTATATCATTAAATAGTTTAAACTTTTATCTTTACAACGATGTGTCACATATGTTTATACATAAAAAAATAAGTACTGAAATTATTCATTCTTTCTAAGCGTACTTCACAGCTTAATGGTCATTTAAATCTTTGACTTTTTCTGAAGACTTGGATTTTTCATGTTTATGTTCCTTTTTTTCAATATCTATTAAACTCAAGAACTCAGATTTTTATTTAATATTTATATTATGATATATTCTATACTTTAACACAGGGATTTAATGATTTGTTGAGTATTTATTTATTTTAGGCAGAGAAATATTACCAAAAATGCTAATTTAAAAACGACTTTCAATAATAATTAATAATTAATTTTGAGTTTCACTTAGAAAGAAAATGGTCAGTTAAAATACGTAAATCATGTTATTTTAACTACTCTAAAAAATCTAGATGTCTATCACCATTTCTGAGAAAAAAGTACATAAAGTTGGTGAATTTAACATGGCGGAGATAAGGCTTTCCCGGTCCCCTTAAATATGAAACATTGTAAAAATTTAATGCTGAAATTTTCAAAAGTCTATTTTCTCTAAATAAGCCCATTTATTCTAAGTAGAGATCGACAGAAGATTCAGTTTCTGCCCAAAATCAGAGTTTCGCCGAAAATTCGTTTTCGTCGAAAATGCTGCTGAAAATTCTGTCGGACCGAAACTATATGTATTCCAAAAATCTCGTTTCTTTCTTCGGGAATTTTTAACATAGACTTGGAAGTCCGCTCTTTGTGTACCACCGCCGCTTCCCACCTCCACCTTTTATGAAACAGTGATGTATAATGCAGGTATTTTGAAATAGTGTAACATCACTGATTTTTTGGATGCGAGATCAGTTGATTCTGTCTGTTAGAACATCAGTGGGGGCTATGTATGAGGCGTCCAATTTTTGTTACGTGATTTCAGATTTGTCATCAGCAGGCTGAGTATTGGTTCTGTGTACAATGCAGGCATTTTTAATGAATTATTGATGAATTTTAACAAGTTAAAATATGTCAGAACCAATAATTAAATTTAATTCCAAATTTAAATTGTGGTTTCTTAATAAATCACAAAGATTATTAAAATTCCTTGCGTAATTAAAAAAATATATCAGTCTTTTGTTTCAGACAAAGAGAGGCGACTAAAGCATTCGGACAGGTAAGTCTTCTGTCGCATCACAAATTGACCCAAACTTAACGAACACATGTTCGTGTTTCATCAACATAGCGTAGAATTCGCTTGAGTAGCGGGCTATATCGAAAACTGCTTCTGGAATGACAAATTTTTTATACTTAGCGATGTAAACATTCTGGTATTTTCTTGAAAAAGCATGCGAGTCACCTCTTCGATAGCTTCTAGGTGCCTGTCTAGCTTTCTTATAGTCCAGGCATGTCAAACTCGCTTACCGACGTGGGCCAAATTAATCATTATATACAAAGCCGCGGGCCACATCAAACAAAGTAGATAATATTATTACAATTGCACACAGTAAAATTTGTACATACAAAACAGAGTTATGTTAAAGAAATATTCAAGTAAAGTACCAAAGTTATTATTATAATTCATAGTTTATTTTATCTTATTGTTCGAAAAAATTCTTGACTTTCGAAAAAATACTTGACATGACTTATTTCAACGACATTTACAAAGTTCAATTGGATTTTCTAAATTGTATTAACTTACAAAAATGTTGTACACGTTCTATATTAATCTAGCAAAGTTATAACTTTTAATCTTCCGGATTTTTTTCGAGTAAAAAAATTTTGAATCAGAAAATTTATTTGATAAATGGTGTCTTGTATCGATGCGTTACGTATACGTATTTAAATTCATTTATTAAACACATTTTCTGGTTCAAATAATGTTTATACTACCAGAAAAAGTTTTCTATTGAACCTACTTAATATATGTCTAATTGTTCACTTTGCTTCATTGTTAACTTTTCACTCAGTTGGAAAATTGAAATTTGTAACTGAATTAAACACAGGTAAAATGCCAAAGGACTGGCGGGCCAAAGAGAAGTTGTCGGCGGGCCAGTTATGGCCCGCGGGCAGCGTGTTTGACATGCCTGTATAGTCTATACTCTTAATTTGATTAGCTCTACATCGATTCCATCTCTAGAAAAATTTTTGTCATCAAATCACAGAACGATTGAATTTAGCTGCTTTGGATGTAGCATTATATACAGGGTGTTATCAACACACTCAGTATAACATTACGCAGGCGCTGAGCAGTTTTTATGCAAGCGAATCAAACATACTATCAGCACAGGTTCGATTGGGCCTGACTAAGCAGAACTACATTCCAGAAACTCTCGAAACACGCACATTCAGCAACTCTCAAGTGCGAGATCACTTTTCAAACCGAGCAGGACTCCAAGTCTATTGTTACTCATTGATTTGAGTTGTACCGGCTCAAATCAAATCTTTATTGGATCAACTCTTTATTTCGTGCTATAAACTCCACTGTTCATAATTATCAGTTATGACTGACTCAAGAGTTGAGTGCAGGTTATAAAGTAAGTAATGCACATATGACTAAACTTTGAAGAAGCTTTTCATATGCTCATTAAACGCTGCAGACTTAACAGTAACAGACAATATTTAGTTTGAAACCGCAGAAGTGTTTAGAATACCCTTAAGAAAGTTTTAGTGCAACAGAAGATCATTTACAAAAATCATAGTAAAAGATAAATCCAGGTACCTAAAACAATTTTGAATTATAGAGGAAATTCGTATAATTAGAAAATCATTCTGTGTCGTTGATGAGTTGGTCTGAGACACAGATGGCCAACCTAGGCCACACGTATAATTAATAATTAAGCATATTTAACAAACACGTATAATTAATTAAAAAGTATGAATATTTATGTATGTATTAATTACTACTTAAATTTTTTTTTGGACGTTTTCGTTTTCGGCCGAAAATAGGAAGACTACCGAAATTCAGTTTCGGTCTTAAAAACCTGTTTCGGTCGATCATTAATTCTAAGCCACAAGCACTAATAATGCTGCTAAACTTCCTAAACATCTATCCCATATTAATCAGGCATAAGAAAAAAGATGGCGAAAAGACACGAGCCTGCATCATACGGGTGCAATTCAAAGCCAATTCTAAACTAATGACATCAAATTCCTTTTTTCATTTTTTCTCAATCCATTCAATAATTTTGTGAATAGCTAAGTTTCATCTTGGCGATAGAATAGCTATTATATCGTGAGATAATCGATTCTACTCCTTTTTAATCGTAATCGCTTTCTTTTTTGTCCAGTTTCATTTAATGAATAAATATGAAGCAGGTGCTTATGAAGAAAGTGTGCTACATTTTTTCGTTGAAAATGATGATGGATATGTTGGAAATAGGAATGTATGAAAAATTATGTTTTGGGGCAGTTAAAAGAGAGCAACGCACTCATGCATATGTATGAAGAAAATAAATGCGTTGGTGTGTCAGTAATCGTTTATAATATATTATATATATACTGTTAATGCTGTCAGTTTGTTTATTATGTAAACTTTTCGCTAAGTAATGACAATGACATATTATAAAAAAATGAATGATGTGATAAGTTAATGCAGCCTTATCGATTAAGGAAGAAATCATGTGGATAGTAAGAAATTGAATCAAGGACATATACAGAATGCTGTCAGTTTGTTTATTATGTAAACTTTTCGTTAAGTCATGACAATGACATATTAGTAAAAAAATAATGATGTGATAAGTTAATGCACCCTTATCGATTAAGAAAGAAATCATGTGATAATAAGAAATTGAAAAATCGTGACAATGACATATTAGTAAAAATTGAATGATGTGATAAGTTAATGCAGCCTTATCGATTAAGGAAGAAATCATGTGATAGTAAGAAATTGAATCAAGGACATATATAGAATGCTGTCAGTTTGTTTATTATGTAAACTTTTCGGTAAGTAATGACAATGACATATTAGTAAAAAATGAATGATGTGATAAGTTAATGCAATCATATCGATTAAGGAAGAAATCATGTGATAGTAAAAAATTGAATAAAGGACATATACGGAATGCTGTCATTTTGTTTATTGTGTAAACTTTTAGCTAAGTCGTGACAATGACATATTAGTAAAAATTGAATGATGTGATAAGTTAACGCAACCTTATCGATTAAGAAAGAAATCGTGTGATAATAAGAAATTGAATCAAGGGCATATACAGAATGTTGTCAGTTTGTTTATTGTGTAAACTTTTAGCTAAGTCATGACAGTGACTTACACTGGGCTCCAAAAGTTAAGGTACAGGGACTGGATGCTTTCGATTGCAGACGGTTTGTCGAATATCTACCAACATTATTGAGGAATTGTTCTTGAACATCTGGGATGTAAAGAACATGTTTGATTTCACATTTCTCGATGAAGATTTAGTCGGGCCGACAATTAGGAGGCTAATAATAAATTTAAGTCAGCTATTTAGGGCAACTTATCTAAAATGTCCAGTCAAATATCGGGAAATTTCACAAAGACAGGGGCGATATAGTGAGTTGCTCTCTAAAAATAAATTTATTATAGGGTTTTTTCACAACTTTTCAATCAACTCACTATATCGTTCTCAGTTATCACAATATTTGACTGGACTTTTTACAGAAGTTACCCAAAATAGCTGGCTACCAAATTATGAAATAAAAATTTTGAAATCTTACACGCATGCGCAGTTAAAAATTATTTCATACAAGTGTCCATATCTCATCAAATATTTAATATATTCATGTTTTAATTGCAGTATACTGCTGCTACTGTTCTTTGTCAGGTTTTTTGGAAAGTTGTGTTAAATTTGGTTGAAAACTCTGTATGTTATAAAAAAAAAAAAGACTTTTGAACTTTTCACAGACACAATAACATCTTCACGAATATGAGTGCTATGCTTACACAAATGCATACAAACGTTGAACAGGACCCAAATAGTCATTTACCACAGTGACAAACCATTTACAGCCTTTTCTGTTACATAGGTGATCGCAAATATTATTTTATTATTAAACTTATTATTAGCCCCCTAATTGTACTCCCGATAAATCTTCACTGAGAAATATGAAAACAAACATGTTCTTTACATCCCAGAAGTTCAAGAACAATTCGCCAATAATGTTGGTAGATATTCGACAAACCGTGTACAATCGAAAGCATCCAATCCCTGTACCTTAACTTTTGGAGGCCAGTGTATTAGTAAAATATGAATGATGTGATAAGTTAATGCAGCCTTACCGATTAAGAAAGAAATCATGTGCTAATAAGAAACTGAAAAGTCATGACAATGACATATTATTAAAAATTTATGATGTGATAAATTAATACAGCCTTATCGATTAAGAAAGAAATCATGTGATAATAAAAAATTGAAAAATCATGACAATGACATGTTAGTAAAAATTGAATGATGTGATAAGTTAATGCAGCCTTATCGATTAAGAAAGAAATCGTGTGATAATAAGAAGTTGAATCAAGGACATATGCAGAATGGTGTCAGTCTGTTTATTATGTAACCATTTCAGTAAGTAATGACAATGACATATTACTAAAATATGAATGATGTGGTAAGTTAATGCAGCCATACCGCTTAAGAAAGAAATCATGTGATAATAAGAAATTGAATAAAGGACATATACAGAATGCTGTCAGTTTGTTTATTGCGTAAACTTTTCGCTAAGTAATGACAATGACATATTAGTACAGTAAAATATGAATGATGTGATAAGTTAATGCAGCCTTATCGATTATAAAGAAATCATGTTATAAGAAATTGAAACAAGGAGATATTCAGAACGTCTACAAAGTTTTAGGGCATTTTTTAATTAAAATTTGCAGGAAACGAAACTTTTACTTCTTATCATTTAGTAGGGTAAGATGGAGGCTAATCGTACATGTTTTATATTTCATTAACATCGAAAGTATTATTTTTAAAATTCCTACGTTTATTTATTTATTTTGAGAAAATTACTTTTAGCAGTTCTCTACACTGTAAAAAAAAAAAAAAAAAAAAATTCTTAACACTCCAGCACTCGCGCCGGTTGTCCGGGCAACCTAAAATGTAAATTTTGTGGCAACCCTTAAGATTTCTGTGGAATCGTTAAGGATAGAAACTTCATATTTCACGTGGCTGCTACTTTTAACCCTTTCAGAGGAAAGGCGTTTCTGCTCCAAAAATGTTGAAATAGTTGATTGACGCCACAATTTACAAACAAATTTATTTGAAAATAATCAAAAGTTTTTCTTCACGTATATATTATCAGTACAAAATTGTACTAAAAAGAATTCTTGGTGCGATTTGGCAGTTTGGGAATTAAAATGAAGCGTTCGCACCATGCAAACGGCGCTCCTGAAAGGGTTAAACAAGGTAGTAAAAAAAAAAGGCCGCTTATATTCTGTAAAAATGTTCAATTCTCGTCAATTTGAATATAAAATTTGTCCAATAAACCTATTCCTTGTATTTATATTTTGAGAATGAAATAGTAAGCCATAAACAGAGTCATTTTGACGCCACGCAAGTGCTGGAGAATTAATCTAACAAAGTATAATATATAATCACGCAGTGTTGATTTCAGGAGGTGGCACGGGGGGGGGGGACGATTTGTATAATACTTTTATTATTGGGCAATAATCACGGCGAATCCTAATCTTTTTCTTGTTTTAACAAGGATTAATTTTCATTGTTATTTTTATTGGTAATTAAAACTTCTTAGTTGAATATATCAATGTGTCTCAGTTGATATTACTACCCTTTCGACGCTCAGACAGCTACGTTGAAGTATATTTCGCATTTGTATAACTTATCTGCTGTGTAGCATCACTTTCGCGAGCTATATGAATCGTTTATATCACCGTGCTTAAAAAAATTAAACTAAAATAAATAAACCGCTTTGCTTAAAATAAAAAAATACAGTAGAATCTCTTTTAACCGAAATCCATTTTGAAAGCTTTTTTTTACTATCCTATCCCTTGTGTGCAAAATCCATTTTGAATTTAAACTATCATATTCCTCGTGTGCAAGCGATCCTTTCTGAACCACACGCGAGTTATAGGAATCGTTTATATCACCGTGCTTTAAAAAACTAAAATAAAATAAAAAAACAGCTTTGCTTAAAATATAAAAATACAGTAGAACCTCTTTTAACCGAAACTCGCGGTAAACCGAAATCCATTTTGAAAGCTTTTTTTTACTATCATATTCCTTGTGTGCAAAATCCATTTTGAATTTAAACTATCATATTCCTCGTGTGCAAGCAAGCCTTTCCGAACCACTCGCGAGCTATATGAATCCTTTATATCACCGTGCTTTAAAAAATTAAACTAAAATAAATAAATCGCTTTGCTTAAAATGTAAAAATACAGTAAAACCTCTTCTAACCGAAACTCTCGGTTAACCGAAATCCATTTTGAAAGCTTTTTTTTACTATCATATTCCTTGTGTGCAAAATCCATTTTGAATTTAAACTATCATATTCCTCGTGTGCAAGCAAGCCTTTCCGAACCACTCGCGAGCTATATGAATCCTTTATATCACCGTGCTTTAAAAAACTAAACTAGAATAAATAAATCGCTTTCCTTAAAATATAAAAATACAGTAAAACCTCTTCTAACCAAAACTCTCGGTTAACCGAAATCCATTTTGAAAGCTTCTTTTTTAGTATCATATTCCTTGTGTGCAAAATCCATTTTGAATTTAAACTATCATATTCCTTGTGTGCAAAATCCATTTTGAATTTAAACTATCATACTCCTTGTGTGCAAGCGATCATTTCCGAACCACGAGTACACATAAATATTTTCAATTCCCTTTCTTAGAATTCCTTTGAATTTAACTTGAGCTCCCATAAACTGCGGAGTGGAACGAAAACAAACAAATTAGCAATTCTGAAGCTTTTGAATGTTTTGCAAAAGGTTTAGCTTGGCTCGAGTAGCAGAAAAACTGCGATACTGGTGAACTAATAATATTTAAAAATTTCGCGATAGAGCTTCAAATCAAAATCAACGAAACGGCACCCTTGTGAAATATGTAAAAGGTACTTAATTTCAAAATTGAAATTCGGGTAATTTATTGTTGTTTCTATTTTGCTATTGCTTTATTTTTATTAAGCACTTGTTACCATAATAAGAAATAGTGCTTATATTTCTCCTTAATCTTAAAATTGAAGCTTTCTCGATTATCCGAAAATTTCGATTTTCCGAAAGAGGGTCGGTCCCAATTACTTCGGATAATCGAGGTTCTGCTTAATGATAATAATAAAAAGAAAGTCGTAGGTGCAGTTATTTATTTTTTAACTTTGTAAAATCTAAGACTAATTCAATATTTTATTAAATGCGTAAAGCAATTTTACTATAACCATAAGAGAAAAAAAATTATGCTAAACATTCACCTTTTAAAGATTAATGTGATGAAAATGAAAATAACCATGAAGTTACCTCATTCAAAAATGCCCGTTTTGGGAAATTAACGCATTTTTTATGCACGCGCATTAAAATTAAAACGAGATTTTTTTTTTTCCTGCGTAGATTGTAAGGTTGTTTTTACGGTTTTAATGTGGCAATTTTTCGAAAGCTTGTGAAACAGCTTTTACTTTAAGGTGAGTAAATAATGAAATTTATAATTATGATTGAAAAACATTAAAGTAAGCAATTCATGTCAATTTTTATAGATAAAGATGGTGATAGTGCTTTTGTTTATAGCAGGGTGGGTGTAATCAATTCAGCCAGGTATTTTTCTTAACTTTTGAACCTATGTCTTTATAATCGAAAAATACACATAAAAAAAAAATCAAAATGTGAAAATTTCTTACAAATATAACAAATTGGAAATTATAGGCCAAACTTGACAAATGAGATGCATTCGTGCTATAAATGTTTTTATAAATATTCAGATCTTGGTGCAATAGTTGTTGCACTCTTCTGCAAAATTGCATGAATACAAAATTTATTACGATTATCTATATTAATTCAGTAATACGGAAATAATAGGACGCCATCTTAAATACGATATCATCACCATGCAACAATCATTACCTATCATGTGATATCATTGAATTAATGATGTATGATAGGATTTAATAAAAAGATATTAATAAAAGTTTTCTTCATTCTAAGTTTTGATTCGATTTTCATAAAATTTGAAATGACTCGACACAATTCTGCAACGATTCTATATATTAAGTTTCACCCCATTCGGTTGGGTAGTTTTTGATCTACTATATGCGGACAGACAGACGGACCAGACAACGACTATAGGTGCTACGGACTTATATAATTACGAACGCATCTAAAAACAGATATAGCATTAAACATTCGTGTTTCTTTTTCGTTAGGTAAGGAAATTTTGATTAGTTTGCATATAAACGATGGATAATTGTATTATGGATTTTACGATCTCAAGGATAGACAAAACTAAGCTCAATTTTATTTGATTTTAATCAGAATCATATGAGTTTATATATCGGACTAAAAATCCTAATTCCGTGTTAGGCACATGCCAACGCCTATTAACCGAAGAAATCGCCAAATATTTCGTTATTTACATCAGTCTTTCATATTCTAAGAAATTCAGTGGTTTAAGCGCGTAATTCTCTTACATGTCTGTTAAATATACATTTTATTTAATGATGAAGTTTTAATTTCGTTATGGGAATACTAGCCGAAAACAAACGCTGAACTATTTATATAATTTATTTTAATTTCAAACGGATTAATCTTTTCTAATCGGGCTGTACGCCATATAGGTAGATTTAAAAAGTGTACTGGTGTCCAAAATTAAGGACTGATCACAAAATGCTAATTTTCAAGTACGCGAATACTCAAAAGGAAATAATATAATTCGAATAATTACTATCTCTACAGCACAGCTAGTCCATATAACATCTCATTCATGTCACACCTGATCACAAGTGTCACAGTCACTAAGGTGAAGCAAAAAAAATAGGAAATTCTATACATCACATTATGAGTCACAAATGATCACTATATGTGACTCCACTGAGACGTCACTGTGACTGCTGCTTTGTGACGAGTCACCATGTGACTGTCATCTGTAGACTCAATTTCAAAGTCATCGTGAACGCTGCATTGTGATAAGTTACCAAATAATGTCACATCAAAATCATATGATGACTTTCAGGTGACAGAGAGACCACTGTGAAGTCACCATTGTGCTCTTTTGGGGGAAGTCACCATGTGACTATAGTGTGATATTATTTGGTGACTTATCATAATGCAACGTTCATGATGACTTTGAAATTGAGTCGAAAAATGACAGTTACATGCGAGTCACAATGTAACTACATTGTAAAGTCACCTGGTGACTCGTCACAAAGCAGCAGCCACATTGACGTCTCAGTGGAGTCACATATAGTGATCATTTCAAACTCATGAGACGTGTGGAATCTCCTATTTTTTGTTACCGTAGTGACTGTGACACTTGTGACCATGTGTGACATGAATGAGATGCTATATGAACTACCTGTGCTGTAGGGATAGTAATTATTTGAATTATAATATTTCCTTTTGAGTTTTCGTTTACTTAAAAATTAGCATTTTGTGACTGGTCCTTAATTTTGGACGTCAGTGCATTAATGCTTGAATCCTATTTTAAAAGCAATGAAATATCATTAAACTGAAGTACAGTTTTCAAATAAGTTGCATTTGAAAGTACATTTCTCCCCCTATCCGAAGGTATAATAATTGAATTTGGGCGATGTCCAGAAGTTAAAAAAATTGCAGTAAAAGCAAAATTTGTTGGTCAGGTGTTGCCACCGTTAAAATGACTCCCGCATTACTCACGAAAATGTCTTTGCTTTATAATATAGATTTTCGAATTCCATATCCCATTTCTTTGAAGTTGGTTGGATTTATATTATAGGTGCAGATTTCCAAAATCTGGAAGAAGTTAGTGGTTCCTAAACCCAAATAATCCAGTGGCCACATAGTGCAATAAACACATAAAAGCAATAGCATTTATATATGGAAAAAAACTAATAAAAAACCCCTCAGGAATTCAAAATAAAAATATTTTATGTAATCAAATGTATAACAAAACATACTGATTACATCAGATGTGTATATTTAAAAATAAAATTCTCGAAATTTGAAAAATTAAGTATAATATAAATCTTAAACTACGTACAGTCAGAAGCAAGTTAAGTTTGGCAAGACACCGTTTAAAAAAAAAGATACTAACGATCATGATAGTGGGGAATATTAAGAAAACAGTATTTCTTATTTTAATTTTGTCATACAAAAGTACATATTTAATAAAAATGTGAATGTTTGAGATTATTTTGCATTATAAAAATCAAAATACACTTCAAACATTTGTTTTTCTATAAGAAAAATTATCTAAAAAAAAACTTGGCGACTTAGATACGAAAATTTAATGGCCACAGCAAAAAATTTAGTCGCTATGTGACGACTGGCGACCGTAAACCTGAACTTATAATTTATATTAGCAGTAATTACATTCACTGAATTAAATATGCTAAATTTTATTTTTCTGATAAAATTCAACAATTATTGGCATGTACGTCAATTATTATTAAAATAATCGAAATAAATCCTACAAATTATGCATATGTTGCATATTCTGTGTCATCCTCATTTCGTTTGATGGTTCATAAGTCTGGTAATTATTTCTCGCTTCAGAAACGAATGCAATGTTTTCTGACAAATGGGAACCCATTAACATTCCTGTGAAAATTTGAAAAGGATTCAAATTAAAGTTATGCTAAAGGAATTTCTAGAACCGTTATTAATAGGAAAACTTAAAAGCAGTTTAAAGATTTGATTTTAATCAGAATCACATTAGCTTTAATATTGATAGGAATAATTTATAAGGGAAAAGCTTAAGACTGTTGTACTCCATTCATATATTTTCGACGATCGAAAATGCAGTTTTGAATAAACTTTCTGGCAGATTTGTAAAATTATTTTCATGATCCCATTCATATATAAATACTTTTATGGTATGGTAACCATATCATATATTGTATAATTAAGAATAATTATACTGTTGAACTTTGTTAACCCAAACACTCACGGAGAATTTTTTTTGTTCGTGTTAAACGTAGTTCGCGTTATCCATACTTTAAAAATATTATATATTCCATGTAACAGGAATAAATATGCATACGTATATTCAGAATCATTATTTTACTCGCCAGCGGCGAGGTAATTTTATGACAGGACGAGGGAATTTTTAGGTAGTCTTCGAAAACTGCAAACTATAGTGATATGCCGAAAACTTTTTTTTTTACTAGTTAACTATATTTTGAAACTTTCCAAATTACTGCGATGTAAACATGGTACTAAGTTCTATTCTATATTAAATTTTCCTCTCTTGTATATAATTTCTTAATTTTATAGAAAAAAAATATGAGAATGCATTGTAGTAATAGAAACCAACTATTTTTGCAGTTGCGTAAATTTTGTCATAACAATTTTCTACTGTACGTTACATTTTGCTGGCTGGTAAAATAAATACTTGGCTGGTAAAATTTTCTAAAAATTCCCCACCCCTGCATGTAATGTATATCAAGCATTTTCTCAGCAAATCAAAGTAAAAGCAGTTCATGAGGAAAATTCAATAATCCCAATACGTTACAAAATTATCGTTAAAACAATGGTTTATTTCTATGCGTACATTTATCATAAATCACAACATTTTCTTGCTGATTTAAAAACCTTAATGAACCCTGTCCCTTAAGAGGCTACTTCACTTCAGTCATCGAAAACACCCGCTCGCTAATGTTAATCCCATGGGAGAATTTTTGAAAAATATATCGTTTGCATTTCAGTATTTTATTTTATTTTGCATTAGATAGCTGAAGTCGATCTCTACAAATGCCGTTTTTTACCTTTTCTATTTTGTTTACAGGGTTTTTTGTACTAGGATACTTTCACTTTTGGAACCGGTTTCGAAAGTGAAAGTATCATCATTAAAAAAAAAAAAAAATCATTAAAAAATATTGCAATGCAGTGCAAATGAGATATTTAAAAAAAATTATCCAATAGGATTAATATTAGCGAGCTGGTGTTTTCCCGTGAGTTAAGCAGCCCCTTAATAAAAATGAGAGCGGAGAAGGATAGAAACTGGTGCATACATTCGAAATCTAAGCGTGAATATGTATTAAACATGTTTATATTGTCGAATCACTTAACCCCATTTATTTAGATAAGCCTAATACGCAACACAATAATCGTTAAAACAATGTTTTCTTTCCATGATCGGAGTGCTTTTACCATAAGTCGCCCGACATTTTCCCGGCGATTAAATCGATATTCAACCTTGCCGCTTTATAGGGGAGGGGGGGGGGGGAGATAAAAAACCGGATCATTCGGTCGAAAACAAAGTCATATAACCCCATTTCTTTTAAGGGGACCATGGACCTGTATTTGAGGGCAATTCGACAAAAAAATCGAAAATTATTTTTGTTCATAATATTATTCTCAGGTTTGTTTTGAACCATTTGCGAAAAATCACATGCAGATGCGATTATTTTACGCAAAGTTGCAAGCGTTTAAATTTTGTAGACACACGATTTTTGGGCCCTTTAGCATACTTTAAATCTGTTTTTCTCAAAACTGATTTTTCAACGTTGTTAGATTTTTTAAATGCTCCAGACGTCTTAATTTTTAATCAAAATTCTTGAAATTGATGAGGAAGAATACTGATATTACTTACAAATAAACTATATATGCATTTTATAAATCGACTTCAGTAAGATTATAAAATTTTATTTTTAACTTATTAAAAGGCAAAAGTTTGGTCAAAATCGATATGGAATTCAGAAAATAACCTCTAAAAATTAACTATTCAAGGGTTTAAAAAGTAGATACACAGATTTATTTTCAATGTATTTTTAAGTGATAAAAATGAAAAATTGAGGAAATATCTCTAAAGCATGCCTGTTTGTGTTCCGGGGAATCCCCGGAATTCCGGGGATTTGATAAAACGTGACCCGGAAATTCTGGAGTTACACATTCATGAGATTCTTCCGCGATTTTCCGATTTTTTACCATTTCTCGCATTGAGGATTTGCTCAGAAATTTTAAAAAAATCGGTCGTCAGTCCGAAAATTCGGACGTAAAATATCACAAATTTCGGCAAGTGATCGCCGAAAAAACAATTCCGTCAATCGTTCGCAGAACAAAAATAGCCAATTTCGCAAAATATCGCGGGAAAAACGCAATTTTGTCAAAGATCGTCATAGAATCGCAAAAAAAACCCCGCTGATTTCGTCAAAGGGTTGCGGAAAAAAATGACAACTTTCGTCAAAGGATCGCGGAAAAAGCACGAATTTCGTCGAAATATCGTGAAAAATGCAGATTTAGTCTAAGGATCACGAAAAAACTCGGAATTTTGTCAAAAGACCGCGAAAAAGAAACGAATTTCGTCAAAGAATCGAAACACGCGAATTCTGTCAAAAGATCGCGGAAAAACACTAATTTCGATAAAAAAATTGAAAAAAAAAGTGAATTTTATGTCAAAGAGTCGCGTATAAAACACGAATTCTGTCAAAAGACCGCAAAAAACACGAATTTCGTAAAAGAAGTCTGAATAAACGCCCATTCTCAAAAAAGATCGCAGAAACAACGGGAATTTTGTCAAAAGATCGCGGAAGAAACAGGAATTTTGTAAAAAGATCGCGGAAAAAACGGGAATTTTGTCAAAAGATCGCAGAAAAAACGGGAATTTTGTCAAAAGATCGCAGAAAAAACGGGAATTTTGTCAAAAGATCGCGGAAAAACCGGAAATTTTGTGAAAAGGTTGCCGAAAAAAAACGGGAATTTCGTCAAAAGATCGCCAAAAAACGCGAATTTTGTCAAAAAATTGCCTAAAAACGCAAATTTCTTCTAAAGATCGCCGAAAAAACGGGAATATATGATCTAAAGATTACGGGAAAAATGGGAAATTCGTCAAAAGGTCGTGGAAGAAACTGGAATTTCGTTAAAAGGTCGCGGTTGCGTGACTCCGTGAAAGTTCAGCCTTTTTTTTTTCAGGGGATTTTATCAAGTGTTACAAACAGCCATGCTAAAGTTAAGACGTATGGAACATTTTAAAATTTCGTTTTAAAATTTTAATTTAAAAAAAAAATCTTAAAATTCTACAGGGATAGGAAGAAATTGGGTTCTTTAAAGGATCCTTCACAAAAATTTTCATTTCAAAACAGGACCCTTCACAAAAATTTTCATTTCAAAACAGGACCATTCACAAAACTTTCATCTGAAAAAAGGATTCTTCACAAAATTTTTTGTCTTAAAAATAGGCCTTTTACAACATTTAAAAGTTAAATCGATCTGTCATTTTTCATATATAAAGGAAAAAATATGCATTTTACATACATATATCTTTTTAAATGTATAAAATATCCTTTTAAATGTATAAAAAAGAACCTGAATATAACGATCATTTCAAATTCACAAAATTAGGACTAGATTTTTCACAAATGCAAAAAAGCTGTTCACAATTTCACAAAAACAGGACCTTGAGAGAAAAGTCTGGACAGACCCCTGTTCTAATAAGACTGAAATTTTCTTTTAAGGTGTTCTATATCCTTTTAGTGAAATGTATATTTCCACAAAATTTCAAATCTCTACGATGAAAATTAAAAGAGGAATTTTTTTGTACGTCCATGGTTCCCTTAATTCGGTTGAAATTTATATTAATTGAAATTCCCTTACATTGGTTGAGTAACCTATACTCAGTTTTGTTTTTCTAATAAAATACAAAGTTTATTTTCATGTACTTCAGTATGGATGTACAAATAATTTTATTAAAATTATCCAAACAAATCCTTTAAATTATGCAAATGTTTAACATTCTGCGCCAGCCTCGTTTCATTTGATGGTTCATAACTCTGGTAATTATTTCTTCCTTTTGAAACTAATGCAGTATTTTCTTGACAAATAGAACCCCATTAACATTCCTGTGAAAATTTGAAAGGATTTAAATTAAAGTTACGCCAGAGGAATGTCTAGAATCGTAATTAATAGAAAGAATTTTTAAACATTTTTAAAATCTTGTTTGATTTTAATCAGAATCTCATTAGCTTTGATATGGATTGGAATAATCTATAAAAGAAAAACTTGAAGCTGATCTTTATTCTTTCATTTTGAAAACTTGAAAAGAGGGGGGGGGGGGGAGGTTGAATAAAACTTTTTGACAGAATCATTGCCTCATGCCTTCATCTTCATGAAATAATGTGGAATAATAATCATGAAACAATAAATTCATAAAATAACGTCATTTAAAAGCCGATATCCCGATTTGAGAAAACTATTAATTCACTATAAAACTGCTCGAAAGTGTTTCCAAAAAACAGTGTCAGCAAAAGAAATTGTTTTTTATAAATGTTTCTTTAAATCTCGAAAATATATTGGCCTTTTTCAGGTTTCCAAAGAGTTAATGTTTTGCGGAATCGTAAGTAACCCGGAAGAGGGCCGAAGAGGTTATTTTCGTTCGTGATTACAGTAGTTGAATTCAGACACTTTTCTCCGGGAGAGATTTCTGTGGCTCCGTGGTGGGGGGGGGGGGGGGACATTATATAATTCCGGGGGGATATTGAACTTTTTGACCATTAAAAATACAAAATTTCAAACCTTCCGGGGGGGGGGGGGATCTCATTGCTCCGGGGGGTTGTCGATAAATTAGTCATTGGTGTAAATAATGATTTAGCTAGAAAAGTTTCTGGCACGCTTTCTCTGGAGAATAGCTCCGTATTAATTATATTTTTTCTAACTCCGAGAATATCAAATATTACATAATATAGTTAAGGTGACTAACAGGACAGATTTTTCCAACGTGTCGAACCGGCGGATTAAAGAAAAACTAAAAGTTCAAAAATTTTTCTTTAATCCGCCGGTCCGGTCCATTGGAAAATTTTCCTTTATTTTGTCGGGTACGGGCCTTGGGCCAATCCCGGGTCCATGCAAACCTCTAAAAGGCTGCCAATAGAAGGTCCCTTGCTTCAAGAGAAGAAATTCGCGCGGTTCCAGCTACTGCTTGGTTAAAAATGCGTCAAGTCCACGTAGGACTTGTGAAATATTTGGCTTTATTCTGAAACAGATGGAAGAATCCTCATTATTCAGAAATAATTGCTCCTACTAGAATTCCTGATATATTTATTTCTTTCTTAGTTTCGTCTTTATAAGCATAGCGACCACTTTTGAAAACTATTGGGTGGGCTCAAAAAAGTTTAAGTGAAATACACATACGATTGTTTTCCCAGTGCGTATGTGTGGGGAGAGGGGCGGGGGAGGAGCGAATGGGTAAAGATGACAAATCGACGTCAAAGTATGTTTTTTTTTTCTTTTTTTTAAGTAAAATATAAAATTATTCTAATTTAAGGAGACACAGTACCTTTTAAACTACTTTTTCGATTTTGAATAATACTGTAATATACTTAAAAATAATGTCACTACAGATATTAGGTACTATAAAGCAAATGTAATTTCATATAATTTAAAAAAAAAAAAAAAAAAAAAAAAAAAAAAAATCTTGTAGAACAGCCTATTTAACTAAAATTTAAATTTTATAAAAATAAAAAAATAAATTTAAAATCCCTACTACTTTTTTAAATATGAATATTTTTGCTTCAAATTTTTTTCCCATATTTCTTAGATTATACTACGCAAAACTGTGCATGGATTTTTAGATGTATGGGATATTACATTTAATATCAATCTTTTTCTCTTTTGTATAGTAAAAAATCAACGAAAAATAATTGAAAATTAAAAAAACTATAACCTTGAATGTTAAATCCATGCACAATTTTATGTAGTATGTTTTTAAGATTATGGAAAAAAATTTTGAAGCAAAAATATTCATATTTAAAAAAGTAGTAGGGATTTTAAATTTATTTTTTTCTTTTTTTTTAAATTTAAATTTTAGTAGGCTGTTCTACAAGATTTTTTTTTTTTTTTTTTTTTTTGAAATTATATGAAATTATATTTGCTTTATAGTACCCAATATCTGTAGTGACATTATATTTAAGTATTTTGCAGTATTATTCAAAATTGAAAAAGTAGTTTAAAAGGTACTGTGTCCCCTTAATAAATAATTTATTAAATTATATTCTTACAACTTCTTCCAGAAAATACATTAATATTTATTACTTATTAATAACAAAAAAATTGCTACACTCTCAGAAATGGATACCCAGATTTCACGAAATTTTCTTCGTTTTTGACGAAACCATTTCCTGGGAAATGCTCCGAGCGAATATTTCGTCAAATTGAGAAAATTAATTTCTTCGTTTGTTTGAGGATAACAATTTCGTCAAAAGTGCTTGCTTGAAAAGTGCAATCAGAGGGCTGGTGGTGCCATCTATTGAACAGTTTAGAAGCTCCTGTATTTATCGACAGGAGAAAAAATAATAGCTTCGGGGTGATTCGAACTCATGACCTCCGGTGTGGGGGACGGTTGCTCTAACTATTACGCTACTGGGTCCTCGAGTGGTTATGATTTTAGATGCATGTAACGGATTCTACTGTGTGTTTATATTTTTATAAGGTCGGTTGTAATTTTATCGATGCTGTTATATTTATAATTCTTGTAAGTTTTAATTAATAAGGCTAATTTATTATTATCATTTCTTATGGTTAATATGAATAATTATAATATGGCTCGATTTATTAGGGAAATTTTCTTTGCTCGAAGAATGATTAAAATATGGTCTGGTTAATTTGTTGCTCAGAAATAACAGATTTTAAAGTGGAACTACAATTGAGAATATTTGAGGACGTGAGTTTTAAAACTCGCGTTATCCAAAAAATTAAATTTTAGGAAATTGTGAAAAAACTAACTCCGTCCATTGTTTTTCATTGCAAAGCAAGATTTTACAATGCCAGAAAAACAGGATAAAACTAATTTTTTTGCTGATTGTAGTGTTTTTTTTTTTCTGGTGCAGTTTTACTAGATTGATAGAGAAAACATTTTTAATTTTGGATAAGGCCAGTTTTGAAGTTCACGTCCTTATTCGAATTTCAAAATATCTTTTATGACTGGCAAGTTGCAGCATAGTGAGAAAAAATTAAAGTTTCGTTAGAAAAAAATGCATTTTTTACACTGATTTAATTTTTTTTCTAAAAATTAGTTGAGAAAAATAAATTTGAGGGCCCCTTTCTATTTCAGTGGGTAAGCACGGGCTTCACGGGCGCATTTAGTAAACAGGCACTGGGGATTCCTCCTTTAGTAGGAACTCTCATGCCTGTGGGGCATTTTCCTCCTTCCACTCTCTCTTTATAATATACTAAAAAAAAAAATTACACGTGTTTTAAAAAGTGAGACAAATATTGTAAGCTATTATTCAGATATTTTATATTTAATCTCCTCTCTCTCTCTTTTTTTTTAAACGGTGTATTTATCCGCCCTAAAGTAAAATCTATTCACTCACTTTTAAAGACACACTTTCAGAAAATTGCCTACATTACATCATACGAGCCAGCTTATTACCCAAAGAGAAAAAAAGATCCGCATTTTAATTTTAATGCTCATGCATAAAAAATGCGTTAATTTTCCAAAAACGGACATTTTGAAACGAGATAATTTCATAGTTATTTTCACTTTCATCACATTAATCTTTAAAAGTGCAATGTTTAGCATACAAATTTTTCTCTAGCGCTTCTAGTAAAATTACTTTTCGTATTTAGTACTTTAAAGACACAAAATAAATATGAAAATTATGCCAGATTTTAAGTAAGTACCAGAATGTGCAATTTGATATTGCCTGATACTTTTCTTCTCCAAGTTATTTTACATTAGCATATTCAAGTTCGCTCTGTAACATATATTTTAAGCACTTTCTTGTTGATATATTTTAGTACTTGTGCAGATATAAATTTCAGGCATTCAACGTTGCATATTGTTCAATATAACCAACGTCATCGTATTCAGCAGGCAAAAACAGTCGTTTAACGTCTTCTCTCTCTCTTTTTAGATGTGTTCATAAATATATAAATACGTAGCACCTAATAGTTTTCGTTTGGTCCGTCTGTGTGTCCGTCCGTCTGCATATAACAGAGCAAAAACTACGCAACCGAGTGGTCTGAAATTTTAAATACATAATTGCTGCAAAATTTTATCGAGTCACTTCAAATTTTATAAAAATCGGATGCATAGTTTAATTATAGGGACAGTCAAAAGTTTTCCGATACATTACGGCAATGGGAAAAAAATTATTTCAAGTGCATTTTAGTGATGTTACAGCCGTTCGAACAGAATGAAATCGATATGCATTTATGAAGTGCACTAAAATATATATTCAGTACAACATGCGGTGCAAAAAATATTTATTTTTCATTTACAGAGCCACACAAAAGAATTCCGTTACATAATGGTATTAGGGAGAAATATTGTTGGTGTAGAGTATTTACAGGGACACGCAAAATATTTCAGTATTATACTGTGCCCGAAATACTGTATATTAGCGATGATTGCTGGAAGTGCATTTTAAGTTGTGATGTGAGATTTTAAGTTTAACTACTAAATTTTTGCATATTACGTTGTGTGTATAAATGTTGTAGATCATATACAGGCTAACACAAAAGAAGCTTAAAGGTGGTTTTTAATGAGTTACGCATTTTTACGCTGAACTACATTTAGTGTACCAAGATATGTTTGTAGAATATAGAAAAAATGGTATACAGGGCCACGCAAATAATTAGAAACATGTCCGTCCATGGAAGATAATCCATCTGTGGAAGTGTGATTTCACTAGATTTACACGTGTTTTAGTCTTAATTAAATTTTAGCTAAATAGTGGCATGTATATAAAGATAGTAAGGTAAAATATAGGGCTGTGCTAAAGTATTCAAGTATACTACCGTCTATTGGTATAAATATCTGAAAGACAAAATTCAACCTATTATGCTTTTTAACACTTTCCAACATAGTTAAAAGTATTTAAGAATTCGGTTGGTCTGTCTGAACTCTAACTTGCGTTAATACAGTTGATTGCTTTGTAATTGATACATGCTATTGAGATTTACTATGCCATGTTCGGTGTTGAAAATAAAGTACGTAACAGAGGCATTCAGAAGTATTTCATTACATTATAGTCTATGGGGAAATGTCTTATTTATATAAATATGTTACACTTAAAATCGTCATATGGTCTGTCCGTCTGTCTACATATTATAGCGCAAATCTACCCAACCGAATAGTTTGAATTTTAATTTATATAATCGTAGGAGAATTTTGTCCAGTTATTTCAAATTTTATGAAAATCGAATCAGACCTTAAAAAAAATAATAAACAAGTTTTCTTCATTCTACTAACTCCTATCATACGTAATTCAATGATACTCCATGATAGGTAGGGATTCTAGGGTTGATATGTTGATAACGTCGTATTTAAGACGAAGTCTTATGAATTTAATATGTAGTATCTTAATACATTTTGTATTCAGGCATTTTTGCATAAGAATGCAACAGCTATTGCATCAAGTTCTGAATAGTTATAAAACCAGTTATAGTACGAACGCATCTCATTTGCCACATTTGACATGCAATTTCCAACTTGTTTTATTCTATATTATGCATAAGCAAGCGTATACATTAATTCCATATTTTATTATGCATTAATAATGAGAAAAATCAGACAAAATAGAGTTTAACTGCGTGGTTATGTATATACGTGTGACCATTAAAAAACATTACAAATTATTAACAAACATAAAAAAAATCAATTAAATGAGCAGAAAATGAATAATGGATATTTGTAGAACCTAGACAGAATCTCCAGGTCCCAAATGCCTAGAGTTCCACAAATGAAGTGTGTGATTTCATCTTCATATTAGCCATAAAAAAGCTAAAGAATATGAATTTGGGACTATCAACACACAATAGATAGAGAAATGTATTATGAAAAACAAATAAGTTTAAAATAAAAAGTGATTCAAAAGGATTAAGAAATAAAATTCACATTACCATATTGAAAGCATTGCTGACTGAGAGTGAGGCTGCATTAAATACAAGTAAAGGAGATTATTTGCACATGTTGCCAAAAAACTTTTTTTAAATGTTGATGGACCCAGGAGTAATAATGTACAATATGGCCAAGCATATCCCTCAATATATATATATATATATATACATATACATATCATGTATATAATTATTATATACTATTAGAAATTAAATAATTAGCTTATAATTTTATAGCATTATTTTCATTCAGAGTTTTGTATTACTGTAAAAGCACTTATTTTCGCGAGGCTTTAATTTTCGCGATTTTCGCGAGCCCGTCGTAATCACGAAAATATAAGCCTCGTGAAATATTTTTCTTCGCCTCAAATAATAAAAAAAATTAGAAAATATTCACTTATCCAAAACTTAATGATTACAGTTACTTAAATAAGAAATAAGTACAAAAATTTCTTGAATACTTACAACTATTTCTTGAATACTATACAACTATTTCTTGAATACTATACAACTATTTCTTGAATACTATACAATCATTTCTTGAATAAAAACAATAATACAACTAACAGAATGCAGCTCATTCACTTACAATATTTATACCAGCTTCTTTGAAGCCATCAAAATTATCTCATATTTGACTTTAACACCGTTAAATATTCGCACAAGCCAAGAAAGTGAATCGGTTTTAGTCGTGATATTTGCAGGTCCACAGATTCTTTTTCTCCCAGAAATTTAAACAAAAGGGGTTCTATTAGGTAGTTTCGGGATTTTTCAACTTTCGGTTCTGTTCATATAAAATTCGCGAAATTTTCAGCTCGCGAAATCACCGATATCCTCATTTTCGCGAAAATTACGGCTCGCGAAAATAAGTGCTTTTACAGTACTGAAAAATTCATTTTCAAGCAATTTTAAGAAATACGATAAAAACTCAATTTTTTCCAATCATTTTGAAAATATTCTTCACTTTAATTTTTAACTTACATGTTTTCCGAAATGTGATAATATCGGCGTCAAGAAACGCGCCCAACTCATAATTTTACAGCATCATTCCCATGCGTATTTAAATAAAATGTCATTTCCCAGCAACTTCAAGAAACACCATTTCAAACTAATTCTTCTAAATTATTTTGAAAATGTTAATTGTCTATCGCAGTCCCTCTTACATTTTTAACAAAATGCGATAATGTCGGCGTCAAAAAATGTGCCTAACTCATTTTTTTATAGTATTATTTCCATGTAAGCCAATGTATTATACTTAAAAATTAATTTCCTATCAATTTCAAGAAATACCGTTACAAAGTAATTCCTCTAAATTATTTTTAAAAAGGTTAAATGTCAATAATTTTCTTCATATATTTTTTTTTCAAAATGTGATAATGTGGGCATAAAAAAATGCACCTAACTCATAATTTTATAGCATAATTTCCATGTAGAGTATGTAAAGTATGTCCCATGAAGTATTAATGAAAACTCCCGTTACTAATTTATCTAAATTATTTTGAAAATGTCAGACATCAACTTTTTTTTTTCATAGATATATGCATAAAATCTTATTTAATATACCCACAAGCATTACATGGATACAGAAAGAGTCGGCCAAAATCTACTTACATAACTTTCTCCACTGAGTCATTTTTTTCCCCGAAAGAATCTCCATTTATTTTAAGATGTCCCAGAGGCGAGTCAGTAAATACGTTAAGAAATTAAACGCAGCGTTTAATCAAGATAAGACATACATTTATTGGACAGTAATAGCAAGTTAAAAAGATTATTGTAAGATTAGGGAATGTACTAGTACGTGTGGCAAGTCATATCAATTCTTCCTAATTTTGAAGTAATGAAATTAAACATTATTCAGAAGATAATTACAGTAAGTTTTTTTTTTCTTCTTTAAAAATTACGACGTCAATAGTTTATTATCTAAAAGTAATTTTAAATTCCAAATAACAAGTAATATATATATATATATATATATATATATATATATATATATATATAGATAGATATTTTTAAGTGAAAGCTAATCACGTCACATGAGAATAAGCACAATTTTTGAATTACATAATGTTTTTCACGTTTTAAATAACATTTTTTCCGAGTGAATTAACTGATAAGGAAATTCATCGGTTGCTTACACATTAGTGTTTCCGACACCTTTATTTTATCTCTTTATGTGAAAACCATTGATTTTGAAAGTAGGGTAAGTCTATTTTGTGGAGAGAAAAAATTAATTAAAGCTAAATTTTATTACAAATTAATGCAAATTTTATGTTTATAATCAATTCACAATAAAAAAAAATTATATCAATATAGATTTCTCATTACATCATTCCCACACAGAACTTTGTATTTAATTAAAAGCTCATTTTCCAACCATTTCAAGAAATAAGTGTTACAAACTAATTCCTCTAAATTATTTTGAAAATGTTAGAGGTTAACTATTTTTTATTTTTACACATCTATAAAATGTTATTTAATACAGACACAAGCATTACATCATTCTGGATGCAGAAAGAGTCGTTCAAAATCTACTTCCATGACGACTTTTTCCACTAAGTCATTTTTTTTTCTTTTCCGAAAAAATCGCCATTTATTTTAAGATGTCCCAGAGGCGAGTCAGTAAATGCGTTTAGAAATTAAACGCACCCTTTAATTAAGATAATCACTTATTGGACCGTAATAGCAAGTTAAAAAGATTATGATAACATTAAGAAACGCAGGGAGTATGTGGGGGTGCAGTTCATATTAATTTTTCCTACTTTTGAAGTAATGGAATTAAACGTTATTCCGAAGATAATTACAGAAAGTTTTTTCTTTTTCTTTAAAAATTACGACGTCAATTGCGTAGTATCTAAAAGTAATTTTATATCTCAAATCACAAATATAGAACGAGTCGTTCAAAATCTACTTACATGAGGACTTTTTCCACCAAGTCATTTTTTTTTCTTTTCCGAAAGAATTGCAATTTATTTTAAGATGTCCCAGAGGCGAGTCAGTAAATGCGTTAAGCAATTAAACGCAGCCTTTAATTAAGATAAGATAAACACTTATTGGAACGTAATAGCAAGTTAAAAAGATTATGGTAACATTGGGGAATGCACAAGGCAGAATGTATGTGAGGACATATCAATTCTTCCTAATTTTGAAGTAATGGAATTAAATGTTATCCCGGAGATAATTACAGCAAGTTTTATTTTTTTCTCTTCTTTAAAAATTACGACGTCAATAATTTATTATCTAAAAGTAATTTTAACTACCAAATCTCTAATGATATATAAATATATATATATATATATATATATATATATTTTACAAAAGAGAAAGATAATCAATCCCGTCATATTAGAATAAATACAGTTTTTGAATTACATAACGTTTCTCACGTTTTAAATAATAATTTTCCCGAGTGAATTAACTGATAAGGAAATTCATCAGTTGATTTCACAATAAATATTTTTTTAATACCAGTATCAATCTGTCATTATATCATTCCCACACAGAGCTTTGTATTTAATTAAAAACTCACTTATCCATTTCAAGAAAAACCGTTACAAACCAATTCCTCTAAACTATTTTGAAAATGTTAGAGGTCAACTATTTTTTTTTATTTTTATGCATCTATAAAATGTTATTTAATACAGCCACAAGCATTACATAATTCTGTATACGGAAAGAGTAGTTCAAAATCTACTTACATGACGACTTTTTCCACTAAGTCATCTTTTTTTTTTTTTCTGAAAGAATCGCCATTTATTTTAAGATGTCCCAGAGGCGATTCAGTAAATGCGTTAAGAAATTAAACGCAGCCTTTAATTAAAATAAGATAAACACTTTGTGGACCGTAATAGCAAGTACAGATTATGGTAACATTATGGAATGCACTAGTATGTGAGGCAAGTCATATCAATTCTTCCTAATTTTGAAGTAATGAAATTAAAAATTATTCCGAAAATAATTAGAGTAAGTTTTTTTTTTCTTCTTTAAAAACTACGACGTCAATAGTTTATTATCCAAAAGTAATTTTAAATCCCAAATCCCAAATATTTTTTACAAAAGAAAAATATAATCAATCACATCACAGGAGAATAAGTACGATTTTTGAATTATATAATGTTTTTCACGTTTTAAATAACATTTTTTCCAAGTGAATTAACTGATAAGAAAATTCATCAGTTGCTTACACATTGGTGTTTCTGACACGTTTATTTTTATCTCTTTATGTAAAAGCCATTGATTTTGAAAGTAGGGTAAGTCTATTTTGTGGAGAGAAAAATAATAGTTAAAGCTATATCTTATCACAAATTAACGTAAATTCCATGTTTTTAATCAATTCACAATAATAAATATATTTTTTAATATCAATATAAATCTGTCATTATATCATTCCCACACAGAGCTTTGTATTTAATTAAATACTCATTTCCCAACCATTTCAAGAAAAACCGCCTCAAACTAATTCCCCTAAATTATTTTGAAAATGTTAGAGGTTAACTATTTTTTATTTTTATGCATCTATAAAATGTTACTTAATAGAGCCCCAAGTCTTACATCATTCTGGATACAGTCGTTCAAAATCTACTTACATGACGACTTTTTCCACTAAGTCATTTTTTTTTCTTTTCCGAAAGAGTCGCCATTTATTTTAAGATGTACCAGAGGCGAGTCAGTAAATGAGTTAAGAAATTAAACGCAGCCTTTAATTAAGATAAGATAAACAGTTATTGGACTGTAATAGCAAGTTAAAAAGATTATGGTAACATTAGGGAAGGCACAAGGCAGAGTGTATGTGGGGGTGCAAGTCATATCAATTCTTCATAATTTTGAAGTAATGGAATTAAACGTTATCCCGAAGATGATTACAGGAAGTTTTTTTTTTCTTCCTTCAAAAATTACGACGTCAATATTTTATTATCTAAAAGTAATTTTAAATCTCAAATCACTAATAATATATACATATATTATATATTTACAAAAGAGAAAAATAATAATCGATCACGTCAAGTTAGACTAAGTACAATTTTAATGTTTCTCAAGTTTTAAAATAATAAAATTCCCGAGTGAATTAACTGATAAGGAAATACATCAGTTGCTTACAAATTAGTGTTTTCCATATCTTGGGCTCTACATATATAACGTTATCACTTTAGGGGCGAGGTGGGGGGGGTCTGGCACTTGATAGCGTAAGATATCTCTAGGGGGAGGGGGTTTGTCTTTTGATATAGTTATCACTTTTGATCCAACCGAAATTTTCTTTTTTGTTTATTTTGATTAATATAGCCTATCTTCTTTTATGAAAGTACAAAGTTATTATTAAAACCATTAAGGCTGTTCTTAACTGCTCTGCTCAACTAGCGTAAAACGTTTTGACATATTTACAAATTCATTTTTTAACGGAAAGACATAAAATTGGAAAGCCTGGCCATGGAAGCGATTTGGAATTGAACTGTTTTTTCCATTTTTTGATCCATCAATTACCTATTGAGCTATAAGCGAAATCGATCACGTGACAAACACGTTTTTCACCCGCTCTTGAGTGCTCTTTCTCCCTTCGCTCGGAAATTCGGTTCAAAACGCCTACTTTGACATTTTCTGAAAGATCTATTGCGTTTGAAAAAAAAAAAAAAAAAAAAAAAAAAGGAAAATACAGCTCAATGACATAATTTCTGAACAACAACACCAGCTAGTTTCATGCGTTTCCGAACAAAAATGATTTAAAACGTATGTCAGAAAGTTGGCCCTTCGGATTTGAGAACAGCCTTAAGTTATTATAAAATTGTTTCATTCCAAAATATGGAATCGCTCAAAGTTCGCTATTCTTATTCTTCTAACATATACACATATAATTCGTTATTCGAAAAACCAGGTTCAAAATGCTATTTGTTATATTTACTAGTAAAAAATGGGGAAGAATGTTGTCCACCTATTTTGTTTATAAGAAGTTCTGTTTATCCCCCCCTCCCCCCCCTGGGCAGGAAGCAAATGCAAAAAGACCATATTACTTTTGAATGCATTATAGGCTATTATAATATTACTAGCCGCCCTTGGCGACCAGTTTGGTCTCCTTTAAAATTTATGTTTGGGAAAGCATGCTAAGCATTGAATCATGTTATTTTTATTCATAATTTAATTTACTTGGGCTCCCTTAAATATAATTAATATAATCCCTTAAGGGGCCTTGTACCTTTTAAACGCAACGAAGATTATCGAAAAAATTCAAAGTTTGAATTAGTTTATCTTCAAATCCTTTTGTTTATAAAATTAAAATTTTGACTATAGACTAAGCAGATTGTGCTTTATAATATGCTACCATGACAAATTTATTAGACTTTTACAGAATTTGTGTATTGTTGAAATCAAAATAGCTCTTTTTTTTACTCCATAAGTCATTGCGTGCATGATATCTTGTGAAAGTATGTATGGATTGGCATGGAATTTGGCAAAGATACTAAACAAATATGTTTGTTTAAAATGATCTACTCTTAGGTCAAAATTATATCATTAACTATATAAAAAAATATTTTTGTAAAAAAAAAATTAAAATTTTTCATTTTTAATGAATAAAAATAGATATAGCTAAAAATATTACCATTCCAAATTCTTAAAAGTAGATAATTTTAAAACACATATTTGTTTAGTATCTTTACCAAATTTCTTGACAATCCATACTTACTGTCTCAATATATCATGCGCGCAATGACTTATGGAGTAAAAAAAAAGACCTATTTCGAATTCAACAATACACAGATTCTGTAAAAAGCTGATAAATTTCGAATGGTAGCGTATTACAAAGTACAATCGGTTTAATCAATATCCAAAATTTCCTGTTTATACATAAAAAAATTTTGAAGATAGACTAATTCAAACTTTGAATTTTTTCGTTAATTTTCGTCGAGTTTAAAAGGTACAAGACCCCTTAAGCTAATATTAGTTTTTGTTGCATTAAAATATCCCAATTTGTTGATTTTCTGTAAGGAAGTAAATCCTATTGGCTTACAAGGGATGTCTATGGGAATTTGGCGAAATATTAGAGATATCGCCAAGTTGGCGTCACTTTTGGCGACTCATTTTGATCGCCAAATTTGGCGCTATGCCGCTAAGATGGCGGCAAACTTGGCGGCATTTGGCGACAGAACAGCCCCCCCCCCCCCCTTGGCAACCTCCCTTATAGGTATGGAAATGCATTAAATGCTGTTCAATAACCAATGAGATGCGTTTCATTCGGGCGTTGCCATTAACAAATAACAAATAATCGCGATTTCTGTGCCACATACAATAGTGTAATATGTATAGATTATTAGGCTTTTTTAAAAAACTTTTAAAAAGTCAGTATTTCTTTTTAAAGTGTTATATGATATAATGTTATGTCATATATAATAGTGATATTTTATTAACTTTTTCTCTTCATTTAAATCAGTATGCGAATAACAAACGTATAACCATATCTTTATATCATTGCAAACGTATGAAAATAAAATGATAGAAAAAAATTGTAAAAATAAAAGGAATTGTTAGACACTGATAATGATATCATTAGGGGAAAGATGGAGGAGGGGGGGGGGTTGGAGGAATGATAACATATGATATCGTAAGAGAGGAGGGTCCGAAATTGCTAAAAAGTTGATAGCATTATATATGCACAGCCCCTTGTTTTATCTCTTTATCGTATATAAGCCAATGATATTGAAAGAAAGGAAAGTCTATTTTGTGGAGGAAAAATAATAAAAGGTAAATCTTACTTCAAGTTAAAGTACATTTTATGTTTTTAATCAATTCACAATAAACTTTTTTTAATATCAATATAAACTTGTCATTACTGATTTATTTGGTAAACGATATTTCAAATGCGTTGATTCTGAAATTGTGACATGTCCACTTTGAATAGAATTATTTTTTTCTGCTGCATAACATTAACAAGCAGAATCAGAATTTCCTCATGAATACTTTAAAAAATCTTCACTATTTAAATTAAGAAATATAAACAAGTAATATAAAAATTTTGTTTTTAAAGTCAATTCCTACTTAGGTCATCAAAGAAAAATCTAATATAATCCCTTAAGCTAATATTAGCTTTTGTTGCATTAAAATATCTCAATTTGTTGATTTTCTATGAGCCAGTAAACCCTATTGGTTTACCATGGAAGTCTATGGAAAATTGGCGAAATATTAGAGATATCGCCAAGTTGGCGACAAATTTGGCAGTATTTGGCGGGAGAAAAGGGTCCCCTCCCTATGGTAACCCCCCTTATAGATATGAAGATGCATTAAATGCTGTTCAATATCCAATGGCCGCCATTTTGTCTCCCATATAAAACTAAAATTAATTAAAATTTAATTAATGAATTAATATTTGAAAAAAACTGTATTAACATCAATTATCATCCAGTACAAGTTAAAAAAAATATTTCAACTTGATAGGATGAATAATAAGTGTTTTATTAACGATTGAAAATTTGAATAAGATATATATATATTCTATTTATTTTATTTTATATTATATTAATTGTATTTATCATGGTATTTCAAAATGTATTAACTGCATCCTTTGGTATCAATTACTGTGATTTCTTAACTGTTTTATTCACTTTAATCTTTAAGATATTGTGGTAGCCATGTGCGTAGCCATGTGCGAGTGGATATATTGAAAAAAACTGAAATATTAATCGGTATGTTGTGTAATATTTCTATTTTATATGCTATAAATATTTAAATTGGTTTTATTGATTTTTCCACTTCATATTATTTGATTCTATTCTGTTTTCATTTTTAATCTATTCACTTGATTATAATGGTTGTTCGGGCACAGAGAAAAATAATTTTTAGCTTTAGCATTTTTTTCTCACAGAAAACAACCATTTTGCTTATATCATTGAATTCTGTGCCCTTGAAAACGTAATTCAATATATAAGCTTTTCCATTATTTGTCGGTGTCCATTTTCTTCTTTTTTCTTCCATAATAATTCTTATAATAAATTATTTGGCACTTTTTTTTTTATACTTACAGCTTTAATTCATAATATTACGGTTTTTGATGTTGGTAGGTTATGTTTTATTAATGGTTATATATATATATATATATATATATATATATATATATATATATATAGGGAGAGTGTGAACTAATAGTAGGAATTGAATGAGGACGTGAGTTTCAAAACTCGCTTTATCCAAAAATTAAAAAAACGAGTTTCCTGTATCAATCTATTTTATTGGTGAAGCTGCATTGAAAAAAACATTACAATCTCCAAAAAAACTAGTTTTATCGCGTATTTCAGGCAGTGTAAGATTTTGGTTTACAATGAAAACCAATGGACGCAGTCTGGTGTTTTTCGCGATTTCCTTAATCCTTATTTAAAAATTTTCTTTCTGTTTTTAATAATTTCACTTTTCAATTTCAATTTGAAAAGGACAACAAAAAAGAAATCTAATAATCCCAATCATTTTTCCCTTTTCTCAACAAAACTGGAGTAATTTAGTTGCCATCATTACAAAAATGTCATTAAAATTTGAAAAAAATTAATATTTCGAAACCTAATTCAAATTTTAAAATTCTAATACCACTTTTGACACTAATGGATTAATATGAATAATTGGTGTTAATTTCACCGCCAAACGTTTCGTATTTTAGGAGAAATAGCTGTGAAACATAATCAGTCATTTCATAAAATCGTTTCATACAATCGTTTAATTAGGATTTATACAGGGTGTCCAATAAGTCCTTGACACATTTCAAAATTCAATAAAAAATCAAGTAACTGTCGTACAGGAGTGCGAGTTGGACTAAAATGCTTCTCACGATGAAAAGTTTTTTTCAAGCGAATAAAAAAATTATTTCCTATCATCTCCCATAGATGGCGCTATACCTTAAATTAATCAAAAAGAAGCATAAAAAACTTAAGGCAATCAGTTACAGATCATTTAATTTTGTCAAAATCAGTTAAAGAGTAATAATTTGTGCAATCCATTAGCATAGTTCAATGAGTGCACTTTTTGTAGCTCGAGCCATATTCCAACAGAACTCCAGTTCAATCCTTTGCTTGTGGAATTGAGAGAATTTCATCATGAATACTTTAAAAAATCTTCAATTAAGAAATATAATTATAAGCAAAGAACTCATTACTGAATATTTTTCTTATTTTTCCCACTTTTTCCTAGTAAATTATTTTTGTTTTACCTTTATTTTACCTTTTATAAAAAAGAATGCGATATCAAAATAAATAAATACGTAAATATTATATATATATATATATATATATATATACACTGCTCAAAACAATTAAAGGATATTTGAAGTTTTATATAAAATAAAGATATAAACGAAATTTTTTTTGCCGAAAATAGAAGAAGAGAATCACAAATGCAAATTTTTCTGGTTTTCAAACTGTGGAGTATGCAAATTTTGAGTTCGACGTCAAAAACGTCGCTTCAGCGGCAGCGAATGACATTTGACTTTCAACTGGATAAAAGAGAATGAAGACAAGGATGATCGGCATTCAGTGATTGCTTTGTTTCGATGAGTACGATGTCTCAGCGAAGTCATTTGACAGATTCAGAAGCTTTGAGAATTGTTGGTAGGTTAGAAGGGGGCCAAACTCAAGCCGAAGTAGCGCAAGCCATTGGAGTGTCACGAAGTGTCATTTCCAGGATCTGGAACCGTTTTTTGGAGCGTGAATGTGCAGGCCGAAGACCAGGGCAAGGTCGTAGACGGGCAACAACGCCCAATGAAGATCGGTATAACAGCTCGGAGACACCGAACCATGAACGCTACTCTTCTCCAACAACACCTTCGCTCGGCTACAGGCACCACGATTTCAACTCAGACTGTCCGAAACCGGCTCCATGCTGTAGGTCTGTATGCTCGCCGACCGATGGTATGTGTTAGATTAACATCAAGGCAGTTGTTGGTGTATGGTGTATGGTGGCATCTCCATTGACGGGCACACTGACCTCTACATCATTCGAGATGGAGCTCTGACTGGTCGCCGATATAGGGATGAGATCCTCAGACCTATTGTAGTCCCTTACGCTGCAGCAATCGGAGATAACTTCATTTTAATGGACGATAACTGCAGGCCACATCGTGCAAACCTGGTGGAGGATTTCCTTTTCGAGGAAGGAATCGTTCGAATGAAATGGCCAGCGTGGACTCCAGGCATGAATCCAATCGAGTACGTTTGGGACGCTCTAGGAAGACGAGTTTCTGGCCGCCAACAACCCCCACAAACTCTCCAAGAACTGGAAAGAGCTCTTCTGGAAGAGTGGGGCAGAATACCCCAACTCGTCATTAATAGCCTCATTGAGTGCATGCCTCAAAGGTGTTTAACGTTGCTGGCCGCCCGTGGAAACCATACCCCCTACTGAAAATGATTTTCCTTGAAGAAAACACCTTTTCTTATTCTTTTTTTCTCATATGCACAAATTGTGTTTTTTTCCTTTAGTACACAAATGCGCAATAAAATGCATTTTTTTCTGCCAAACATGTGTAATTTATTCTGATATAACCTACTATGTCTGTCGACCATGTATCAATCAGCTAAACAGTTTACCAGATACAAAATCCACCTAAAACTGCAATATCCTTTAATTGTTTTGAGCAGTGTATTTTATTATTATACAGTCGGACTTCGTTATCCCGACACCCGGTTCTCACGTCACGATTTGAATGTAAATAAACTCCGGATTTTACGTCGTTGAATAATTTTCAACTCTGGATATCTCGACGGTTTAGGAAAATTTGTCCATTTTTCATAATCCAATTTATAAGCAAGGAAATTAAGCGGTGAGAATTGTCTTGGCCAAACTTTTCACAAAAGTGTCTAAAATACCCACTGAGATAAATGAGAAATTTTACTTCAATCCTTTATCTGAATAAATAAACCCACACACTATGAATGACCCACTTAAGCTCCAGATAGACGTATCAGTCTACTCCCGGTCTTTTTGTTCTGGTCAGGTGGCGCTTTCTTGTGGTTAACGGCGTTCTTCATCCGACTAAAACCGAAGGTTTCATTGCATTGAAACGATTAGAAATTATCTAACATCTATTCTGAAAAAACGAATATCGGTTACAATTCACTGTATAAATTGAAAAAAGAATTATAAGAAGCACATCTAGGGATAAGCAAACCTAAATTCATCAATATTTCATGTAACAATAAAAAAAAAACAAGTCATCATAAATATGATTTTTATTCTTTTCTGTTTTGTTTTTGTGTTTATTTTGTTTAATAATAATGTTTTATTGCTTAAAACTGCAAGAACAGTTATGAATTTAAAATTGTCTTAAATGAAGTAAAAATTCAGCTCTTTATAAACATATTTTTCTGCAACTCCGGTTACCGCGACACTCTGCTTATGACGACACTTTTTTCTGGTCTTTAGAGTGTCGGGATAACGAGGTTCGACTGTAATTATATTCCATTCAAAAACTAGTATGTTGTGGCCATCACAAAACTTTCTTCTATATAAATCACGTCAATAAAATCATTTAAATAGTACAAAAAATTACATCAATTTAGCACCAATTCATATCAAAGTGTTTCTGAATTTGAAGTTTAATTCGTGCCTTAGTTCTTGAGATAGACCTACAGCGGAAATTCTGAAAAATGTAGCATAGCAGTGCCACCTGTTGAGTGATTTACACCAATACATAAACAGCAATAATTGATATCCAGGTATACATGAATCTGAAGTTCGTTGAAAATCCAAGCATTAGTTTTTGAGATAGAGCAATTGCGGAAATCACAAAAATAGCATAGCAGCGCCACCTATTGAGCGATTTACACCAAACTATAAAATATCAATTCATGTCAAGGACTAACTGATTCTAAAGTTTGATAAAAATCCGTGCATTAGTTCTTGAGATACACCTACAGTGGAAATTCTGAAAAATGCAGCATATCAGCGCCACCTGTTGAGCGATTTACACCAAAATGAACAAAATGTCAATTCATGTCAAGGATCAACTAATTCTGAAGTTTGGTGAAAATCCGTGCATTAGTTCTGGAGATTGAGCTATTGCGAAAATCGTGAAAAAGGCTGCATAGCAGCGCCACCTGCTGTGCGATTTACACCAAAAACTAATTAGCACCAATTTATATCAGGGACTAACTGAATATAAATTTTTATTAAATTCCGTGCATTAGTTCTTGAGATAGAGCGCCCACAAAATTTGTGTCACATACAGACAGACAGACAGACTCACAGACATTTTGTAAAAACATGTTTTTCGTAATCTCTGACCCTTAAAACGTGTAAATCCGTTGAAAACCGAAAGTCGAAAATTTTCATGAATCCAATACTTTCTTCTTGTAAAGATAGAAGAAAGTAAAAAATTAACGTTTTTAACAAATCATTGCTTTTAAAAGTCCATGAGCGCAAACCAAAACAATGATTTTTTTTCTTTTTTTTTTTTTTTTTTTTCTGCTTTTTCAGCTAACACGGACCATAATTGCATAATAAATTTGCATGAAATAAGATTGCAAAAAATATAAAATAAGTCTATTGCTGCTAACGAATATTCTTAAAACCATTCAAATCCAAACCATTAAATATCTAGCAATATCATAAAATGGACGTGCGCCACTTTTAAAATCAATGGCTGATAGGATGTTAATTTACAGTCGGTTCACGTTAGGTTTCACTCTTAGATTCTATTCATTCTATTTTGTATTTTTACATCAAGATTTAAAACGTGCTCTCTAAATAATTATATATATATTCATTAAACTGAATTAATTTTTTTGCAGTATTTCTTAAAAGTATCTTACTTTTCATTTAAAGGCTTTTAATATTTTATCTTAACCCTTTGTAACTCAACAACCCCGATTTGAAAAATTCTTACACAGATATTAAAATGCATCATTTTAAGCATGGAGAAAATAATTTAAAAAATTCAGAACAGAAAAATAAAACTTTATTTGGAAAAATGGGTTTGTTGCATTTCTGCAACATCTTACCAAAAGGCACAAAAAATGAAAATCTTTAAAATTTTATCTTGCACGAAAATTTTTGAAACAGTTGTTAGTTTTGTTGTAGCAAAGTCCCACACCACATTTTTCACAAACAGTTTGATTAAAGTTTTTACAATCGGGGTATTTACCACGTATTCATTTTTCTGCCCAATATGGCCAGTGCCCAATTTAGTCTAGGTGCATTTGTTTTGGTGGAATATGTTGAGTAGGCGCTCTATGCTTTTTCTGTTGAATTCTATTTTCTACGAGACCTTTCCCTTTTTTGCTGGCTTTGGACTTGAAGTTAATTTTACAGAGGGGGGGGGGGGGGGGTGGGGGATCCCTAACTTACCCTATAGCAATTAAATAATATAAAAACAGACTAATGTTTCCCCTTTTCAATAATTATGCTCTTCTGAAAGAAATGCAACTCAACTTAAATAACCATTAGAAGATATTTTCGATGCTCTTTCGATAGTTTTAAAAAATTCATTACAAGGGAAGATATGGCGCGTTGTTGCAGATCTGCAACAAACAAAAGTTTACGTTTATCTTATACATATTATAAATTTCCTAGCTCGAAAATGGTCTTTAAATAAAGAATTTAAACTCATCTTTGAAAACAATATACTTGTAGACGTCTGGAGATATTTTTAACTCCTATATTTCAAACCTTAATTCAGCAAAAATCATGTGTAGCTAATCAAGCGATAAATCAAACTTTGGCGCGAAAAAAAAAATCAGTATCGACATTTGTTGCGGATTTAATAAAATAATTATGTTAATAGTAGTGTAATAGAATAACAACAATCAACAAAAACGTCTTTTGAAATTTACTGTTGAAATAACAATGACGTTTTGGGTATGTTGCAGATCTGCAACACGGTGATACAAAGGGTTAAGTCTTCTGACGCTGATATTAATAATTTGGAAATGTCTCATAATATCCTGATCAAATTTCGCTTAATTAGTTAAAAATTTCAACACTAGTCAATCCAGTAATTCCTTAACGAACTTATTCACCATTATTTAAGACCCCGTTGTTTAGAAACCGGCCTACGTTAGCTCAAATTGTTACCGATGTAAAGTATTACACAGATAGCTATCCTAACTTACATAAAGTTTGTTTTCAAATTTTTACTAATGTCTTTGCAAAAAATGTTCAAACATTTTTGAATAATGCAGGGAAAAATGTATAAAGATAAAGCTATATAATGTACGTAAACTAAAACAAGAAAGGAAGGACGACAATAAACAGAAGTTCACTTTATATATGTAATAGTGGGTTTTGCATCCTGCACCTTTCACGCGCCAACTGCCTGTCTATCAAAATTATACTAAAAACCACGAATTTAAGAATTTCATAAATTTGATTGATATATTCGAATGCATATGCAGTAGAACCTCGATTATCCGAAGTAATTGGGACCGAACCTCTTTCAGAAAATCGAAATTTTCGGATAATCGAGAAAGCTTGCGTTTTAAGATTAAGGAGAAATATATGCGCTATTTCTTATTATGGTAACAAGTGCTTAATAAAAATAAAGCAATAGAAAATAGAAACAAGAATAAATGACCTGAATTTTAATTTTAAAAATAAGTACCTTTAACATATATCACCAGGGTTTGAAAAAATGTTTTGTTTGTCGCAGTTTCAACTGCATTTACTTCGAAGTTCTATCACGGAGTTTTTAAATATTATTAGTTCACCCGTATCACAGTCTTTCAGCTGCTCCAGTCATATCAAACCTTTCGCAAAACATTCAAAAGCTTCAGAATTGCTAATTTCTTGCTTTTTTTCTTCGTTCCACTCCGCAGCGTACAGGAGCTCAAGTTAAATTCAAAGGAACTCTAAGAAAAAGAGTCAAAAATATTTCTATGTACTCATAGTTCAGAAAAGACCGCTTTCGCGCAAGGAATATGATAGTTTAAAAAAAAAAACAAAGAGCTTTCAAAATGGATTTTGCACACAAAAAATGTGACAGTACAAAAAAAACTTTAAAAATAGATTTCGGTTAACCGAGAGTTTCGGATAAAAGAGGTTCTACTGTATATATTAGGATTTCTAAAATCGCTATACAAGTTTGTTTTATTAGGATTTTATATACAAAAGGATAGAGATATTTCTGGCCTACCAGCAAAACATGTCTGACAATTGGCAATTTCCCTGGCCAAATCTTTAAAAAATCCATGACCAAATGGGCATACAACGAAATTCGCTATTTATTTCCGCAATTCTTTGACAAAATTAGCAACTTTTTTCTGCAATCGCTCTTCGATTATTATTATTTTTTTAAACCATTTGGAAAAATGGTTATTGTCCTCGTCAGGATAGGAAATCAAAAGCATATCTGAAGCTTTTTATTGGTTTAATCCGCATTTTATTCGTTTTCTGATTGGTCTATACACTAACCTTTACTTTCAACAGAGATGGATACTTCTGTTGCCCCTATGACAAAAAAGTAATAATAACTACAAAAAAAAAATTAATAACTCAGAAACAAATTGAGATACAGCTTTCAAACAAATTGCATTTAAAAGGACATTTTTTTCTCTATACGACGGTGTAAAAAGTAATATTGTGGGATGTTTAGAAGTTTAAGAATGAAATTTCATTTAAAATGGGTCGTCAGATTTCTTGGACATCTGACGGTGGAAAAGCCTTTTCCCGAACAGCCAATGAAATGCTTAGATAATACGTAAGTTTCAGGTGGATAATACGTACGAGTCGCAGGCGATATTTGTCGCTTGGAATTTTCACGTGTAATAACACCATTAATGTTTAATTCATGGCGTACGTAATGTATGATCAACTCCGTGCGATTTTTTGTGTCTTAAATTTAATCTTTGAAAAAATCATTTTCCAAATGGTCGTTGTAATATGTAAAATTGCATTTTTTATTTTATTTTTTATTTATTTATTTACAGTATGGAACCATTTATCCGGAAACCAGTTAACCGGAAAACCAGTTATCCGGAAACCAGTTAACCGGAAAATCAGTTATCCGGAATGCTATATCTAATGGGCTGATTTCAGAATCTTTGCAGAAAAAAGTGTCATACACTGCCAGTTTGACACATGCATTGCTTGAAACAATTGTATAATTTGATGACAACATCTAGTATTTGAAATGGAATCATATTTAGTTGTATTTTAGATGTTTTAATTTTTATGCAGAATAATTTTGTTCCCAAGGGATTCCCATAAATTACCTTCTTTCAAACTCTGATTAACTTTTGATCTTTCTTGCATCTGATTTTTAATCCGAGTAGTCTAATAATTTAAAACCAGAAATAATGCCACAATCACATATATTCCACAAAACTTATCAAATGGATGCTACTTTAATCCCCAACCAGTTAACCGGAAAAACCAGTTTTTCGGAATACATCTGACCCCAACCATTCCGGATAAATGGTTCTGTACTATTTATTTTTTGTCGTTTGACAAATTTGGCTATTTTGATGGATTTTGCGTCATTTTCCTTAGACTTCTCCATGACGTTTTAGAAAATATTTGTAAATTCTCTGTCTTTTCCTATGTATTTTTAAATTTCCTTAATTCTCCCAGACTACTTTGAAATTCCCTGACTTTCGACGTTTCTGAGAACCCTGTAATTTAAATTATATGCAAATGCAATTCCATGCCAAGATTTAAGAATTAATTCAAAACTTTAAACTAATAATATAATGCTATGAAAGACTAAAATATCTTTATTTTACAAAATCAAATAAAGCCATAAAAACAAATAAGTGTAAAAAATAAAAGCAAAAAATAACCCAGTGCTAAATATACGCTTCACGTATTCAGTCATTCGGTTAAAAGAGATCGTTGAAAAGAAAAAAATCCTTCGTCGTTTTGTAAAGGGAAGGCGATAAAAATGGAGCTTTTCCCTCTAAATAGCACTTTAATTATATGTTTAAAATAATCAATACTACTTTTTAAGCAAACTGAGATACACATCGGAGTTGAAAAAAAACATTTACTCTCTGTTTAAAAAAAAAAAAAAACAGAAAGGAAAAAAAAAAAAAAAAAAAAAAGATAATTGCTCTGTCCGTTTCTGTTTGAATTTGATTTTGTTCAAAATTGACATTTTTAAGGAAATGTAACTTTTCAGTAAATAAAATGAATATTTATACACAAAGATATATATAGTTTAGATTTTACTAATTTTTTTAATGTAGGTTGAAGCTATTTTACTTAAATTAGGCTTTTCACATATATTTCTCCATATACAGGGGTGATTCATTCTGTCGAAAATTTCAAATTTTCACAAATATTTTTGAATAATATATGAAAAATGTAAAAAATAAAAATAGAATAAAATAAAGTTATACGACGTGAATAAATTAAAATAATAAAGTACAGAAGAGCAATAACAAGAAGTTCATTTTATATGTTTATGTGCGTATATATTTGAATTATATACAAATGCCAATTTCATATAAAGATAACATTACGATAAAACTTAAACTAATAGTATAAAGTTATATTATCAAAGACAAATCTATATCTTTATTTTACAAAATCCAATAAAGCCATAAAAGTAAATAAGTGTAATAGTTAAAAGCATAAAACAGCTCACTCAACCTTAAAAAAGGTTTTAAATGTCTGCTTCACGTATTCGTTCAAAAGAAATCGTATAAAAGAAAAAAAGAAAAAAAAAAAAAAAGCCTTCACCATTTTGTAAAGACATGGGGGGAAAAAATGGAACCTCTAAATTCTCCCCTAAATAACATTTTAATTGTAGGTTTAAAATAATCAAAATCAATACTAGTTTTTAAGCAAACTGAGATACACTTCGGGGTTGAAAAAACCCATTTACTTTCTGTAAGGGGGGGGGGGGGGATAATAATAATTACCCTGTTTCTTTTTATCCGTGATTTTGTTTAAAATTAACATTTTTAAAGAAAGATTACTTTTTTGTAAACCTACTGGATATTCATACAAAAAGATATATAATCTACAAATAAAAAAAAGGGGGAGGGGGGTTGAAGTTATTTTTCGTTAATTTGGCTTTTCATATATTTTTCTTCATATACAGTGTGGCTCCAAAAAATATTTCATTTTTTTTCCAATATCTTTGCAGAAATTTTCAAAACATATTGAATAAGGTCTTTTTTTTTGTTTTCAAACATTTGGTCATACATTTGAATAACACCATTTTGAATAATACATGGAAAAATACAAAAAAAAAAAAAAAAAAAAGATAACGTTTTGTAAGGTTTGTAAACTAAATTAATAAAGTACAGAAGAAAAGTTACAATTGTTAACTTTGTGTACGTATGTATTTGAATTATATGCAAATGCTAATTTCATAAAAAAAAAAAAAAAAAAAAAATTGTATTACGATAAAACTTAAACTAATAATATAATGTTATACTATCAAAGATTAAAATATACCTTTATTTTACAAAATCAGATAAAGCCATAAAAGCAAGTAAGTGTAATAGAAGCGAAAAATGACTCAATCGACCTTTAAAAAAAAAGGGGTTTTAAATGTACGCTTCAGATATTTAAAGCCATTCGGCCAAAAGATATCGTTGAAAAGAGGAAAAAAAATCCTTCATCATTTTGTAAAGAGATGGAGATAAGATGGAAGTCCCCCCCCCCCCCCTTAAATAACATTGTAATTATATGTTTAAAACAATCACTACCACTTTTCAACCAAACTGGGATGAACTGCTGCTCTCATTTACTCTCTGTAAAAAAAAAAAAAGCAGCGCCTGATTCTTTTTGTCCTTGAATTTGTTTAAAATTGACATTTAAAAAAAAAAAAGTAACTTTTCTATAAATATAATGAATATTTATACACAAAGATCTATATAGTCTCCATTTTAATATACTATATATAAATATACATATATTTATATATTTACATAGGTTGAAGTTATTTTATTTTTTAAATTTGGCTTTTCATATATATTTCTTCATATAGACGGATAAATCTATCTAAAACTTCAGTACAAATATCTTTTGCAGAAAATTTCAAAACATTTTGAATAATGCATGGAAAAAATGTAAAAACATTAATGTTTGTGTAAATGTAGTGTAAAAGTTATCTGAGGTATGTAAACTAAAATAATAAAGTACAGAAGAACAGTAACAATAAGTTCACTTTATGTATGTATGTAAATATTTGAATCATATGCAAATGCCAACATCATACAAAGGTTGAAATTTTATGACAAAACTTAAACTAATAATAAATGTCATACTATCAAAGACTAAAATATATCTTTATTTTATAAAATCGAATAAAGCCATAAAAGTAAATAAGTGTAACAGTTAAAAGTGAACAATAACTCAGCCGAACTTATAAAATTATTTTAGATGCCACCAATAGATGGAACTATTTGTTCTACCAAACTCATCAAATTTTCCATTGTTTAGGAGAAGCTATTTTAACACTAGAGTAAAATGGTCACGAATCTGATTGAAAAGTAAATTTTTTCCCTTTTCAGTAAAATAAATAAGCTAAAAAACATCTATTTCATTGCAGATATGTGTATTAGCAAGTTTTTGTATATCTGTAAACTAGTTTTAGGATGTATTTAGATATTATTTGAATTTAATGTACTAAAAAAATCTGAATATATTCCAGAAGTGGCTGAAGTGAATGGGCCACTATATCATGGTCATGAATGGGCCACCTTTGCGCTGATCATGAAAATATGGTTTTTCTAATTTTCTCTTTAATATGAAACATAACTGGCTGTCATGGATTTAGATTAAATTACTGCCTAGTTAGAATAGGTTTATAGCGATGCCTAAAAAATAATTTGCACTATGCTGTAGACCATGATCTGTAGCGAAAAATATTTTAAAGAACTATTGCATTTTTAAGATAATCACCTTTTTGGAAATCCAGGTTCATGAGCCCTTGAATAATTAAAGACAGGCACAAAATAATAACTCGGCAAATTTGAAGACAGGATGAGTTTATTGGATATGGACATGAAATATGCAAATGCCAGAGAGGGACCCTTTCAGTTAGCTGTTGACAGTACGATGTATAGAGAAGGAATGATTAATTTGTCAGAAATTGTTGCCAATCTGTCGAGCCAAAATCTTGGTACCCTGGACCATTATAACCCCAAAAATATATCACTTAATGCAACATTGAATTAAAAAATAGCCAAAAGGACCGTTGATTGGCGTTTTAATATTTCAACGTACAAATATGAATGCCAAATCTAAATGATGGGAAATATGCATTTAGAAGCAGCATCGGAGATGCAGGCGCCGATTTTAATATAAACAGTATAATATTTGCGGCCAAAAAGACAGTTGTATTGACTATCAAGCTGAAAATTAACACTGGGTGTATAAATAACTGCTACACTTGGAACATATGGTCAAAGAATATCTTTTTATATATATATTCGTTAACCGAAGGAAAATATGCTCGAACAGTTAATGATTTTAGGATGAGAAAAAGATTTGTTTTTGATTTATTTTATTAATGGCTTTGGCTGAACTTGGGAAAGTTAAGTAACTGAAAAATAAAGCGCAAGAGAAGAAGAAATAGATATATTCTTTTTAGAAAGGAAAGGAAGTTTTGATTCAATTTATAATTATGAAAGGAAAAATTAAATTTTAAAATGGGGAATTTAATTTTAAAAAGAAGATAAATAATGATATGTGATGATATGTTATATTCAACATCACATGCACATTTTCACCCAAAGAAATATTAGTTATTTATTAGAAACATAAGTTAAATTGTATAAATGATTATTAAGGTGAACTGTCCAGTTGTTGACCACACCTACCAGTATTTTCCTTCCCATTTAGTATAAAACTAGAATAATTGTTCATATTCTGAATCTCATGGGTAGAATAAATAATACCAAAAATTTACACTTAATAGTCAATTAATAGGCAGTTCAACCCTGTCACAACCATGCCGTTTAATATTGATTTTGAAAAATATAAATTTCGTTAAATCATAATGTGTATTATCTATTATTTTTATGTTCTTTCTGTCTTATAATCTCATTATTTTGTCATTTTTCTGCTAAAATTATGTGATTTAATAATATTACTTTTGATGTTTATAAATTTTAATAAGCATTGTGTATTATTTACTATTTCAGTATGCTTTTGATCATGTCATGTCAAATGCCGTAAATTTTGTCATAGTTGGTGAATAAAAGATTAATTCCACATTTTTTTCATTAAATTAATTTAGTGGCCCATTCATTACCTTCAATGGCCCATTCAGCCCCATGGGTGGGGATATATGGGCCAAATTTCTATATTTTTATTTTCTATTATCATTCATTATAGACTTTTTCTAATCCAATTTTTATGACTTTTTTATATAACCAAATAAGTAAAGTAACTAAAAAGCCAATTCTTAGCCAAAAAAAAAAAAAAAATATTAGAAAAAATTACAAACCAAAAATTGACCCATTCATTACCACTCTCCCCTACATGGTGGTTCTATCTAACAATTTCAAACTTTTACAATTTTTTTTGCAGAAATTTTCAAAAATTTCGAATAATACATGAAAAGATGTAAAAATATAAAGCTATATTAGGTATGTAAACTAAAATAAAGTATAGAAGAAGAGTAACAAGAAGTTCACTTTATATACCGGGTGACCCAAAAATGACTGATAGATTTTAAAATTCCATAACTTGCAAACGGTGACAAATATTAAAAAAATTCTTCCAGGAGTGTTATGTAAGATGTCAGGAGTTTTTATGCTGCGATTCTCAGTTTCAGTTACAAATAGCATCGATAGATGGCGCTGCAAACAATAACCGCTAAATCCAGGCTCGATTTTTCATCTTCTCTCATCTATGCGAAAAAAAAGGAGATTAAAATGTATTGAATAAATCCAGAAGTACCAAAAATCGGGGCCCCACCAGTGGCCGAGAGGTTCTGCTCTCGAAGCTGGTAGACGGGAGGTGCTGGGTTCGAACCCAATCGCGCCCGTCGGCCTAATCGTTCGGAGTTTTCGTGGCTTTCTTTGAACCTTGGATTTCCAAGCGTTAATACGGGTTAGGTTCCCTTAGAAAGACCCCCACGAGGGGCACTCCCCCCTTTGGGCCTATATCCCTCGTGTTGATAATTGGCCGTCATAAACACAACCAATCAAAAATCGGGTCTGGACAGAGCGCCTATTGCTCTCAGCGCCATCTATTGTTTAAAATTCGAACTAAAATCAAGAATCACAGTACAGAAACTCCTGTCATCCTACATCACCCTCTTGCAAGAATTTTTTTTAATATCTGTCACCGTTTGGAAGTTAATGAATTTTAAAATCCATCAGTCATTTTTGGGTATATATATATGAATTATATATGCAAGTGTCAATTTCATATAAAGATTGAAATATTATAATAAAACTTAAAATAATATTATAATGTTACACTACCAAACACTAAAATATATCTTTATTTTATAAAATCAAATAATTCCATAAAAGGAAGTAAAGGTAATAGTTAAAAGTGAAAAATAACTCAGTCAACCTTAAAAATAAGGCTTTAAATGTACGCTTCACGTATTCAGTCATTCGGTGAAAAGAAATTGTGGAAAAGAAAAAGAAAGAAAAAATCCTCGTCATTTTGCAAAGAGGTAGACAAAAAAAATGCAGCTTTTCTCCCCAAATAACTTTTTATGTTTAAAATGATCAATACTAGTTTTTAAGGAAACTGAAATATACTTAGAAGTTGAGAAAACCCACTTACTCTCTGTAATAATAATAATAATAATACAGGGTTCCTACACAATTCTGATAAAAAAAATTCTTTGACTTTTCCAGGTTTTCCCTGACCTTTCTCAGTAAAAATTCAGCTTATATATTGTTGTATAACCCTCCACAATGGACTTTTAGATAAATGCTAAAAAAAAAAGCATGTGCTGTATGAATTTCTGATTTTTTAATTATTTTTCAAATTGTTATATAGTTTGCATAAATTTCATATACAAATTTTTGATTGGATGAATAATTAATTCAAAATTTCTTCATTTACGACAATAATAGAAATTCCGATGGAAGTAGTATATCAAAAATTCCCTGACTTTTCCCTGACCTTTTCAAATATTTAAAAAATACCTTGACATTTTCCTGACTTTTTGCCTAAATTTTCGAATTCCCTGACTTTTCCCTGTTTTCCAGGTTTTCCCTGACCCGTAGGAACCCTGTATAATTGCTCTGTCTGTTGCTTTTTATCCTTTATTATTTTTAAAATTGACGTTTTTAAAAGAAATGTAACTTTTCTGCAAATCTAATTAATATTTGTACACAAAGATATATAATCTGCAATTTAATATTTTTTATACCGAAATTAAAGTTATTTTACTAAAAAAAAATGACTTTTCATATATTTTTCTCCAAATAAAGGGTGGTTTTCCATCTAATATTTCTTTGTAGAAATCTTAATTTTTTTTTAATTATACGCGAAAAAACGTAGAAAAAAGGATAAAGCTCTATATAAGGTGTAAACGAAAATAATAAAGTACAGAAGAACAGTAACAAGAAGTTTACTTTATATCTGTATATATTTGAATTATACGCAAAAGCCAATTTCACATAAAAATTGAAATATTGTGACAAAAGAAACTAATAATGTTATGTTATACTGTTAAAAACTAATCTTTATTTTACAAAATCGAATAAAGTCACAAAATCAAGTAAGTGTAAGTTAAAAAAGCGAAAAATAACTCAGTCGACTTCAATCATTCGGTCTAAAGAAATCGTTTTAAAAGAAAAGAAAGAAATCCTTCATTTTGTAAAGAGTAGGAGATAAAAATTGAGATTTTCTCCCTAAATAACATTTAATTGTATGTTTAAAATAATCAATACTAGTTTTTAAGCAAACTGAAATACAGTTTGAAGTTGAAAAAACTCATACCCATTTACTCTCTGTGTTAAAAAAAGATAATTGTTCTGTGTCTTTTCTTAAAATCTAATGAATATTTATACACAAACGTATAGGGAAATTCCATCGTAACTGACGTAACATTTTATCATCAAATTTTGTTTTCAAAACTATGTAGAAAATTTACTAATAAAGTTAAACAAATTTTTACAATTTAAAATATTTCTTACTAAGGACATAATACCCAAATACCTGAAGATTATTGCAATCTCTCTTTTAGTCCCAAAAATTGCAATTCAAAATTCTGTAACTGACGTAGCATAAAATAGACAAACATTTTTTCTGCCTTCATTGAAGTGTACAAATTATCAAAACTATCCCGTTAAAAAAAGTGCTTTAATGTTCTCAACAACACTAAATAATGCCAAACTATAACAGTAACTTGTTTAATTAATTTCTGAACAATAAAAAAGAAAAAATGGCATTTACACGCGCAACTGACGTAACTTTTATTTATAATACTGTATTTATTGTAGGGATGCACCGAATAGTGATTTTGGCGAATACCGAGTATTCGGCCTACAGGCGAACCGAATACCGAATATTCGGCTAGCCGAATAGTAACTGCTAGGCCGAATACCGGGCTTGTCGAATACTTTTATATTTCAAAGTTTAAAGGCAGTAAAATGTTAAATTTTAAATCAATTTTACATAATTTTTAAAACAGAAACTTTTATTAATAAACAAGCTTCTTTCAAGTAAACTTTATGCGGAAAAAAATCTGCTTTGAGTTATTTAAGAAGAGGATAGTTATAAAACTTTTTTAATTAATAAAATTTTAAATTTCATGGCTTCTTCTGAGAATTAAAACAAATGAATAAAATTTTCTGAAATTCTAAAACAAGCATTTTAAAATCAAAGAGACATTGTGAAAAAATAAGAAGAAAAATGGTAGAGGATCACATATTATTGTTTGTCAGGAAGAGACTAAAGTAAAAGTAAATAAATAACAATCTATTCAAATTTTATATGGTGGCAAGAAGAATAACTGTTCTACTCCCTTTGATTAAGCAATGAAGTTTTTAAATGCATCCTAGATTGGTGTCTGGAGTGGGCAATATTTTCAGAGATCGTAAACATTGTTCTTAAAATCTTAGCAAGAAACAGATTATTTACTGGACAATGTTTAGGAACTTGCATTTGTACATAATTCCTATGAAAATCCTCGTGATTGGTTAATTTTCTTAAATAATACTTAACAAACAGCAAATAAATAATGTAAAAACATTATGTTTTATTTAAATATGATTCTGTTTCTAATAATTCTTAATATCTTTATAAGTTGACTGTTAAACGTAGAAGTTGTATAAGGTTTATAAAAATATGTTTTAAAAGTTTCTTTCAAGTATTCGGTTCGGCCGAATATTTCGATATTCGGCCAAACCGAATATTCGGCATGCCGAATAGTTTTCTATTCTGCCAAGCCGAATATTCGGCATACCGAATAGTTTGATATTCGGCCAAACCGAATATTCGGTAACATGGCCGAATAGAGCGAATACCGAATAGATACCGAATATTCGGTGCATCCCTAATTTATTGTATAACTGACGTAACATTATGACTTTAAAAAGACAATAATGGTATTTAACTTAGTTTGTAATCAGTAATTTACAATGCCTTTTTATTAGGATTTTATTATAGAATATAAAAATATCAAGTTTTCCAATCATACCGTTAAATTAAAAACATATTATAAATTATATTCCCCCTCAAAAATGATGATTTTCTGTGGAATTGCCCTATATAGTCTACATTTTAGTATTTTTTATACATACGTTGAAATTATTTTATATAAAAAATTTGGCTTTTCATACATTTTTCTCCATATACAGGGTGATTCTATTCTACCTAAAATTACTATCATAAATAAAAGACAAATATTTTGCAAAGAAACATAGGGTCACAAATCCATTACTTAGTTAAAAAATCCGGATGACTTATTCCAAGCCGAACTTGAACAAACATGGTCCACATTTCGGAATGTAGCTGCCCGAAATACTGCGAACTTCTCGTGATGATATATTTCACAGAATACAAAGAAAGCCTGTTCAAAATATCTTCCTCATTATTGCTAAGTTCTGAATGAAAATTTACGGTTGACTTTGAAAGAGAAACTAAGTATTTTTCATTAAAAAGTGAAACTGCGACAAAAACTTCCAAAGTTATTTTTATTTGTTACTTTACGCCTGATCTGTCTTTTCATTCTTTTTTATTTATTAAAGCTACCATTTACCATATTAGAGGACAATTTTTTTTTTTTTTTTCCCACTCAAGTTTTAGCCATGAGTCCAAGTCCACCGTTTATGATGTTCGTGGTCATTTCAAACTTCAAGTCCCCTCTTCCACTACCGTCAATTTTGGTCACTGGGGGCTTCTTTGGGCCACTTTTTCCTGGTTTCACTCACATTTCCATTATTAAAAAATATTGTATGTGATTTTTCAACGTCGAAATGGAGTTGTAAACAATTAACATGAAACAATGAAGCAAACTGTATGGTTTTAAAGAGGAAATTTTTTATTTTTTTATTTTTAAACTATTTTTAAAGTTTTGGAACAAAGTAGTCCCTGCTGGGGGCTTTTTTGGTTCATTCACTTAGTTTTATATAAAATGAATACATTTCATATGTAAATCAAAACATCTTTATTGAAACTCCCTTGCAATAGCAATTGCTAATGAATTAACACTGCAAACTCGATAAACAGTTTTTTTTAACATTTAAACACAATAAACCAATTGTTAATATTAAAGAAACGAGAAACAGTTTTCGTCATGTTATCCTCAGCAACTGAAACAAAAACAGTTAATGTAACATTTTGCTACAGTAACATTTGAAAGTTTGGATAGTTAAAATTTACACACGAAAACAGTTGTTTACAAACACAACCAGTGTTGCCACTAAAAAAATTTAAATTACCCCCAAACTATTCAAATACCCTATAGTAGGGTATAAAAAAAGTAGGGTTTTTCAAGGGCAAAATCTCCAAATTATTTTGTATTGTTTCTTCAATACAAAGAATAAAAACTTTTTTTATGGGATGGACCAAAGCAACCCGCAAGGACCAAAGTAGCCCCAGTTGACGGTAGCGAATCAAATTGAGTATATTAAAGTAGTGGTCATTCATTTTTAATGTTATGAACATCTATTCATGGAATTCAGATCCATTAATTAAAGACAAACTTTTAAACATTGGTGGTAAATGATTCTTATAGTCTGGATAAAAGCGTTCCATTTTAGAGAAAGAAACTTCTTCACACAGACAGAGTGGAACTGTCAACTTATGACGTTTATGGCTTTTGTGCTCCAACAAGACATATTTTCGACGCACAATATAAACTTCTACTGAATCGAAATTCGCAGAGCGAGGCCCTCTGCTATACTGTTTTGCCACAAATATTTCAAGCCTTGCATATCCATGAACTTTGATAATAACCTTATAAAATATTCAATTAGGAGAAAAATCGGTTGTCTACTGAAGATCAGTGCAACCTTTCTACCGTGCCCAGGTACGGCCGACTTCAAAGCCGGCCCAGAAAGTTCTTGTTTGTTTCTACCGCCTTGGGATGGCATTCATGAAGCAAGATCACGTGATTTCCGGATGATCTAATCGGCCGATAAAGTTCTTGTTTGTTAGGGCAGTGGCTTAAAACGGAATTCATGACGCCAGATTGCGCCAGATCTCCGCTAACTCGAGAGGTCCAGAAATCTGTCCTAAAGAAAGGATAACAAACAAGAGTTTTCTTGATCAATTGGGTCGGCCGGAGATCTGACGTCATGAATTCCATCCAAAAGCGAGCGAAAGAAATAAAAGCATACTCGGCCGATACTGAAGTCAGCCGTTGCTCGAGCGTTTTCAAGGATGAGTTAAAGAAAAATAAATCTGTATTTTGATAAATTACTGTAAAAAAAAATCTGAAGATATTTAAAAACATGCCCTACTCCTTAAAATAAATAAATAAATTAATTAATAATAGTGGCAAAGGTCTCTTAAACCTGAGAGCGTGCAGTTCTACCACAATTTTCGAAAAGTACTTTTTACCATATTTAATAACAGACAATATTACAAATTCTGCGATTAATCGCTGAAAGATTTCTAATCTAAAGAAAAAATACCAGGCGAAGATTTTTAATCAGAAAAACTGGCGCCATACTCTTTGCAATTTGACAGGAGTTTACAAACCTTGTTAAACTTAAAACTAGTATTTCAATACTATGTATTTAAATTATAAATATACCTTTATTTTATAAAATACTATAAGAATAAATACGTGTAATAGTTAAAAGTGAAAAACAACTCAGTCGTTCTTAAACGAAACGAAAAAAAGAGGCTTTAAATACGTGCTTCACGTATTCCGCCAGTCGATCAAAAGGAATTGTTGAATAGAACAAAAAATCCTTCGTCATTTTTGTCCAGCGATGTGGAGATAAAAGGGAAGAATTTTTACCCCTAAGTAGCATTTTGACTTATATGCTTAAAATAATCAATACTAGTCTTTTAAAGAAATCTGAGATAGACTTCGTCGTTTACCTTCAGTGAAGAAAGATAATTGACTGTTCTAATTCTTTTTAGGTGCGTTCGTAATTATATAAATACGTAGCACATATAGTCGTCGTTCAGTCCGTCTGTCCGCATATAACAGAGCAAAAACTACCCAATCGAATGGTCTGAAATTTTAAATATATAATTGTTTCAAAATTTTGTCGAGCCATTTCAAGTTTCATGAAAGTCGGATGTATAGTTTAATGACAGGGACAGTCAAAAGTTTTCCGTTACATTGCGGCCAATGGGAAATAATTATTTCAAGTGCATTTTATGATGTTACAGCCTTCCGAATGGTCTGAAATTTTAAATATATAATTGTTGCAAAATTTTGTCGAGTCATTTCAAGTTTTATGAAAATCAGATGTATAGTTTAATTACAGGGACAGTCAAAAGTTTTCCGTTACATTCCGGCCAATGGGAAATAATTATTTCAAGTGCATTTTATGATGTTACAGCCTTTCGAACAGAATGAAATGGATATGCACTTATTGAAGTGCATTAAAATATACATTCGGTACAACATACGGTGCAAAAAATATTTATAAAACTAGTTATAGTACGAACGCACCTCATTTGCCACGTTTGACGATCAATTTCCAACTTGTTTACCTTGATTTTGTTTAAAGCTGTCATTTTTATGAAAACGTAAATTTTCTTAACCTAATGGATGTTTAGATACAAATGTATAAAGTCTTTATTTTATTATTTTTGCTCATGAGTATTTTACTTTAAAAATTTACTATACAGTTACAATACATATAGTATTATAATACTATTGCTATAGGGCAGGGATGGCAAACATATGGCACGCGTAATAAGCACATAATAGTAATAGCACATAAGAAAACTTCTCTGGCACGCGAAAAAAGTTATAGATTATATTCAGTTTATGGAGAATAATCCATTTTATGTTTGTTACAAAAGTATAGTTTGGTGTACTTTACTTTTGTGTAACTTACTTTAAAATAATCCGTTACTTCTGAATGATCCAAGATATTATAAATTTCAATTAAAGAGCCGTGTAGCGTCATTTTCTCGTTCAACCTTTCAACATACAAAGTTTTATAAATCACTTAGCTTCTTTATCAAATTGCAAAGGTTTTATTTCTGAAAATTGAATATTAAGAGATAGTTTGCATATTAATATACCTAACTGACACGCTTTCTATTTTAGATTAGGTTTTATTTTATTTAAGTTTAGGGTTTTAAGTTATTTTAGGTTTTATTATAATTGGGTTTTCATTTTGAAAATTGAATTTCAATTGTCAGTGTAAATATCATAATTATCTATCTATTGAGCCTGCTTCTACCTGAAGAACTAAATATGATCCGATTTGGAAGTATACAATAGAAGAAAATCTTATTTATAGATTATTAATACGAAATTCGATGCGACCTGGCTATATTGTTGAGTAAATACAGCATAATAAATAAATTAGGAATCGAATTTAATATAAGTATAAAAATATTTAAGTAAAAATTCTATAAATATTAATTATTGATTTTATATACGTTAAAATGTTTCTGCCACGTTAGAATGTTGATAAATAATAATTTTGAAAATTTTGGCACGCATAATCAAAAAGGTTCGCCATCCCTAAGTATGGTTTCCGTCATGACAATAAAATTTACGCGGTGTAATCTCTCGTCAGAATCATAAAATTTTCCACTATAGACATCATTTTTCAAAGGCTTCCCTTTATTAAGGCTGTTTTCAAGTTCCCTACTCAACAATGCGAAACTTTCTGGCACATTTTCAAATTCATTTTTCAACGAAAAGACAGAAAATTGGCAGGATTGACTATTGAAGCGATTTGAAATCGAAATGAGTTTTGCATTTTTCAATAAATAATTTAGTTATTGAGTTATAACCGATTTTACTCACGTGAAAACCGGTTTTCCTGCTTTCTGTCGTAAATTTGGTCCAAAACGACAAATTTGACAATATTTTCTGAAAGATCTTTTGCGTTTACCGATAAATGGAAGTCCTTCGATTACATAGTTACTGAATAAAAAAATTATAAAAAAATTATTAAAAAATGTATCTGAAAGTAGCCCTTTGGCTTTAAGAACAAACTTAAGGCTCGATTCGATGCAAACTAACACGAATAGCAATGTGCAGGGTTCCCAGGAAAGCATAACTGGCAAGTTTCCTGATTTCCCTGACCAAATCTCAAAAAATTCTCTGACCAAACGGGCGTACAACGAAATTTGCTACTTATTTTCGCAATCCTTTGTCAAAATTAGCGATTTTTTTCTGCGATCGTTCTTCAAATATCTCGATTTTTTTTTTTTTTTTTTTTTTTTTTTTTTTTTTTTTTTTTTTTGCGATCGTTTGATGAATTTTGTGATTTTCTTCCAAGATTATTTGATGAATTTCGCAACATTTTTCATTTTTAGGAAATAACTTTTTAGAAAATATTTGTAAAATTCCATGACTTTTCCTGTATATTTTGAAATTTCCCTGACTACTTTGAAATTCCCTGACTTTCCAGATTTTCCCTGAGTTTCCATGACGCTGGAAACGCTGAATGTGGTACTACAAAAAAATATGCATCAGGAAAAATTCGGGGTTTGGGCAATCAGGCAGAAATCTTTCCGTCAAATCCAATCTCCGCCTGTTTTCATTGTTGAATCCTTTTCTTTTGTCGCTAATCACAGAACGGTTGGAAAAGATAGATAAGGACAATTATTGTTTTTATTGCTTTTGGAGAGGAGAGAGAGCACCCTTTTCCTTCTGAACGGATCTTTCACTGCAAATCTTTATTCACTTTTCAAAACACTCAATTTTGTTACCTTTTTTAGAAAACTTTGAAGCAACAATTTTTAGAATACTTCTGAGAACACTCATTTTTTTTTCCAGTACACTTTCTAGAGCACTTTTGGGAACACGTGATTTCACAAATGTGCCCAAATGTATTCTCAATCTGTTCTCAAATATGTCCCCAAGTTTAGATTTAACAAATATCCTGAGCAGAACACATTCGGAACACTTTCTTTCTAGCGGAGCATATTCGGAACACATTTCAGTATATATTAAGGTAACTGCGAACACTTTGTTTGAATCAAAGTGTTCCAAGTGTGCTCTCAATATGTGCTGGGAATTTGCAGTGTTAGTAGCATAAGGATTATTACTTAAATTCCCACTGGTGCTTTTTCGGGTACGCACTGTATATTATGCTATTATTATAATGTTACACAATTAAAATCTAAAGTATATTTTTGTTTTATAAAATCGATAGTGACATAAAAAAATAAAAATAAACAGTAAGTATAATAGTTAAAAGTGAAAGATAACTGGAGTTCTCAGTTCGGAGAAAAGTTAAGCTTCACATATTCTGTCTGTCGGTCAAAAGAATTGTTAAACAGAAGAAAATAAAATCCCTTCGTCATTTTGTATAGGAACGGAGATAAAAGCGGAGTTTTCTTTCCGAAATAGCATTTTGATTGTATGTTTTAAATAATCGATAGTATATTTTGAGTAAACTCCGTATGCATTTCAGAGTTGAAAAATTCCATCTGCGCCTTTGAGGGAAAAGACTCATGTTAAAATAGTGATATTTGTTTTAAATTATCATTTTTAAAGAAATTTAAATTTTCTGTATCTTTAATATTTGTTTAAATAAAGATACATATATTTTGAAGTTGTTTGACTTTAAAATACTCTTATATCTTTTTCTCTCTTCTCGTTATTTTTACGATCTATTGGCTGAGCACATGAAAATAATTAAAGTAAAGGTATTTGGGAACTCATACTTTGGAAAAATATTGGGCTGAACAACCAAATATGACAGACACGCATTTTAGATCAGGCGATTTTGAATGTCAACAAATAGGTTTCAAAAATCAGCAATAGGGGTTCGTTACTACATTTGCTCCGCGAGCAGAGAATCTTCATATGAAATTACTTAAACACTACAATAAGTCTTATGCCGGAATCGCACTGAAAATAGATTAATCAGCAGATCGTTAGGTCATTCCTCACAAGATGGCCATCTTGTTCACCAGATCACACTCCGTGTGATTTTAGTAATGGAAAAGGGGGTTAAAAAGCTTGCTTTATAAAGAACATACACATAACTAATTAACATTTAAGGAACCAAATAGCTCTTCACCTCAAACAGATCTCTTGACGTCTACGTTGTAACTGTTGCTTACATATCGATTTTACAATTCACTTTTTAAAAATGATCCTTTCTATATATTAATTTAAAAAAGGTGTTTGTCGGTGTGCCTGTCCGTCTGTTTGTTTGTTGGCGAAGTCTAGATAAATTAATCTATCGCACGTAGAGGCCTGCAAATTTGGATAAGTACAGACGAAGACATGTCCGAATGCACCACAGTCTCAGATTTCTCAATTTTAGGGTTTCGTTCATCTAAAGAAACTCTCGTCTCACTACTCTGTCTGTCCGTCGCATAAACTCGTTCTCAGAAACTGTATAAGTTAGAAGCTTGACATTTTGCATACTTTTAGCTGAATACATCCGATCACATGACAAATCATAATTTTTTTGAAAAAGTCTTATTGACGCACGTTATTAATTAAAACCCCTAATTAAAAGAATGTAAAATATTCATAATTCAACTAAAGCATTGGCATTAATCAAAACCGGAAAAATTCAAATTTTCAGAAACTCGATAAGAGGGTGAGGGTTTGCCACAATTCTCCTAGGTACCACGGCGAGAAAGGACTGAAGACACCCGTATCTCACGAAATATTCCACATAAAAACGCGAATTTTGGTACACACACACACACACAAAAAAAAAAAATCTTTCAGAATTTCTAAAAATTAATTTTTCTTATAACTTGTACCATAATATCTGCAAAACTTTTCACATTAGATTAGTAGTTCACGTTAAATTGATTGTTAAGCACACGCGCTAGGATACATCTCACCCCAATCACATTTTTTCTTCCAAAAAAAAAGGGGTAAGTTTTTTGAGGATTCTTCTGATCTACCTTGTACCTTTCAAGGTCCAGGCATGAAAGAGGGAAATAGAAAAAAAGTTGGAAATTTTTTTCCATCTATCTATACAATGGTATCAAATTCGTACAATTTAGACACATTTCAACTGTTATTTATACAATAAAATGAAATATTACTGTATGTATGATTATTTTCTTATAACAATTTAAAATTTATTAAAAACAAATAACTAACAATTTTACAGGGTTTTAATTAAAATAGGAAACTGAAAACAGTTTGCTAAATATGTAAAACCATAAATACAGATGAACTTATGTGAAGTACAGTAATTAATTTTTCAAAATAAATATTATTTTAGAAGGTTTGTCTGTTTAAGATTTTTCCCCTCCTTTCACAAAAAAAGAAAAAAAAATCTCCATGCTGCATAAATACAAGAAAGTCAAATTGATCTTTACTCCAGAAATACACCTCCAAAATTGCACCACCGAAATTACACAAAAGTATTACAGAACTAGGAAAAAATGTTCTATTCCAAAAAGAACCTTATGGAAACTTCCTTACATTTTAAAGTCTAAAAAATTCCTCTAGAAAAATATTTTAGAAACAATTTACATGGCTTTCAGATGCTTCATTCATCTTTGATTTGATGACTTTTTGCACAGTAATTCAGAAACAAATTCCAAAGATTTGAGTAAACAAAATTATTATTAAATTTTCTCCGCCCCCCCCCCCCCCCCCTTATATGCTTCCAATATTTTCTTTGCATTTTTGCATCAATCCAGAGAATGTCCAAAATTGCTTTAAAAAAGGTGGGATTCCTCCTTTGGGAGAAACTCTTTCATACCTGAAGGTCAAAGTTGGGAAGGGGTGGGTAAAAGAATGTCCCCCTTTTTTTTTCAACTAGGAGAGGAGAAATATAGCTCTTGGGATAAAATAATCCCGCACGTGTACAAAAGTTTCATTACCATACGTTCATTTCTTACGGGATAACACACTAAAATAATTTTAATGAAAGAATAAGATAAAAGCTACTTGTATACATTGATGAAAGATTATTAAATGTAATTAATATACGTTTTGTCAAATAATTTATGTTTTAAGTGGTAAAACAAATCGTTTGCATATTTTCCAGGAAAAAAAACGGTGATTTTTAGAGAAACTTCTACAAAATCTGAAAATAAATATGAAAAGCATGATTTTCCTCCTAAAAAGAAGTTTTACTGATGCATTTTACAATACAGAACAGCGTTTTTAAAACGCATTTAGCCAAAAATATAATGGGAGACAAAATGGGGTGAGATTTATCCCACGTGCGTGCGCTAACGTTACAAAAGTAGGCGAGTGTGCGTAAGGGTTAAATAACGAAACTCCAAATACCACCTTTTAAACTACGTATTACTCTGTATAATTTATTATTTTTCTTCTTTTCTCTCTCTTTTTTTTAATTATACCGTATATATTCGTGTATAAGTCGGGAGAATTTTAGACAAAATTTGGGAGTTGAAAAGGGGGGAGGGGGGTCGACTTATACACAAGTTAGTAAAAAACTCGCAGATATCGGCGAATGGGTAAGTCTTAAGTAATCACATTTGGGTGTAGGTTGGAGAGAGAGAGATAAAAGTGGACAATGGTAATTTCCCTATGATTGACAAAAAAAGCACAACCATAATGTCCCTGTAATTGTTCTATACAGATTTTCTCTTGGGACAGAATTCCCTTCAATACAGGGGCATTCCTTTCAATAATTTAATCCATTTTTTAAAAGGAGTTCAACTTGAGAAAGCTTCTAGATATCTCTCCTAAAAATCCTACAATATAAAGAAGTACTATATTTTAGTAGTCTAAGAAGTTATGTACCCTTGTAAACAATGCTTGAATAGATTTTTGAAAGAATTTTTTTTCTTTTTAAGTATCATTAAATGGATGTGGATAGATTTCAAAGTAGTTTAAACTTCTTCGATTTTACATAATTATACAGTTTTAAAACGTTGAATAAAAAAAAATAAAAGTCTGATTAGAAACGTAAAAAGAAGGTTTACTAATTTAATTAACATTTATTAATTTTTTTTATACTTGATTACAAATCATTTTTCAACATACTACCAGAAATGTGATTCGACATACACGAATTTTCATTTTTTTTTTTTTTTTTTTTTTTTTTCAAAATTTTGTTTACGAATTGGGGGGATCGACTTATACACGAGTATATACGGTAAATATTTCAACAATATAAATAATAAAGATATATATTTCAATAATAAGTTGTCAAACACTGGAAAAAATAACCATAATTAAATATAATGTTGATAAAGCATTTACCTATTTACAGAGTAAACGGTAATAATTTTCGGGTGACCCAAATTTGTAATGGTTATAATAAGACAGATATTGTAATTGCTACTCAAACATATTTAGGAGGACACATATCACAATGTAAATGACATTGATGAGATGATATAATCAGTATACGTCAATTTGTCGTGAGTAGAAAATGGTTTAACTACAAACGAATATAGATTTAACGATAAGCAGGTTTTAACGAGAAAGAATAGAGAAAATGTATTAAAAATGTATATGAAAATACATTTAAAAATATAGTTGCTGCCAATAAGAAACTCTAATATCACGAGCAAATATTAAGATAAATATGTATGTATAAAGGAACTAAATGCAAAGGAACTAAATTCTAAGAAAAGGACTAAATTTTATTCATAGCTCTAAATTAGAGACATAAAATTGATATTTTTTCGTTTATTTCGAAAAAATTTATTTATTTTCTCATCTTCCTAATGGCTTTTATAGCGGCCAAAGGTTTTCATGGAAAATAGCTAGTCTTCACATTTGTTATAACCGTCATCATTAAAAGATACAATATAAAAAATTACTATCGATTCATATATTCGTTTTGTTGGCTACTATAAATCTAGTTTTAACACGTTGAGTGCATGGTGACTGACACTGAAGCTGAAAAATTTACAGTGTCTTAAGTAATTTTTAAGAAAGTATAATCCTGTAATAAATAAAAGGTAAATAAATTTTAAATAAATTTTCAGTAATTACTTAATATATATATATATTTAGTTTTATATCATATTTCAGACAGTCAATCATCGGTGAATGACGCGCTCTAAACGAAAAGTTCAGTGTAAGTCACTGGTGACTGACGTGGCGCTTAATGTGTTAAGAAGAATGCTGTACGGGGCGGTGCCAAATTCAGAGAAGTGATAGTAAGAGGATGAAAAATTACCATAGAACATGGGGTCGCAAACCAGGAATTTAATCAAAAATACAGGGCGTTCTACCGTCAGTGGCGCTAACTTATATCGGCCCGTGGAGAGCGAGCCCACCCAATATCGATTGATTTAATTCGTAATTTATTTTTTATTTATTTAATCGCTGAAATGAAATTTGGTTTTGCTAACGTTCTCAAAATAATTTTGTTTGAAAAATAATAAGGACATCAAATAGACTTACAGAAGCACTGAAAACGCTTCAGCAGACTTATAGTTAAATTTATCCCGAAAACTAATTGCCTGTATATTTTGCCATTGGTAAAAGCACTTAGGTGAGTAAAATGTATGGTTTTCTTGACATTTAGTTTTTTGAGCTTTCAATAGTTAGCCATTCCAATGTTATTTAACCCTTAAATGCCTGATTTTTCAAAAATCATTGTAATAATGTTTTTCGGCTTTCATTTTTTAAATAAATCATGGGAAAAATACTTTAAAAAATCATATTTTGTTTTAAGTATGGTTTACGGCTAAAAAACTGTTTGTTACTAATCGGCAATACTGGTCTTTAATTGAAAAAATAATTTTCCTTGATAAAATTCTATAATATTAAACACACAAGAATTTTAGGAACTATAATAAGAAATAAATTTCACTTGCTCACGGCAGAACAAAATAGGGTATTTCGCAAGCTTCCAAACAGAGCAAAAAGGACAAGTAGCAACAATTGAAAAAATAAATCTATCTTTATTCGTAAACAGCACAAGTGTTGCCATCTATATGTTGAAAATTGATTTAATAATATTTTCAGAATGTATTTTATTGGCAACATTAGGCATTATAGCTTCAATATTATTCTAATAATATTTTAGAAGCCTAAATTGGGTATGTTGCCGAAAAGAAACACCCGGCATTTAAGGGTTAAAATAAATAAATGTATTTATAGGGAAGAACTTATAAGAATATAATTTAATAAAATTATCTATAAAATTACCATAGAATAAAAATTTGCTTAGAAAAAACATAATTTAATTTTGAATTATCATCTTTAGTTATTCCCTCCTCCCCCCACATACATACACGCACACTAAAGGGGAAAAATTATATGTGTTATTTTACTCAAACATGTTGAGCCCATCCAATATTTTTGAAAAGTTGGCGCTACTGTCTACCGTAACTTGGGTAAATACTTGCGGTAATAACTTTCAGAAAACTGAAGTATATTATAATGAAACTTTTAATAAACAGGTTCACCTTTGTTGTAAATGCGGGATTAAAAAAAAAAAAAAAAAAAAGAGAGAGAGAAGTTTCCATTATACGCGCCAGCAGTATCGCTACATTTGCATTGCAATGTTTTTATTTTTCTCAATATTATTACCGTTAACACAAGTTCAGTTAGGATGGAACATCCGGTATTTCTTATTAAATAAGTGGTTTGCGACCCCACGTTCTATGGCAATTTTTCATCTTCTTGATGCCTACTATCAAGCATCTGAATTTGTCGGTTGAATTGGGCAACACTCTGTATATCAAACGTTTGGCTTGGTCTAACAAGTTTTCAAATTACATATTAAAAACACTCGCTCGTTTGTATATAGGGTGATTCAAAAAATAGTTTACAAAATGGCATGGAAAATCAGGCGTACATCGAGGATAAAAAATCATATAGGAACATAGGGTCGGAAACCCCTTATTTAGTCATAAATATAGGGTGTTTCATCCTAACTCAATTTGGGTATACGGTCATAACTTTTAGAAAACTGAAGTACATTATAATAAAACATTTAATAGACATGCTCACCTTTGTTGTAAATGGGATAAAACCAAACAAAAGTGTTAGAAGTTTGCATTATACGCGCCAGCAGTATGCACTGGACGTCCCACATTTGGAATGCGATTATCAGTTCATACAATATCATCGATTGTTTGAGCAACTTGTTTTACAGGATCTTTTCGTGATGTTATCATATTTCACACAAAACAAGGTAGATATCCTTGCATTTTCATTAATGTTTTTATTTTTCTCGAAATTATGACCGTCAACCCGGGTTCAGCTTGAATGAAACACTCTGTATTTGTGACTCAATAAGTGGTTTCCGAACCTATGTTCCTATGTGATTTTTTTTTATCCTTGTTGTATACCTGATTTGCCATGTCACTGTGTAAACTTTTTTTGAATTACCCTGTATATACATGGGGTCCCAAAATGATTGGAGCGCTCTTTAATTATCCGACTGCCAAGAAGGGTTGTGTTTCACGCGTATCTGGGTATGTCGATTTCTGTATACCCTCGAAATAGCCCAACGGCTGGATGGATTTTAATGAATGAGGTCTCTATCGATTCGTCTTAACCGTCTGATGGTTATAGACTAGGTTTTGTTTTTATAAATTCAAAATGGCGGCCATAAATAAAAAATGGCGGTAGAGACGAAACAAAAATTTTACGCACCCTATTGAGTGACATATCATTGGATACATCTTTCAAAATGAGGACGGTCTTTCATTGACTATTTTACAGTCAGAAGCTCCGTTTAAATATTACACAACCTGGAAGTTCTGTAAGTAGGATCTCTAGCTTCATTGCAACTCTAGCCTTCATAGACATCTATCAATAGTCCTCATCAAAACAGTGTTTATAGATGGGAACTAACGATTAAACACAACTTAAAAGTTACCAATACAAGTAAATAAAAAAAAACAGGTAAGTAATATAAAAAATAGTTTCACATTGATTAGAAATAATTAGTTCGCTTTTTACGTAGTCGGGTTTTTTTCATTTTTTAAATTAATTTTTACTTATTGTTTATCTGTTCTAGATAAGTAGTCAATGCAAATTACAAAAGGGTTCAAATTAAGGTAAGAATTGAGATTATGTGGATGAAACAGTTTTGCCACTATTTTTCAAAAAGTTACACTTAATTTTTTTTTTTTTTTTTGGTATGGTTATTGAGTATTTTAAGTTTAAAAAAAAATACATATATATCCATGCTTTGACAAGTAAAACTGTAAAAATTATATTCTTCTAAAACGAAAACCATCTACTTCTAAAAATTTGAATCAATTTTTGAAAAAATATCTTTGAAGACCGACAAACTTTTCTTTTTCTTTTTACAGACAGGTGTACAGAGAAAATATGAAATACGCTTTATCATAATTCAATGCTGAAAATAAAATCCATTGACAAATTAGATTTAGAGGGGAAAAAAAAAGTCAATTGTTCAGATGTAAATTTTGCCACAAATTTCCCCAACTTTGGAGAAAAGAAAAAAAGAAATTATATTTTTGAAATTTTGTACGTCACTCAAATGATAAACAAGTAGACAGACAGCTCCTGACAACAAATGCTTAGACCAGTTGTTCTGATTGACAACAAAACATCAAACAGGGTAAAAATAAACATTTCTCTTATTTCGAAAAAGTAGTTGCAAAATAAATGTTTTAAGCATAAAATGATGAAACCTGAAATAATAAATGATGTTTTACGAAAATTGTTATTGAAGAGAGATTGATGATTTTGAAGCTTTGTAACAACAGGAAAATAAATCATGGGATGGAAATTTTTATATCTTTTTTGTATGTTCAATGGTTAAATTGAAATCTAATAATATTAGTGAAACCCAACAATAAAATCACAAGTGAATAATAAAGGAAGAACAGATGGAGTTTCATATATTTTTTTAAGAATTTCGATAAAAGAAACGCCGAAATTGATAGATTAATATAAAAAAATAGAAACTATAAATATGAGATAAAAGAAGAAATAAAAAATCGTGAATAAATATTTAACTACTTGTCTAAATATAAATTTTGTATATAATAATAAATCAAGGGAAAATGACACTGTGGAGTGAATAATAATAATAACAGAGCCAATAAAATAGAATAGCTGAGTTCGACATAATTTTTAAAGAATGTCTATAAAAATAAAATGTCAAAATTTTTGTAAAAAAAAAAAAAAAAAAAACTAGAAATATGAGAAAATATTAGTAGATTTTTTTAAATAAATAATTACTTGGCATCTAAGTATAAATTTTGGTATATAATAATAAATCAAGGGAAAATGACACTATGGGGTGAATAATAACAATAATAATAATAATAATAATAATAATAACAGAGCCAATAAAATAGAATAGCTGGAGTTCGACATAATTTGTGAAGAATTTCTTTAAAAATAAAATGTCATAATTTTTGCATAAAAAAACAAGAAATATGAGAAAATATTAGATGATTTTTTTAAAATAAATATTTAATTACTTGGCATCTAAATATAAATTTTTGTATATAATAATAAATCAAGGAAAAATGACATTATGGAGTGAATAATAATAATAAAAACAGAGCCAATAAAATAGAGTAGCTGGAGTTCAACATAATTTTTAAAGAATTTCTATAAAAATAAAATGTCAAAATTTTTGTATATAAAAAATAAATAAAAAATAAATAAACAGGAAATATGGGAAAATATTAGATGCTTTTTTTAAAATAAATATTTAATTACTTTTCATCTAAATATAAATTTTGGTATGTAATAATAAATCAAGGAAAAATGACATTACGGAGTGAATAATAATAATAAAAACAGAGCCAATAAAATAGAATAGCTGGAGTTCGACATAATTTTTAAAGAATTTCTATAAAAATAAAATGTCAACATTTTGTATTAATAAATAAATAAATAAATAAACCTAGAAATATGAGAAAATATTAGATGATTTTTCAAAACTACATATTTAATTACTTGGCATCTAAATATAATTTTCAGTATCTAATGATAAATCAATGGCATAAAATAACATAATGGAATGAATACATAGCCGGTCAAATCCGAGTATTACTCGCACACACACAGTTCCGTACAATAAATATATGAATTAGTGGCTGGGAATTAATTGCATTTGCATTACACAAATATATCATGAAGAGTTGTTATCTAGGCTTTAAAAGATGATAGCGTATAGAATACACCGCCCGTGTCTTTATGTATGTCCAAACAGTTTTTCTTTTTCAAGTAACTTAATTAGCCCCTCTACATTTTTCCTAAATATATTTGTGAATGGTTAATAATATATAAATATGTGGGTCAATAGTCTTTATTACTTCAGCCAATTTGATCTTTCCACGTTTTATAGTTTACGAGTAAAAAGTCTGTGACAGACGGACAGACAGACACAGGAGTGATTTTATAATGGTTCCATTTTTACTTTTTAAGTAAGGAACCCTAAAATCTAGAAATATGAGAAATTATTATTTTTTTTTTAGCAATAAATATTTAATTACTTGGTTTCTATATATAAATTTTGGAACCCTAAAAACTAGAAATATGAGAAATTATTATTTTTTTTAGCAATAAATATTTAATTACTTGGCTTCTAAATATAAATTTTGGCATGATAAATCGAAGACATAATGAAATGAATAAAAAATGTCAGAGTCAACAGACTAGAATAGAATAGATGGAGTTCGACATGAATTGTATACAAATGTATTCCATTATAGTCGAACAATTAATGGTTAAATAGCTAAATACTAAATCATAAATAATCTTAAATTTCAAAATTTTAAGAGTACATTATCTATAATTCATTAATTACCAGTGTTTCCGCTCCCGGCCCCCTTTCTCTTCAAACGTTCTCTGACGTAAAGTAATTGTAGAAAGCTATTTTACATTTTTTTTTTTAAATGTATATAGATAAAAAAAAAAAAGCACGCCACTTAATAAATAAAAATCTGAGTACCTTTAATTATTATCTGAATAAAAACTACATCGTGAATATTATTTCCACTCAGTTTTTTAAAAATAGATTTTCAATAGTTTCTAAATTACGTTTTTTTTTTTTTTTTTTTTTTTTTTTTTTTGCTTTACATTTGAAGCATCTTCCCACGTTAGGGGAAAAAGAAAAGAGACAGTAAACAAATATTTTACATAGGGAATTTATATAATTGAAAAAAAGAAAGAAGAAGAAGAAAACAAAGTCCAACACAACTTAATAAGCAAAAATCTGAGTACCTTCAATTATTATCTGAATAAAAACTTCATCGTGAATATTCTTTCCACTCAGTATTTTAAAAACAGATTTTCTATAATTTCTAAATTCTATTAATTCTTTTAACATTTCAAGAGTTTTCTAACGTTAAAAAAAAATATAGAAAGAAATCGCAAACAAATATTTTACATAGAGAATGTATATAATTGAAAAAAAAATCTCCATGCTGCTTAATAAGTTAAAAAGCTGAGCACCACCAAAAACATAAAAAAGGCTAACGTCTGCGCGATAACACACCATTTACTTTTATCTTTCACACGTTGAAGAATTAAAAATAGTCTTAGTCGATATGGTCTTAGTCGAAAATAAATGTTAGAGAACCTGGTTGAAGAATAGGTGATACTGCTGGCCTGACACATTAATTTACAGTCAAGTACTTTCCCAAAACGGAACGACCTGATTCCATTTAACATCCTCCAGGTTTAGAGGTAATCCTTTGGTGATTAAACATAATTAAGTGGGAACAAACTTTATAAAACAAAAGGACTTAATTCCATAAACTTGTCTTAACTGTCTAAACTGCAGCAGCATCAGGCAAGATCTTAATACCGGCTGGTTTGAAAAAAAAAAAAAATAGATAATAAATAAATAGATATTTTATGGGAAGTACAGTGTAGTTTCCAAGAAAAGAAATGAATATTTTTATTATTACAATTATTGTTAGAATGCAAGATTTATGGGCCACCAATTTAGATTGCATCGCAAAGGATCTGGAGTTATAAATATTTCCATTATACCTACTAACTGAGACGTAAAACGAAACAGTAAGACAATAAATAAAAAAGAGAGTATAAGAGACAGACTTTTCTTCCTCTAATGATCTATTTTCGTCTGTGTTACTAAGGGCAGATGACAGTATCAAAGATAACATAGATTATGACAGTATCTAGCAACTCGCTTATAAAGGGAGTCTAGCTTTGTTGTGAGCGTGTTCTCCGACACTTGACATTTGAGCGTGAAAGAAACGTATATCTGTCGTTTCTCTTACTTTCATGCGTATGATTGTGCCTCCCAGCATATGAGTTTCACCACATTACTTTATGCGGTTATATGTTAATTAGCTTGCTGTGGTCGGCTGGCGAAGTATAAATACGGGAGTGAGAGTTGAAACGGGTGGATTAGCCAAGTCTCATCCCTGGGTTATTATTAGGCAGCTTTCCAGGCCATTTTCAAGCTTCCTAGCACTTCGCAGTAACGATTGATGTGGATTAATAGGAAAATTAGTTCCCACAGCGAAGCAGCGTGTTTTGAGCAAGTGTTGGTTTTCGTACTTAAGGCTGTTCTTAACTGCTCTGCTCAACAAGCGCAAAATGTTTTGACACAAATACAAATTCACTTTTTAACGGAAGGGTATGAAATTGGAAAACCTGGCCATGGAAGCGATTTGGAATTGAACTGTTTTTTTTTCATTTTTTGATCAATCCATTACCTATTGAGTTATAAGCGAATTTGAGCACGTGACAAATACGTTTTTTCGCCCGCTCGAGTGCTCTTTCTTCCTTCGCTTGGAAGTTCGGTTCAAAACCCCCATTTTGACACTATTTTCTGAAAGATCGATTGCGTTTGCAAAAAAATGGAAAAAACAGCTCAATTACATAGTTTCTGAACAACAACACCAGCTGGTTTCATGCACTTTCGAACAAAAATAAATTAAAACTTATGTCAGAAAGTTGCCCTTTTCGATTTGAGAACAGCTTTAGAAGAAAAAAAAGTACATTTTGGAGTCCAAGAGACTCTTGCTTTTTGTTGTTATTATTTGACCTGTTTTAGAAAGTGATATCGTTTAAGGTGTTTCAGCAATTGTTGACGTAACACTTTTTTGGGGGTTGGACACGATTATAGTAGCCATTTGCTCACGTAAGTTGAGTTTTAATTTAATAAAGTAGATCTAATTTATATGAAAGTTAATAGCGTTTACGTTTGATCATCAGAGTTAATTTTTGCCCGCACCACTGCAGCTTTTTCTGCGGTTTTAATAAACAGTTAATATTGTTATTCACAATGTAATGGCTACATTTTTTAGTGACGTGGGAAACACCCACGTTATGTATTTATTCTATGGTTCTGACAAGAAAACATTCGATTTTGGGAGAGTTCATAATGCATGGATAAAGATGACTAACATGTTACGGTTTGTGAAGAAAAACATAAATAATGAAGAATTTAATAGACACATAGCTCAAATTGTAATCTAACACTATATTTATCGATCATTTGTATACCTCTGTCTACAAACCTTCTTAATGAATCCACTTTTGTCTCGTCCAATTTATTAAAATAAAAATTACAATGATAATAAAACAAACAAGGAATTGTTCAGTCAATTTTGACTAAGTCAGCATCTGAGAAAAACCTTCTGCGATTTTTTTTTTTCTTTTGAGAAACTGAACCGAATTCTCATTTTATGCTCGTGAAAATTTCATAAAGAATTAGAAAGGAAAATCTTGAACTTAGTATTCACTTAGGCGACTTAAATTTGCGCATTTCATTTAGACTGTTTCAAGATTATTAGCTATATTAATGCTGAGAAATATTATTTTGACAGTATTTTGCTTCAAAAATAAATTAAAAGATACGGATACATAAAAAAACAGAAAGAAATATTTCTTAAAAACTAATAATAAGTGAAACTTTACTGTATTCAAACAACTCTAAATTTAAAGACAACTAATATTAAGCAAGATTTTTCAAACTAAATACTAATGAAACAATGTAATTAAAGAATTTTATTGAAAAAGGAATATTAAAAAATATTTGAAATTCGTGCTCACAAATCCAAACCGATAATGTTTTACCCTTCTTTTTTTTTTCCCTATTAAGTGCATAGATTGTAGTTTCCAGGAAAATAATAGGATATCTCGTTGAGTTTTTTTAACAAAAATTACCATGTTAGCCGAAAGAGGGCAGCACCAGTATCAAATATTAAATACTTTAAATAATTTGATGAATATTCTATTCTAAAATAATTTATAAGAATGTGCAGAAAAGTTATAGCCCCAATCCTCATGATGCATAAAATCATAATAAAACAAAATTCAATGTACAAAAACTATTTCCAAGTGTTTAACAGAACCTTTATTTTTGAAAAAAAGGTGGAGAGATGGCTGCTTTAGACAATTATCATTTTTCGTGATGTCTAAGGTCATAAAAACGTCTAATTTTTGTCCAAAATGATTCCGTTATTTAAAGGTACAGTTCTACCCTCCCCCTTCTTTTCTTTCTTTCAGTTAAACTTCAATTATACTTTATGTCAATAAATCGAAAGAAATGGAAAACAACACGATAAGATCATAAACTCACATCATATCCATTTTTCCACCTACGCCATTTATAAGTTCTACAAATAACCCGTTGACCAAACAAAATTATAGCAAAAAGTACTGTTAAGAAAACTAATATTATCTTTCTCCCTAGTGTACACAATCTATCAAATATAAAGGGAATTAAAGGACAGAACTTCCAGTGTTTACATTTAGTTGTAGGTATCTGACGTAGTGGTAAATGCAGCATTCTGATAGGATCGATCGACGCACGCGCAGTAGCGTGACAGCTGAGAAGAGATATCAACAGTTTTGCTATAAATTGAGTAGGATTAATGTTGAGTGCAGGAAAAAAAAAAAAAAAAAAAAACCTGAATGAGATAATGGAGGAATAAAAATAAAATATGATTATAGGGCGTGGAATTGGAACAGTTTCTAAATACTTAGGTAAGATTACATTCATGATGATGAAAAGCTTCCAGTATTTAACAATAAAAGTCCATTACAAAGATGTAGTTTAGATAAAGTGATATACTACCGTGAAAAAAAAAAAAAAAGTATGGCATTAAATTAGGAGCTGAAACAAATTAATGTTAAAAAAGCAGCGAGCGGCAGTTTTACCATGAGTTAATTTTAGCATGTTAAGTGTGGTAAACATTTTCAGGGAGTTGATAACGGGATGCTAAAGTTTAAAAACTTTTTAATTAAAAAGAAACAAAAGGAAAGAAATAAAGCTAAACTATCTATTAATGAGTTATAAATTGTTTTCTCAACGTATAATCATAATTTAATAAGTATTAAGCTATTACCTAATAAAAGCATATTTAAAAAACATTACTCTCTTATTTTATTTGTATTGTAACTCTCTCAACAGAAATTCTGGCATCAAAATTAATTAACGAGAAACAATCTTCATTCGCTAACACTGTCGCACTATTTGGGTAGTTTCTATTGTATGTGTGGAACCATAATTAGCTAGGATAAACGGTTTAATCTAATTACAACAACAGTTACTTGCAATTCATCAATAATCTGCTGCTCACAGTAAAATACATTCTTTCCCCCCACTGTATTATTATTATTAAAAAAAATTTTTAATTTTTTTTATTACGGAAATTTATGTACTTCAGCATTCTAAATGAAATTTAAAAATATTTCTTACTTATTTTATTAATTTTTCCAGCATTTTAAGAAAAGTTTTCAAATAAATTCTTAATGAATCAATTTAAAATACGTCATTTTTAAAAATTTAAATCAAAGAATATTTGGTAACATGAGTTTAGCTTTAATATATCATTTAAAAAGAAAAAAAAAAAAAAATAATAATGCATAAATTTCAAACTTTTTTTTTGTTTCTTTTTAACATTTATTGATAATACATCGTATTAACTGCCATAATTTTAATCTCATTTCCGAATTTTAAGAAAATTTTTCAAGAAATTATTTTAAGCAATAAACTTAAAAAGCTACTTTTTACAAATTAATGCATAACACATCTATTACCGTAACTTTAATTATATTCCTACACAGTGTTCGAAATTAGCGGTTGTTAGTCATCAAATGCAACTAAATTATTACATTTGACGACTACAAAATTATTCTCGACCGTAAAATTCGACTCCTACTTAAAAAAAACTATTATTTTAACGGTTAACACACAGAAAAAAATTGTTGCACCTTTTGATTTTACGTTAACGGCTTCAAATGTAGATGCATTATGTTTTTTTTTATTGTTTTTTTTTTGTTTTTGTTTTTCCGAAATGCAACTGAATTACCAACACTAGATAAAATTTTGTTTTTGATTTGCTAGGAAGTTATCAAGTTTTAATTTTGTTTCACACGATTAAGTGCATTTTCTATTAATTTTTAAATATAATAGTAATTAAAAATGCTTTACATTAGTTTTACAGTTGCTTCAATTATTACAATCTTGGAGATTAAAAACTTCAATAATTTTCAATAAAAACAAAATATTCGTGCTTTTGAAAAAAGTAGCATACAATATATATTAATATAGGATACAGTTATGTTAAAAATGAATTTTAGAAATTGCAACTAAAAATTTTTATTTGAAGCCTAAGACATCTATAGTAGGCGCCTATTGACGCCTATCTTTTATTTTCCAATTTCCATCACTGTTCCTAAAATAATTGAAAGGCTTCTTTTATGCTTACAGGGCCCGATTAGCAAGTTTCTGTGCCCAGGGAAAAGTGTGAACTCAAAAAATTAAGTTTTCCAGACAATTGAAAAACGGTTTCAGGAATAAAAATATTTTTTTCTATTATTTATTGAAATGTGCTTTTAACCATAGATTGAGACATATTTTTGTCATTTTATTGTATTAATATCTCCAATATCACATTTTTTTTTCTTTTCGAATAAATGTGCAATATGATAAAATTGAATGACTTGATAAATACAGTACACAAGTTACTAGAAAATAATGATAAGAAGACTACTTATAAATGATGTTATGTCCTAAAAGTATTAAAACAACTTCTATTTTAAACATAATTATGAACTTAGTTTTTTTTTTCTGAAACTACAGAAAAATAATAATAAATATATTTTTTAGGAGGTATATCATTTAATTTTTACTGCTAATAAATAACTTCATCCCTCAGAAATTTCGTGCCCAGGGTACGGGCCCCGGGTGCCCATGGGATAGTCAGGGCCTGTATGCATATGCTTAAAATTAACTTCGTACAAATTAAAACACATCATATTTATTACTTTGGTTTTCATTATATAGCTGTATTTTACGAAACTTTTTTTATGCATTATTATATTGCAGCATGTTTTTTTATTTATTAACCAAATAAAAAACGTGTTTCAAATGTATAATTCACTGAATGTTTATAATTATTAAATTGAGTGGAGTGGATTTTATATTAAACGAATGATTAATTATCCAAAACTGTAAGAACGACCAGAGAATAATGGACATAATGAAAACATCAAAGAGATAATTAAATTATAAAAAGTACAAGACATTGAAATGTATTAAAAATTTAAATTCTCCTGTTAAAAAATATACATTTTCAACATTTCCTGACACAGGAAAGAAAAGGAAACAAATTATATTAAAAACATAAAATAATAACAATACTAATAAAAAGAGCAGCACACAAATAAGCTTCAACAAGCACAACTTTCATTTTAATTCAATTAAGATTTAATTAATTAAAATGTAGCTGAAAATTAAGGAAAGAATTAACTGCATCAGAAATAAGTGAGTATATGAGCTTGGTGTAATTAACGTGACGTTTAAAACTGTTTTTTTTTTGTTTTTTTTTCTAACTCTTTATAAACTATCTGGGATAAAATATATACAAACTCTGACAAATTATCAAGAACGTAAATGTTTAGCTTGGTTTTTTGTGCAAGAGAAAAATTCTTTAACTTTTGTAAAACTTAAATGAAGTGCTAGTAGTATGTAGAGCCGGGTGTGGGACAAAAAGGGGCGGGGTCGTTTGATGGACAGGTGGGCGTGTCCGATGGCGAACTATAAGACGGGTGTGGGACAAAAAGGGGCGGGGTCGTTGGATGGACAGGTGGGCGTGTCCGAGCACGAAGTATAAGACGAGGGGTAAATTTTTTCAACGGTTCGAGGCAAGGGTTGTTTTTTAGTTGGATGGACAGGTGGGTAAGGGACAAAACGGAGTGTTCCCATTTTTGATTGACAGGTGGGCGTGTCCGAACACATGCTCTAAGACGAGGGGTGATTTTTTTGACGACGGTTGGCAGGAAGTTTCGAATGGATTCTTCTGCTATAAGAGGGATTAATAATGTTTTTTAAACAAAGGATTTCAATTTAATTTCATTGAATGAAATAACTAAAACTTAATTATTTTATGAATGGATTATAAGCGAGTTTATGTTTTATTTTAATTTAAACGAATTTAATGGATGATTAGTTCAGAATTTTTAACCGGTTTCAAAGCTATTTTTGTTTTTTAATTGATTATTTTTAATTGGGAACCTTTTTACTGAATGCATTATTTTCATAATGACGTAATCGGCGATTCGAATTTATTTAATTGCATGAATTAATTAAAATAAAAAAATTTTAAGCTGATTATTTTTAAATTGATTTTAAGCTTTTTGAATTGAATTTTAACGGAAGTTTTTTAATTAGAACTTTTTAAGAAACTGATTATTTTTTAATTTCTGCAACACGTGATTTAGACAAGATGGTTTATGTTCGAACATGAATGTGACGTCATGTATTGATTTCACCCTAGACGAGCAAATAAGAGGACTATTTGTAGAGTTGAGTTGTTTTTCGGATCTAGATGGTGTTTAACTGTAACCATGTGTGAAGTTGAGTTGTGTGGATTACGATTAACTGTAACCGGTAATGAAAAAAGTTTCTCATACAGCATCTGACAACAGTTGTATGGATCAGTTGCTTGGATTTTCATGCTCAGTGTTGTATCGTTTGTTGTCTTGTGAATTTTCTTCGCTTTTATTTTAGTTATTTTTATTGTTTTTCGTCATGGAAGACGGACTTAACATCAACAAAAGCAAGCGTAAACTTGTTGAAATTAAAGAAAGCAACAAGAAAACGAAGAATTATCAAACTACGGTAAGTTTTTTAATTGATTTTTTAAAATTAATACTTTTTTCAATTCATACTAATAAATTTTAATTCTTTTAATTATTTTTACTTATTTTGGCTCTCTCTCTTTTAGGTTCAATCATTTGTAGAAAAGGTTAAATGGCATAATTCGAAGGATATGAAATACCTAGGTGGAGAGAACTTTCTTTCCGTGAATTATTTTCTGGGGCAAACCCGTGTTCACATTAGACGATATATTGTTGATCCCGACGGTGAATTACAGCCTACTAAAGATGGTGTATCTCTAACTCCCAAAGTCTGGCAATCCTTGTGTCGTGAAATCAAGACTATATTAAATCCTAAATTTTCAGAAAAGATGACAATTATTGAATCAGATTTGTGCATTTCAAAACAAGTAAAGGATGGTGTGGAACTTTACGTTCTCCAAAGACTTTTCCAAAGAAAAAATATGAGTATGCAATTCGTATCTGAACATGTTGTACTAACACTTGCTGAGTTTGAAAAGGTAGTTGATAACATGTGCAATATCACGGATCGTTTGAAAGAAGGACTAATCACATACTCAATATCTTACTATATTTATGAAGAACTGGACAACGCCAATTTCCAGTTTAACCCAACAGATAACCCCGACGCGTTTTTAGAACTTGTTGATTCCCTGACTAAGTGTTTGGTTGCTGCCATTACTATCAAAATTACGGAACTGATAAACTGTTTCGGATGTCGTGAGTCTTATCAACCACCTTTTATGCATGACTGTGTAACAAAAACTCGAACTGAAAAATGGTTAAAGTTCTCTGACAGTGCACTATATTCCATCAACATGCGTGATGTTGCAAAAGACATTGTTAAAAAAAACTTAACTGTTGACTTTAAATATGTACTTGGTCAAGAAGAATTTTTTGATTCATTAATTATCCCAAAAATATTAGAATCTGTACAAAAAATGTATGTTGGAGAAGACCAACAATCACAAGAAGAAAATGATTTCTTACAATTATCATTGTAAATTTTAGATCTGAATAAATGTATATTTACATAATATCTTTTGTCTGTTTTCTTAGTCTTGTTTTTTATCAAATTAATAAGAATGTTTCAGGTTTGCATAAAAAAGAAATTGTTGGACTTTACAAAAACTTTTCTTTAAAAATAATAAGTTTGTGTTCAGAAAATAAAAAAATATTTTTTTTATACCTTAATCCTTTTAATATTTTTACTGAACTTAAATCTTTTTCCAGTGCATATTTTTTATCGAACAGATTTTTTTCTAGTGCATTTTTTTATCGAACTGATTTTTTTTTTACAATACATTACTTTTTCCTCAACACAAAAAATAATTTTCCTAAATATAAAATTTTTTCCAAACACAAAACATTTTTATCCCTAAATATAAAACATTTTTTTCCTAACACAAAACTTTTTCCAAACATAATTTTACTGTACTCAAAACTTTTTTACTTAAAATAATTTTCCTAAACTTTTTCAAACATAATTTTTTCTGTACTCGAAACTTTTTTTACTCACCATACTTTTCACTGTACTTAAAATAATTTCCTAAACATTTGTTTCCCAATCATAAATCATTTTTTCCAAACACAAAACATTTTTTCCTAAATCATAAATCACTTTTTCCAAACATACATATTTTTTATCGAACAGATTTTTTTCTAGTGCATTTTTTTATCGAACTGATTTTTTTTTTACAATACATTACTTTTTTCCTCAACACAAAAAATAATTTTCCTAAATATAAAATTTTTTCCAAACACAAAACATTTTTATCCCTAAATATAAAACATTTTTTTCCTAACACAAAACTTTTTTTAAAAACATAAAACTTTTTCCAAACATAATTTTACTGTACTCAAAACTTTTTTTACTTAAAATAATTTTCCTAAACTTTTTCAAACATAATTTTTTCTGTACTCGAAACTTTTTTTACTCACCATACTTTTCACTGTACTTAAAATAATTTCCTAAACATTTGTTTCCCAATCATAAATCATTTTTCCAAACACAAAACATTTTTTCCTAAATCATAAATCACTTTTTCCAAACATACATATTTTTTTCTAAACACGAAATATTTTTTTCGAAATACAAAACATTTTTTTCTAAACACGAAATATTTTTTTCGAAATACAAAACATTTTTTTCCTAAACATAAAACATTTTTTTCTAAACACAAACATTTTTTCCTAACACAAAACTTTTTCCAAACACAAAACATTTTATTCCAAACATAAAACTTTTTCCAAACACAAATCTTTTTTTCCAAACACAAACCATTTTTTTCAAACACAAATCTATTTTCCTAAACACAAAACATTTTATTCCAAACATAAAACTTTTTCCAAACACAAATATTTTTTTTCGAAATACAAAACATTTTTTTCCTAAACATAAAACATTTTTTTCTAAACACAAACATTTTTTCCTAACACAAAACTTTTTTCCAAACACAAAACATTTTATTCCAAACATAAAACTTTTTCCAAACACAAAACATTTTATTCCAAACACAAACCATTTTTTCAAACACAAATCTATTTTCCTAAACACGAAAGATTTTTTCCAAACACAAAACATTTTTTTCCTAAACATATTTTTTTATTTTCTGAACATATTCTTTTTGTTTCGTTGAAACATTATTTCCAAAAAAATTCTTTTCTCAAGATAAATCTGGAAAAAGCAATCTTAACGATTACATTTTTTTTTTTTTTGCAATATGAGGAAAAAAACACAATCACACACATAAATATTTTTGAAATAAGCATTTTTTATTCGTTTCATAAAATACATTATATTTGCAAAACGTAATTTTTTTACATTTTCAACCATGGTACTGGTGATATTGGTAAAAGGACGTGATTAGATGATCTTCGTTTTCTATGATAGGGTTCAGGTCTTGCATAAATAGTTTTATGATCATTCTTCAAATACTTGTTTTTTATAAAATCTTGAGGAAAGTTTATTTTATTTAAAAGTTCTTGAAACTGATCAAAAGCAATAGGTTTTTGACTTCTATCTCTCAGCAAAAAAACGACTAGTTGAACAACATCTGATCCATTAATTACAGTATCATCTATTTTCAATTCTTTGTTTTCTGTACAGGAAACTTTATTTTGTTTAAAAAAATCCATAATTTTAACAGCAGTTTTCTTTTGTTTTTCAGGAATAGAACTTAGAATTTCATTTTCTATATCAGAAGACTTCTCAGAGTGCTTCTGGGGGAGTTGTTCTTCAGGGGGTTTGACCGTATTCATATCTGGGAATGATACAAACTTTTGCAAAATCTGTGTGTAAAGCTTCGCTTTTTCATCATCCTCCAGTTTTCTTTTCAAAATAGTCTGAATCTGTCTATCTAAATCACTCAAATGCTCATCCGCAAACTCTTGATCTCTGTCAGCAGGAACAAGTCTGAATTTACGAGCGAACTCCATTGATCAACGTACTGAGCACTGATACTGCAGCAGGAATAAGTATAGACAAAAACCCTTCTCCTTTTTGAATGAGAAGTCGTCTTTTCTTAAACAGAGGTACTTTCTTATCTCCCAGACGTCGCAATGTTCTTTTATAAGCTATTAATCTATTTTTCTGACGTTTAGAGACAGGTATGTTACCCTTTAAAAGATTTAAGGCGCATTCACAGACACCTTTTATAATGCTATTCGGACACTTTTTAAGAAAGGCTGCTTTTTGCTTTGTCTTGCTTAACAATTTCAGATGTTCAACGGTCGACATCCTGAGTTCAAATGATGGTCGATGAGCTTAATCTCTCTTTTATATGCTTACCGTAAGTAAAAGCTTTCGTTAAAGCACAATGTTTAAAATAGGGTTTGTGACTTGGGCAGTTTACCTCTGAAATATTTAATAAATTAATCTTGGGACAGTTAAAATCATTCAGATTCAAAATCTTTCGTCCAGACAACCTTTCTAGAAACTTTGCTTTTTCTAGTCCTTTGATGTAAACATTCTTATAAGATATAAACAATGATGAAAGTATAGGTTCTAATGCTGAATAAGGTAAATCACCACTATTCCATTGCAAACCATGGCGGTAATGAGTCAACCATGCAAATGTCTTTCTTTTTAGGAGAGGTAATTGCTCCCAAGAATGTGGGGAGAGGAAATTCCAACGGCAGTGATATCCAGAATCAACCGCATAAAAAGCGAGTTCTTTAATAACAAAATCGTACGTGCTTAACTGAAAACCTTCAAATTCAATGACAGCAGAGTTCATGTTCACCTGATGCCGTTCCCTGAGCAAATGATTTATCGAAGTTCATACACATAATGTTTATCACCAGGAAAAATTTTAGTGCGCATGCGCAAGCTTTCACAAGAATCGGGTCTTAAATCAATGAATAAGTAGTTAAAAGGTAATGCAGTAGCATCATTAAAAATTTCTTGAAAAGCCTTGGATTTACCAGGAAACATTTGCCTGGATAAATGCATTATCTGGCTTTTATCTCGAGGATTTTTGAATAGTACCATGTAATGAGAATTTAAATTAATATTTCTCATTTCTTTGCCATGATGAAACAAGTTTTGAGTTATAAAGATAACGGAAAGATTTCGGTGATGACTGCCTTTTGTGAAAAGTTTGCTCAATCGTACATCAGAAGCTAATTCTGACATCAAATCATCAATGATAATTAAAGCATTTTTTAGGGAAGTAAGATTAGAGGGTAAACCTTCTTCAAATTGTACATCGTTCATGGAATTGAAAAGGGGTTGATAGCTTCCGTAACAGTATATTATACTTGTGGGCATAGGATGAAAATATTTGTAATCAATTAATTTTTTAACAAAAAAGCTTTTACCCGAACCTGTCGGCCCGCTGATAAGGACAGTAGAAGGATGTACTAACTTGAGTAATTCCATGATTTAAATGACAAGAATGAATGAAAGCTTCAGATTTTATAGTTTCTCGACTATTTCGGCAAATTAATTTTTTTACACAGAAATAACACAATAACTTGTATGATCTTGTTAGGAAAAAATTTTATGTATGCATTTTTTTTTCTAAAAACAAATGATTTTTTTTTATCTAATCCACTATCCATGATGAAATTAAATAAATAAATAAATAAATAAATAAACACACACACATAAAATAAGAGAAATATATTTTTATTTTTTAAAAACCATGTTTACACCATATCTTTTTTTGACAAATTGATACATTCGAAAATCATTCTTCTTTCTGGATAATACATTGGTAATAGAATTCATACAAAGTCCTTGACATCGTTTTACAAGAAAGAAAATACAATATTGTCCACAGACATTGGACGTAAAACTTTGAAGCATTGCCTTGTTCCAACGAATTCGGGGATACTTCTTCACAAATCTTGTTATGTCTTCTCCATAGGTTTCGGGAGGAAGTCCGTAAGAATCAAAAAAGTCCAGAGTTTTCTTATCTTGAACGTACATTGCTAGCCAATGGGATCCTTTTTCGTCATGTTTATCGGTATTGATCACTAATGCACAGGGAAAGTTTCGAATATCAGGTATTTTGTCGGAAGGGAAAACGCCTGCAAAATATCTCGCCGAAACAGGATCACGAGATAAAATTCTACGAATTTGCGATGAATTCATTAGTTTCCAAAATCATACAGAATATTGCGAGATTTGTTGATTTCGATTAAATTTTCAAATTCAGCATACACTAGCAAAGAGACTGTTTGCGCCAAAGTTGTTCCGAACTTAATTTCTAATCTTAAATTACTGTGACGAATGAGATTAAGATGTGAACCATCACATAAATCAGGTGACAGCTCAAAACAAAATAATGAATACCCCTGTGAAAATTCTGATCTCGAAAGGTACAAGCCTTTGTTTTCTGCATTCGTAAATAAATTCTCATAAGCTCGAATAAATAAATTGTTTTCAAAGTCAGGTTGTAGTGGATTGTGAGGAACGGGCTGACCGTCCACATAGACACCAATGAAATTAATATTGTAATGTTTGAACTCAAAAGGGGACTTTTTATAGTCGCCGTTATATGAGTCATTGTCCACACAGGCGATCACGATGCGATTGGGCATCTGCCCTGTAAAAATATTATCCTGAACAAAACTCATATTGCCTCTAGGAATGGAATATGTTTTGCAAATCACTCTGTTAATAGGGTATTTGGCTGTTGTTTTTTCTAAGCTTTTAGCATGTCCTAAGACAACGCCAGGACTTACGCGTACTTTACGAACAAATAAGGAAGCATGTTCCAGGGAAACTTTAAACTCCCCTTCACCCGCCAATAAACAAAACTCTGGTTTACTACGAATCAGTTTAATTTTCACATCAACCATGTTTAGGAGGAGTCTTTCTTGATGAAACATATCCAGATGCAATCGACCAATCATATCCACTGAAGCACTGTGTTTAGTCATTTCTGCACGTTTACTAAATCCTTCGTTGGGATTTGCATCTGCAGGATCTACAACATTCATACGACCAGCAGTATCTTTAAAAAATAATTCTGAGGAAAGTTGAGAAGTTTTTTCATCATACCCGTGATTCAGTAATTTCTCTATCATGGCTCTGTATGGATAGGCATTATTACTTGAAGAAACGAGTCTATCGTTCAGGCTAATATCAACTTGGGAAAACATGGAATGCAGAAAAAGATTGACGGGTCCAACTTTACATTTATCCGGAATGGGTTTGCCGTCCTTTTTTAAAATCTTTACTTTGACATATAACTGAGTTTGAGATAAATCAAGATAATCTTCTCCGCTTCCAGAAACATTAAATTCTACAGGTCCTCCATCAGAAACATTGGAAAGCGGGTGAAATTCAACCCATTGGCCTCTTTCAATAACTGTTTGAGTAGGAGGGAGATGAAATAATTCTAATTCCGATTTAGCACATTCGGGAGAGTCCTTTAAAAGAAAAGCCATAGTATAATGCGTATATTAACAGTCAAAAATGTCACGTCTTTGCACCTTCCGTGCTTTCGATGAAATGATGTGTTTCGCAGGTCTCCGCTTCCTTTTAAGCTTTCCATGGCCAATCATTTCATCTGCTTTTTCAACTGCTTTTCTAGCTAATTTTTTTCCGACTTCTTTTGATCGTGTTTTAAGAGACGATTTAAAATTTTCACCTGATAACACATCATTTGCAACCATAGTCCCTGTTCGTAATGCTTCTTTTCCAATTGTTTTGGCACCACTTATCAAAAATGGCATCGCACTGCGAAACAGTTTAGCAAAAAATCCGCCTATACCGTATCCTCTCTGTAAAACCGTTCCTCTATAGTAAGGTAAACCATTTCCTGTCTGTCCTGTATAATAATGTTCGAACTTTTGTGTACAACATGTATAAGGCACCAACATTTTGCCGATCTTTCTTTATCGCAATCAAGAAGGAAAATGAGATTAATTTAAACGTAATGCTCTTTTATATGATCTGTCGTAAACGGAAATGCAAGGTTACAAAAACTTTACCTCTTTCAAAAGGCACTAAATCTCCAGAATGCAGTCTGATATCAATTTGTACCGTTTGGAAATGCTGACGAATAACTGGTACGTACAATGGTCTTGAATAATGAGCATTAATAATTTCGCCATCGCTTCCTTCAACAGACACAATTTTTAGAAGAGGGGCTTGTACATCACCTACGATTTGAGGCTCCACGAGATCACAATACACATACATCACGGGAAACGATGACTTTGGGTCAGCCACAAAAGGACTTTGTTGCAATCCTGTATATTCTCCTGGTTCAAACCCTAAAAGTTCAGCTACACCTTCATAAAGAACTACTTTCGATTTTTTATCTGTCTTGATTGTAACTCTTTTCGTAACTGGGTGAAAATGAAATTCAATCTTATTTTTATGCGACGGTATCGTCATACTTTTAATGAGATCCTGTATGGTTTCATAACATCCAGAAGGAACTCTCCTACCTTCCAATTTTCCATCCCCCAAGTCAAAACCAAACAAATTATTATCATTTCTAACGTTATACCATGTATGCGGATAAATAAAATCGACCAAAGCCATTTCCCATTCACCTTTTAAATTTATGGGGGTGGGCAGTTGAGTTGTAAATTGCGATATTTTATTATTTGGGAAAAAGCTCATAGAGCTGTCACTGATGAGTGTGATATAGAACGACATCTCTTGATGAAATGAACGGTAAGTATGATGTATACTCTATTTATATCATTCGAATATCTTTAACCCATGCATTGAATTTTTCCGGATAGCCTTGAAACTTCACAAAATATTGAACTTTTCCATTACGTTTCTTTTTCTTCAAAACTTTCTCCACAGGATAAAAACCAGAATCCGAAACTTTTTGTAGTTCTTGTTTGTAAAATGTTCCTTTTATGATTTCTCCTGCTAAATCTTTTAATTTATAGACAACAGGCACTCGGTGTATGATTTTATGAATAGTAAAAATTTCTCTCGTCCAATTTTGTTCGTATCCTTTCTCAAAACGTAGTTTCTCTTTACTTATACGAACGGTATCGCCGACACTCAAGTCAGATTTCATTGGAGAAATTTTGTCGTTTGCATACAATGTTTTCCAAACCTGACTTTGGTTATCGAAGTTTACTGATGCTGGCTCCATTTTAATACTACGATGCCATGTGTGGTTATAACTGTGTACTAATTTATCGATTACATCAATATATCTCTTTGTATTCTTTTCAGTAAAATATTTCCACATTTTCGTTTTAAGTGTACGATTAAAGCGTTCTACTACTGAAGCTTTTGTGGAGTTATTAGTTGTGAAAAAGTGAACCTTCTGCCTTTTTAAGAAATCCTGTACAAGCTTATTTGTGTACTCCTTCCCATCGTCACACTGCAGGGTTTGCGGCTTACGTTCCGAAAATATTTTTTCGAAAGCTCGTTTAATACCTGAAGCTTTTTTATCTTTTAACGGTATGGCCCATGCATACTTAGACAAAATATCAATACATGTCAGTAAATACCTATATCCATCATTCAAAGAAGACAGGGATTGCATGTCTACTAAATCAGATTGAAACTGCTCGTTTATGCCTCCTACTATAACGCGATTTCGGGGGAATTTGTGTCGCAAAGGCTTGTGTAAGGTATATGAATCTTTCGTCTGAAGCCATTTCTTTATCTGTTGTGTTTTTACGCGGCCTTTTAAGGCACGTTGCAAAGCACTGATACCACCGAAACTCGCTGGTAGCTCCGGATCCCGATACATCTGATTCAAAGCTTCCATTACAACAATGATTATGATCTAAACGAAAGTTAACATTCATTTATATTTTTTCAGCTACAAATACAAAACGATGTTTATCGCATCAATGTTTTACTTAAAATGAAAAGTATTATGATAAAACCTTTAATATATACCTTGTTTGAAAAGTATCAGAAATTAAAAAATAATCAATTTCTTAAAAAGTTCTAATTAAAAAACTTCCGTTAAAATTCAATTCAAAAAGCTTAAAATCAATTTAAAAATAATCAGCTTAAAATTTTTTTATTTTAATTAATTCATGCAATTAAATAAATTCGAATCGCCGATTACGTCATTATGAAAATAATGCATTCAGTAAAAAGGTTCCCAATTAAAAAATAATCAATTAAAAAACAAAAATAGCTTTGAAACCGGTTAAAAATTCTGAACTAATCATCCATTAAATTCGTTTAAATTAAAATAAAACATAAACTCGCTTATAATCCATTCATAAAATAATTAAGTTTTAGTTATTTCATTCAATGAAATTAAATTGAAATCCTTTGTTTAAAAAACATTATTAATCCCTCTTATAGCAGAAGAATCCATTCGAAACTTCCTGCCAACCGTCGTCAAAAAAATCACCCCTCGTCTTAGAGCATGTGTTCGGACACGCCCACCTGTCAATCAAAAATGGGAACACTCCGTTTTGTCCCTTACCCACCTGTCCATCCAACTAAAAAACAACCCTTGCCTCGAACCGTTGAAAAAATTGACCCCTCGTCTTATACTTCGTGCTCGGACACGCCCACCTGTCCATCCAACGACCCCGCCCCTTTTTGTCCCACACCCGTCTTATAGTTCGCCATCGGACACGCCCACCTGTCCATCAAACGACCCCGCCCCTTTTTGTCCCACACCCGGCTCTACATACTACTAGTGCTAACTTTACTTTAACTGGCATTTCTTTAAATAAATAAATAAGTATGATTTTTAAATTTTTCGCTTTAATTAATTCGTAGTATAGATTTTTATAAGTGAAATGGAAGGGAATGAATTAACATTCTCATAGCGAAAAATGTACAATAAAACCTCCCTAAAGCGACCACGTTTCACTCCAATAAAAATTGGTCGCTCCGAGAGGTGGTCTCTTAATGGAGGTCATGTTTAAATCCAGATTTTAATTGTTGAAAAAAGTAACAAAGTTACTAAAATTTATTTTTCACATTAGGAAAAAATATAAAAATTTAAGTATCAAAACAATGTAATAAAAACACACATACTACAATATACAGGGTGTCCGGCTTCAACGGTGTCCAATGACTAATTCCTAAACCATTAGTCATAGGCATATAGTTCCAATTAGAAAAATGCTTTAAATCAGATAAAGAAATATTTTAAAAGCGATTTGGGTCAATAAAAACATTTCTTAAAAAATTACGAAATTTAAACTTTTATACGGTCCACAGGTCCTATAAGTTATATTTAGTAAAATTTTTCTATTACACTGACAAGTAAGACAAAAAAAGTCCCATTCATATGAGACTAAAATTGTGCGAGTTATGAAACTTTAAAAATGCATGACTTAGCCACTTTTCTTCTCTGAAAACAAATGAGTTCGGCTTGGCTTTGAGGGGTCATATTCCAAGTGCTTAAAATATTCGAAGATCTCATTCCATGTGTATTTGTGCTTTGAAAAAAATCATACAAGTATTACGATTAAGTTAACATTTATTAAGTTTCAGATTGGCTGAAAAAACATGTTTTATTTTGTCAGGATTTGAGACTGTTTCTTTTGTGATTTCTTTCAATAAAATTATGTTATTTTTATAAGTTTTTATGTTAATTTAACGATCTTAAGTATGTTTTTCCAGTTCAAAATTTGTATTCGAACTTTAACCCACTTTCAAATATCCGAACGAGATTACATTTTACATACTGGCACAAATCCGATAACTATCTAATATTATTATGATTTTCGGTGGTTACCATTTATACTTATTTTATAGGATAACACAAAAAATTTCGGATAGATTACCGCCAAGAAGTTTATGAAAAAGTTTTAGATTAGATAATACAAGACGGAGATTGTTGGGTTTTTTAAGTTTTATGTATTTTTTAGCACTGAATCCGAAAATTGCCTTAATTTTTAACCATTATGTCAGGATATTTCGCAAATCATAAATTGTCGAATTTATGACAAAAATCGGATACTATAAAGTAGAGGAGATGGTTGTATTTTTTAACTTTTGATAATTGATTTTTACGTACTATTTAGCACTAAATCTGAAAATGACTTTCATTTTTAACCATCACGTTAGAATTTTTTTGCAAATCTGTAAGTTAAAATATAGCGAAAATCTCATACTATAAAACATATGTAAAACGTTTTTTATTTTATTTGATTCAGTAATTTTTCGATATTTTTGCTTATCTTGGGATTCTTACACCTGGGTGGTGTGATGAGATTGGGGAGGAGATTAAATTTTAACTTTGAACTTTATTAAATTTGAAATTTACAATTTGCGAAAAATCTGGATGTGATGGCTAAAAATGAAGATCAAATCCGGATTCAGCGGTAAAGAATACATAAGAATCAATTATCAAAAGCTAAAAAACATGAAATAACCCAACTTTTGCAGGCTAGTGTAATCTAATAATATTTTAAAATACGTATCATTTTGTAAAGAATTGAGGCTGTTAATTTAGCATCATTTTATTTAACAAAAATTCTGTTTTTTTCTTTCTTCTTAAATGTGCATTACAAATTGTATATTTTGCATTAATATGTCAGAATGACTAAAGATTTCAAATTTATATTGCAATGTTAATTTTACTCTCAACCATTTTTTAATATATCTGACGAAATTATATTTCGACTAAATTTGTGAATGACTCCCAATTTGCAGCAAAAAATAAGCTCCAACTTTAAACAGGTATTACTCGGTCAATTTTAACCGTAGAACAACGGGACTTTTTTTGTATTACTTGTCAGTGTAAAGGAAAAATTTTACTAAATATAACTTATAGGACCGTACAAAAATTTAAATTTCGTAATTTTTTAAGAAATGTTTTTATTGACCCAAATCGCTTTTAAAATATTTCTTTACCTGATTTAAAACATTTTTGTAATTGGAACTATATGTCTATGACTAACGGTTTAGGAATTAGCCATTGGACACCGTTGAGACCGGACACCCTGTATATTAAAACACACATACACACATATATAACGCCTGCATTCAACAGTTAAAGGTATATATAAATATTATACGCACATACATACAATAAATACAAAAACCCAACTGGAGTGAAAAAGGGTTCACTTTTTCACTCCAGTTGAGTTTATTGTATTTATCGTATGTATGCCTGTATAATATTTATATATACATTTAACTGTTGAATGCAGGCGTTATTTACGTGTGTTTTAATATACCGGGTGTCCCAAAAAGGACTGACTGATTTTAAAATTCAATAACTTGCAAACGGTGACAGACATTTAAAAAATTCTTGCAGGAGGGTTATGCATAAGGTCAAAAGTTTTTTTACAGTGATTTTCAATTTTAGTTCGAATAACAAACAATAGATGGCGCTGCGATCAATAGACGCCGAATTCAGGCTCGATTTTTGGTACTTCGTGGCCCGGATAATACATTTCCATCTCCTTTTTCAGCATGGAACAAGAGAAAGGACCAGAAATCGAGCCTGTATTTAGCGACTATTGCTTACAGCCCCATCTGTTGTTTGTAATTTGAACTAAAATAGAAAATCACTGTAATAAAACTTTTGACCTTATGTATAACCCTCCTGCAAGAATTTTTTAAATATCTGTCACCGTTTGCAAGTTATTGAATTTCAAAATCAGTCAGTCCTTTTTGGGACACCCGGTATATTGTAGTATTTGTGTGTTTTATTATATTTATCGTAGATGGATGTAATAGTAAAATATATTCATCCAAGGTCCGATCATCCAAGGCTGTCGTAGGGGAGACCGGGGCTAGTAGGCGCAGTTTTCAGTTATTAATTTTTTGCTTAAGTTTTTTAACAAACTTTAACTGCACTTTTAAAGAACAGGCTATAAATACTCCGGAGTTTTGAGTTTGTAGCTTCTGTAGTTTATGTCTAGCGGAAGCCTAAAGTAAAAGGAAAATTGTGCGCCAACCTACCCCGTCACGGGGCAAGTTGCCTATACCTATGGGGTAAGTTGGCAAACGCTTAATAAAAATTGAAATAAAACTCAAATAAGACATGCAGACAAGAGCAATCAATTTCATTATTATCAGTAAGTTTAAACAAAGGTATTATTGCCGTACAATGTAAATTCTAAATTATACAGACATAAAAATAATGACTAAAACATTAACACTAATTAACTTCTATCCTACTCGATATCATCACCAGAGTTACAGTTGTCACAAATAAAAATTCGACTGTCTCCGTTTGGGCAAGCCTCATGTGCCCAAAATCTTGCATTGCAACCACTTTTCTCGGTGTTTGCTGTTTTTCAAGCTACCAGACACCGAGCCAACTTGCCCCGTGTTCAATGCGCCTACTAGCCCCATAATACATTTCTTCACAAAAGGGACACGTAACCTTCTAAACATAAATAATCCAAGTAAATCACAAATGGAGTAGGCACAGTTAATCATACTCTAAGAAAAACTGCACAAGTTAAATCGCAATTATTCAGATAAGTAGTAGAAATTAGAAAAATAATGAAGCTACAAAAACTAACTTATGAGTAAAAAAAACAGAAAAATCGTAATAAATGTCCATTGCACGTATGTAACATTGAAAAACTACAATGAGGATTGTAAAAAGCAAGAAGAAAGGTACTCTGTGACTGGTTGCGCAATCTATCCCTAAACAGACGATTTATGAGGACTGCGCCTACTTACCCCTGTAGCCAACTAGCCCCGGTCTCCCCTATAGATGGCTGGTGACTTCCCCAACATGGTTTATTAGAGAGAAATTGCAGACCCAGGTATCGGCCGAAGTAAATCAGTGGTTAGAGCAGCAGTCTTGTATACCGTGGTCCCGGGTTCGATTCCTGGCTCTGGCTAATTTTTCACTCCAGTTGGGTTTATTGTATTTATTGTATGTATGTCTATATAATATTTATATATACCTTTATCAAAATAATAGTTAATCACATAAGTTAATTACTGCAAAATTTAAAAAATGAATACATTGAACGTTGCTTTGATTTTACGGTTTTATCTTTTATAACTTTTATTTCCAAGTCCTTTCAAAGTTCAGTAAATAAATGCAATTTATTTTTCATTTTTTTTTTTGGACGGGAACAAATAATGACGATTTCATTAATTTATATATTTTTTTGGCAGTTTCCTAACAGAATAGCGCAGGGGAGTTTATTGACCATTATTCTTAATTTGTCATCAGAGTTAAATTCATTTCCTAAAAAGACACAAAGAGGTTTAAACACTTAAAAGTTAATGGAATAAATAAAAATTCCAAACTTAGTTTAGAAGTTTGATGAATAACGCGCTCTCCGGAATTATTTTTATAATAAAACCTTCTTCAAGCGACCAGGAAAAAACTGAATTTGTTTCATTTTCTTCAAAGAAATGGGTCGCGTCGCTCACGGAGGGAGTTCAACTGGGATGGTCTCTGAATGGAGGTAAAATTAGTATTGAGCCTATGGGAATAAATTTCGCTCCACGAAAAATGATCGTTCAGGGAGGTGGTCGCACAGGGAGGTTTCACTGTATATAATATATTTAACATTTTGAGGTCCGAGCTTTTTCAACCGCATATCTCCCTCTGGATTGAGATTTCGTACTTTTCATGATTTTTTACAAAATACTTGGAAGATAAGTATTTTAATAATTTCTTTTATCATAAATTTCAAACTGTTCTTATTCAGAATCAGAGAACTATTTAAATGTATTAAAATTTAATATTTAATGAGAAATTATTGAAAAACGCATGTTTTATGTTTTTAAACAAAGTTCTGCATAAGAAAACATCAGTTTTAAACATAAAATTTTACATAGACTTGAATAAAAACTTACCCAAATGTTGTACAAATATCTGAAAATAGGTTTTATTTCAATTCCTACTATTAGTTCACACTCTCCCTATATTTATTTATTTATATATCTTATTCAAATTTTCAATCGTTGATGAAATACTGATTATTCATCCTATCAAGTTGAAATAAATTTTTTAAAACTTGTACTGGATGACAATTGATGTTAATACAGATTTTTTAAATATTAATTCATTAGATAAATTTTAATTAATTAATTTTAGTTTTATATGGGAGACAAAATGGCGGCCATTGGTTATTGAACAGCATTTAATGCATCTTCATATTTATAAGGGGGATTACCATAGGGGGGGGGACCCTGTTCTGTCGCCAAATACCGACAAGTTTGTCGCCAATTTGGCGAGTAAAATGAGTCGCCAAAAGTGACGCTAACTTGACGATATCTCTAATATTTCGCCACATTCCCATTGTAAACCTACTTGCTTATAGAAAATCAACAAATTGAGATATTTTAATGCAACAAAAACTAATATTAGCCCAAGGGATTATATTAAATATTTCTTTGATGACCTAAGTAGGAATTGACTTTAAAAACAAAATTTTTATATTACTTGTTTGTATATAAACCTTATTTAGTAAAATCTGCTTTTGTGTGGTACATTTCAAAGCACAAAGAGCAACATCACAAGGTTCACAATAAGTTCGACTTAAGATTCTAGATATTTTCATATACTTACTTATTATTTAAATAAAAGTTTTGTAGATAATATCTGAAAAGACTGCGAATGTATATAGTAGGTACTTTTATAGCTCAGATAGTTAAAAGTTGACCCCGAGAGATTCTCGGACTTAGACCTCAAAGTGTTAATGTTTCCAAATTATACATGGCTTAAACCAAAGTAAATAAAGAAAGAAATAATTAGAAATGTAACTGATTATGAAAAACACTGAAATTACTCCCAAGAAACATATTAAAAGTAACATATAGACATTTCTAAAGACACGAAATTAATGGAATTGATTGTTCATTAACAACAGCTCATTAACTCAAAATCTCACATAAGAGTTAGCATAAGTATAGAAGCAGAGCTTGAGTATCACCCAGGGCCCACTTTTTCAAGGGCCCCCAAAATACGTTTTTTCCACTCTCTTAAGATACAAATTAATGCAAATTTCCATTTATAGATGACAGAAAAAAAGTATTTTTTACCATTCACGCAAGCTAAACTATCGCCGCGTTCTTCACTAACGACAATAAAGGGCAAGTTAAATTTCGAAACCCAGAGTAGAAAGGATATTACATCAAACATGTTTCATCCTGCCCCTTAGATGTATAGTTTTACTCACTCAGGATGCCTATAGAAATTGTAAAAAAAGTTCCCTGATTTTCCCATGATTTCCCTGACTATCTTTATCAGACTTCCCTGATTTCTATTATTAACAATACACATACGGTATTTTTTCATGTATGCCGATTCCTCGTAAAACACACTTATCCAGCTTGCTAATATCTCATTTGGGAGAAAAAACAAGAGGAAAACATAAAAATTGCCTAATATTCATTAAATATTGGAATTTGACGGAATATCTAATTGGATAAGCTATAGCCACCTGGTCAGATTATGCTAATGTATAATTAAAAATTTTTTAAATGCTAAATTGCCTTCAATATAAGCGCTATCAACAGAAAATGAGGACATCTGATCACTTAACGTGCGTTAAATATCAAAAACTCATGCCATGTGCATCTCTTTTAAAATATTGGGAAAGACTAATCAGCATGTGAAAAAAAGGGTATATAAAATAAACGAATCAGCCTCGTTGGCAAGATGAAAATGCAAATATTTTCGCATATGGACGAATTTCCCTGATTTTTCCAGATTGATAAATCTCCCTAATTTTTCCATGATTCCCTGATTTCCAGATTCTATAGACACCCTGTCACTCTAAATAGCATAGAGGGCAGAAGATTTTATTTTCCCATAGTTTCTTAATGCATTTTTACATGCGTCTATAATATATCCTTTATATATATATATATATATATATATATATATATACAGTCGGACCTCTATTTAACGAGCCTCTATTTTGCGAACTTTTTCTTGGAACCAAGAACATTTTGCGAATTTCTTCGTAAAATAACTTCCAAATAGCGAAGTGCATTCTCTATTTAACGAACTTTTTCTTGTGATCTAATTTTTTTTTTCTCCCCATTTCTCAAAATATTTCTGGACATTTCAAATTTATTCTTTCTTTAAACACATTTTATGATGTTCAATGGCCTTGAACTGGTTTTACCAGGCGCCTTCTTTGTCAGCAGTGAGAACTCGGTAAATACGGAGGACGAAGGCTATAATCCCTAGAAAAATGTGGATACAGATGAGAAAAAAAGAAGAAATTAACCATGATGTGCTGATGGATGATTGTATTTCACTTAATTCAGAAATTGAGACTTCGGAAACGCTATCCGAATTGGATATTTTCGACAGTGTGAAAAATAAAAACAATACAGCAATGAATTGCGATGAAGAAGAATATGATGATGATGGAAATGATCATGATGCAGGAATTAACAAAACTTCGTACGATGAAATGCTGAAATGTTTGAAACAATCCGACGCGGATTATAGTTAGAAGAAAGTACGCATGAAGGGGGTTTTGGTGCATTGCAGGGATGCGAGATGTATAATGAGAGAAAGCACTTTTTAAAAGAGAAAACCCAGGCAAAATTAACAGAGTTTTTCAGAAATTAAATTTAATGACGCATATGTTAATGTATGGTTAAAATTATTTGTTATAATAATAATAAATACGATAATGTAATTAAAATTCCTTAATTTTAATGTAAAACAATTTACTTTAAGCAGAAAATACAGTGTATTCCCGGAAAATGTTTTGTTTCCCTTGCAGATTTCAAAGATTTAAACACATAGAAAAAATGTATTGATGATGGATATTGGTGGGTAAAATAAATAAAACAAATCGATATAATTTATAAAAAAAAATGTAATTAATTACTTTTAGTAAAAATATTTAGTGTTTATGGATGTAAAATCTGTTTTATGTAGTTTAAAGTATTTTAATAGGTGAATTTCTAAATAACGAATTTTCCATACAACGAACATTTTCCCAGGATTTAGCGGCTTCGTTAAATAGAGGTTCGACTGTATATAGCTACGGTTTAAATTTTGAACAGCACACAAAGCTGCTAGTCAAGTTTATAATGCAATTTTCTTGAGAAAGGGAGGGGAAGGGGCGATACAGTCGGTGTTCCCCGAGTTCCAGTTAGAATTGATCAGCCCCGTATAAAAGGCCATCTCATGTGCTGAATGGCTGCATTGGAATTGTTTATACTCGTAATGATAATAAAATTTGTTCTAAGCCATAAATTCTCCAGTGGTCGGTTCATACGTGGTTGACTTGTTGAATTATTTTAGAATTATTTGATTATTATAAAGCGAAAAATTCTATGTGGAAGTACACGTATTGAAAATTAAAATATCGTTAAATGACGCCCGCTCTGAAGGGGTTAATAAAAGTTCATGAACTTAGTATATCATATAACATAATCCACGCCCCTCCCATTGCTGATTATTAACATAATACCTAAGTTACAGCTTTATATAACAATATCATAAAACACTATTCACAATAAATAAATGAACAAATAATATTTTTTTTCTGTTTATTGCAAAGATAATCATTTAATAAAATGAATTTCCAAACTGGAAGCCATAAGCTTTCTGATTTAATCTAAAAAGCAGTTATAAGTAGAAATAAATGTTTAAAAAACAAAACTTAAAATCTTTAGTAGTAACTTCACATAGTGAAAGCAACGATAAAGTAGAAATAAACGGTTACAAATCTGTCATTTTAAACTAAAATACACGTCTTGCCAAAGTAAACAAAGATCTTAACGCAAATCTTCTTATAAACCACTTAAGGTTTATGGCAATTTTGTTTCTTTTCGTTTCTCGTCAAAACAGAAAAGTTTAAAAGTTTTGGGGAGACAAGGAGATAGATGTGAAAGTTTGTTTTATGAGGTGACTATCAAATTTTAAATTAAAAGGAAAATCAGAAAATAATTGAAACAGACATGTTACGACATTATAAGCGATACAATTAGATAAATTTACACTGGGCGACTCCAATTATTTACCTAAGAATAGTAAATACAATAAAGGGGGGGGGGATTAAAAGAACGGGTATAAAAACTCATATAACTTGAATGATTTATAAGTAGGGTTGGGTTCACAAATCACAGCCGAACCCCGAAAATTCTGCTTAAAGTAAACCCTGAACAGAATCGGACAAAAGGAATTCCGCTTGCCAGAAATCTGATCCGAACCCGACACTTTCTTGACAATAGTTCAATCCGAAACCGACAAGAGCCCGAAGTTGAAGAAAATTAAACCATATTTTAATTGAATGATGAAAAAATAATCTACAATTATACTTCTAATAACAATTTTATCTTTAATGTTGAAAAATGAACGCATGTATACATATCGTCGGTACCATATCAAACTATCCAATATGAAAACAGTGTTGTCAGTGGGCTATTTTTTTTAATTCAGATTTCTTGATTGGCACCACTTTTTTGAAATAGTAAAATTCGCCATATTTAACCTTATTTAATGACATATTAATTAAGGTGAAAACAAGGGGAATTTTACCATTTCAGAAAAGTAGTACCAATCAAGAAATCTGAATTTTTTAAAAGTAGCTCACTGGCAACACTGTTTTCAGATTGGATACTGACGATATATACTCGTATGAACTCACTGATGTTCATTACATATATTTTTTTGAAAAATCGGGTCAACTCTAACCCAAACGTCACGAACTAAATCCCAATATGAAACATTTAAAGTCAACGCGAAGCGCAATGATAAATAATAATAATAATAATAATAATAATAGTGTCAATTCAACACAACCCGACCCGAAGAAAGACTCTAAATTTTAGCACATTTGGTGAGATTCAGAAGCAGTTTGTCACTCTTGGAGATAAACTACGTCAGGTGTAATGCTAAATAAGGAGTACGAAGTCTGATTTGGTAGGGAGTGGATTTTGTTTGCAAGAGAAGCCGTGTATAAGATTTGTACTTATTTCAAAATATACATAGTGCTTTTGAGGTTGCACATCAATACCTCAGAGTTCATTTCCCAGACTCAGAGACGCGTAAAGGTAGATATTAAAAATGCCCAAAGACAGAGAAAATAGTCCAAAGAGGCTTTATTATTCTTGACAATATTGCCGAGGTACGGAAGAAATATAGTAAATCCAAAGATGGCCCTCATTCTTTATTTATTTTTTTTTTTTTTTTTGGAGGGGGAGGAGGGGGGGGGGGGACTTCTTCGGTAGGACGGTTACAGCCCAAGTGAGTGGTTTAACACTTTCCTTTCTTTAATGCTAAGTTTCATGTAATCAAGCACGGTGTGGGGAAAACTAGCCTAAAACAAAATACATTGCATTAAAGGTAATCGGGAAACTTGAATCTGCAGGTTTTCCATTCGCGCTTTTAATAGCCATGATATCACCAATAAACTGCATCAGATAGGAAATGATTAATAAATATAAAATGATTAATAAATATAATAACTATAAAATTATTTATATTTAATAGCCAAAAACTATTTCATCTGAGTGAATAATGACTTTATTGATTATACGTAAATCTATAAGAGCGTGTAACGGTGTAACATATACTTATTTGCAAATTGAAACTTGCGCAATACATTTAAGAGAAAACGAACGTTATATATTCGACAGGAATTGAACTGAATATCAAAATCACTTAGGATGAGTTATAGAGACATGAACGTTTATTTCAAAAAGTATATCGCTATAATAACAGAGGTATCGTTAGCTATTATGAATTAAATGATTTTCTTTCTTTATTATTATTATTGTAATGAAATAATTTGATGCGAAAACCAAAAGTTATTAATAGTGATGTTTTATTTTAGGCAAATAATTTATAGCCTTTTAGTAATGAAACAGGATCGTAAATTTGGAATAAAAGTAGATAATTAAAAATGAATTTCATTAAAAAATATATGACTAAGTTATCTTAAAAAGTACCTGACATTTAACATTAAATGAAGCCAAACAAGTTAGTTTAATCCGATTATCATGAATAAAAAACACCATAAAAATGTCCCAAAATACTACAAATGGTACTTCTAAGAAAATGCATTCAAATAGACATTTTTCTGTGAATTCGGAGGGATATATATAGCAAAACAGGATTTCGCCCCCAGACATTTATTGCAAATCATATTTAAATCATATTTTCTATGTCAAATCCAGATGTTCCTCGTTTTTCAGAGATGTAGATATCCTTGGCATAAAGCTTTAAACGGACATATTACATTTATGCTAGTAAAAAGGCGTATTTCAAGCTGAAGCAAAAGAAATTCTAAGAAAAACATATTATTCAATATCTAAAAATAAACAGAACACGTATTTTCCTATGTATAACATACATATTATTCATAAAAAAAGAAGAAAGAAAAGAAAAAGAAAAATCTTGTATTGTAGAAAACATACCGCAGATATGGAACGCTATGACCTGGTAGCATGATCGCGAATTCGTGGATAGAAGTGAAAAAAAAAAAATTCCTCTCGATATTCCAAATACAGGTATATGTGTCCAGAAAGAAGGAAAAAAAGAAAGAAAAAGAACAAAAAAAATCATATGTCCAGCATAGACATGAAACACTTTCCAACGCATTCAGAATACTGTAGATTTCACTGTTTATATAAAGTGAAAGATGATGTCTAAATAGACAATTTGGAGAAAGCATAACGCATTTGTAAAAAATATGTATTCTATTTTTTTTTTTTTTTTTTTTTTGTGCTGTACTGTATATAATCTATAGATTTGTATGTATGCTACACAGGGTTACAAAAAAGCTGGCTAAAATTTAAAAAAGCCAGGCCGGTGGCTTTTATTGGTTTTAACCGGCTTTTTTCGGCCAAAATTGGCCTTTTTTGGCCATAATTGGCTTTTATACAATGAAGCCATTGCAATTATAAACTACACATTTTAAAGTGTTTTTAATTAGTTTTAATGATATTTAATGGATTTAGAGTTTAATAAGTAACCCAATTTCTCAATAAAGAATACACTAATACTGGAATAAAACTTAGATGGTTTTGCTAGTGATTTGTAGTCAGAATTGCAAATATGTCAGCTAAATTTTAAAAGAGCCATACCAACTGCCAATTTTTTTCATTTTTACTGCTTTATAAAATTAGAGGACAATGGTTACTTAGTTACATGTTTTATTACTTAATTTTAAGAGTTAATATATAAGTGTTATTTTATTTCTAGTAAACATTTAAAATTATGCATAGTCATATTAATAAAAACATCATTTCTCACTATTAAAAACATTATGATATAGCATATGCATGAATATGCTTAGCAACAAGCTTTTCAAAATTTTATTTAGATATTTTTTTTTCCCCTTGTTTAAATGCTCTACTTTTTATACACTTATGTACCACTCTCCTCAAATATTACACCCTTTCTCTTTTAACATTTATAACTTAATCTCTCCATATGGACACATAAGAATGTTTCCATTTTGATGTGCTACATTTTGTCATTAATTAAATATAATCTTAAAAATGTGTAGTATATGTGGGGCTATGTAATATAGAATTTCAAAACACCAGTTTGAAGCCTAACTTATATTCTTTTCAGCGTTTATATATATATATATATATATATATATATATTTTTTTTTTTTTTCCAGACATAATGCCTTCACAGTTGCCTTCTAGAAGTTATAAAAGACTTATTTGACGAAATTTAATAGAAATCTATAATTTTTATAAGTGTATTAGAAATTAATTGATCCAAATTTGAAACAAATTAACTGTAAACCAACTTTAAAAAATAAAAACCGGCTTTTTTCAATAAAAGCCGGCTTTTTTTAAGTGGTTAAAACCAAAAAAAGCCGGCCAGCTTGTTTTGGCCTTGCTAAAAGCCGGTAACCCTGATGCTACATAGCACGCTAAAAGTTAATTCGGTTAAACGCATAGCACAATAGAATATTCCCATTCAGCAATTTCCGTCAGTAAACGGAAATGTACTTGAAGACTTTTGTGCAGCCCTGTACATGATCTACAGACCAACACCAAGTAATATGCAAAAAAAGTTAAATTTAAAACCGCGCACTACAACTGAAAACGCACTTCCAGCAATTTTTATTCATAAGCCTACATAATTTTCTGTAGTCAAATTCTTTTGTGTGTCCCTGTAAATGAACGGTAAATTCTATCCACATTTGACAGTAAGCGGCTTGTAGTACACCTCAGTGATATATATAAATTTCAATATGTTTAAGATAGTGTATTATCATTAAAATATTAATTTCAATACCGAACATGCCATAGTAAACTCCAATAACGTACAGTGAAACATTCCTGTGCGACCACCTCCCTGAACGACCATTTTTCATGGAACGAAAATTATTCCCATAAGCTCAATACTAATTTTACTTCCATTCAGAGACCACCCAGTTGAACTCCCTCCATGAGCGACCACTTTTTCTGAAGAAAATGAAACAAATTCCGTTTTTTCCTGGTCGCTTGAAGATGGTTTTATTAGAATAATAATTCCGGAAAGCGCATTATTCACCAAACTTCTAAACTGGGTTTAAAATTTTTATTTGTTCCGGTAACTTTTAAGTTTTTAAACCCCTTTGTGCCTTTTTTAGGCAATGAATTTAACTCTGATGACAAAGTAAGGATGACGGTCAATAAACTCCCCTGCCTTATTCTGTCGGGAAACTCTCAAAGAAATAGATAAATTAATGAAATCGTCATAATTTGTCCCCCCCCCCCCCCCGCAAAAATGCATTTATTTACTGAACTTCGAAATAAAAGTTATAAAAGATAAAACCGTAAAATCAAAGCAAATGTCAATGTATTCATTTTTTAAGCTCTGCAGTAATTAACTTATGTAACTAACTTTTGTTTTTATACTTAAATTTTCATATTTTTTCCTAATGTGAAAAAAAAAAATAGTAACATTGTTACCCTTTTCAACAATTAAAATCTAGATTTAAACATGACCTCCATTAAGCGACCACCTCTCGGAGCGAGCAATTTTTATTGGAACGGAACGTGGTCGCTTTAGGGAGGTTTTACAGTATGTCAATTTATTTACGCGAGTTAGAGCCCGGACATACGGCAGACAGACAAACCGAATTCTTAAACACTTTTCAACTACGTTAGATAGTGCTAAAAAGAAATAAAGAAGAAAAAGTAAATTTTGACACATTTAAAACGGAATAGGGCGGCATACCAAAAATGCATTAGCTTACAATGCTGACGGTAGGTCGCGACCGTAAATTAGGTACAAAACGCCCACTTTGGCAGCAATCTTCTGCCTTTATTGAAAACCGGAAGAAATAGTTCGATTACGCAGTTTCTGAATATGATCACCTAACAATTTGATACGTTTATAAACAAAAATTAATTAAAAATGTGTCATAAGCATAAAGTACTCAGTTTGAATTTGAACACAACCTTAAATTTGGCGTCGTAGAACCACTCGGGTATCCTGACTGCTTCAACTTCAGTCTATGATAAAAATAGTAGCGCATTTAATTTCACGCATGCGCAGATCTGACTATTTTGGTGTTAAAAAGTAGGTTCGCATTATAATAAGTTCGATAGCTGTCATCGTTTACTTGTTGTTAAATTTTAAAAACGTTCAGTCCATTTTAGGACAGCATATATTTCATCACATTTTATAAGCATAAAATATAGAAAACAGGAAGAAAAATTTAAAAACAATACAGTTGTGTATAAGATATTGTTTCAAAAAATTGCTTACCTTATACTAGATTTACAGAGGAAACAAATATGTACTTACCTAGAAAAAAAAAAATTACATAAACATTAATTATCAATAACTACTAATCAAAGCATTCAATGTCATTCACAATTCGAGGTAGAACAAATAATGAGATACTAAGCTCTGACAGAATCTATTAAAGCAAGGAATTCTACAGGATAACTCGGTTATTAGTTACTACCCGGATCATTCAGTTGACACCTTGATTAAAGAGGGAGAATTCCTTTAGAGATGATCCCCATCAATTTGAGATATCTATATCTGTACTAATATATAAAATTGGTGTGTCCATCTTGGATTTTCAGAAAAGCACTCCTACATAGTTGAACAGTCATAGGTTGATCCAATTTTTTTTTTCTTGGTGCCCATTTCGTGAAAAGTATACATTATTTTGTGAAATTTATTATATTTTTGTGAAAAATAACATTTTGTAATGAAAGAGGAAATTCTGTTTTTCAAATATGAACCAAGCATTTATTAATAACTAGTTCAGGTACCCGGAGTTGCCCGGAATTTTAAGAGCGTTTGTTTTGAAAAATCAATTTCAAAATTAAACATACAGTATAAAACAAACAATAAAAAAAAAGCAGTAAAGCCATCTTTATTTCAGTTCTTCACCAAGAATGAGCTCTAGGGACCTAAATCTTTGTGGTAATTCTAATATACACGCATGCACGCACGCACACATATATATGGAATAGATTTTAAAATGGCGAAAACAAATTTAGAGAACCTCAAAATGTTAAAATAGGCCAATATTTCCATAATCGGGTTTTTCTCATGTGTTAATACGGTTTTTAAACTCATATGATGTTAAATACTCACCTTTCTATTATACTTCTAATATGCCGTAATATTTACTTTTTTAAATTCGTCAAACTATTTATTTAATTTTCCTTTTTCACGTAGAAATCTTGCATTGGAAAAGATGTGACGTAACATTCACTTTCTTTTAAATTCGTCAAACTATTTATTTCATTTTTCTTTTTCACGTGGAAATCTTGCAATAGAAAAGTTATGACGTAATATTCACTTTTTTCGTTAAACTATTTCTTTCTTTCAAAAATATATATTCTAAAAACACACTCAAAATATATATTAAACATTTAATTGCTAAAAAGGACGTCAAATGTTAATAAAATACATTAAAAGATCTTAATAATTTGACATGTTTCGATTGAATTTACTCAATCATCATCAGAAAAACAAATAAACACTAAGATGGAAAATGACAATAAACTTATACATTAAAATAAACATTAACAAATGAAATTTAAAAATAAATAAATAAAAATCACGCGCGTAATATTTTAACATGTTTCACGTTGCCCTATTTTATTTTTAAATTATTTAACAATTCAATCCAAATATTTGGGATTTGAAATGACAAGGAATCATTGCAGACCATTGAGTTTCTGACGTAAATTTTAATAGATTCTCTAATAAAAAGTTGCAAATAAAAATCTACATGTAGATTAGATTAGTAAAGTAGATTAATTTATAGGTCAGTTTTCCTTTTTTGGTGAACTTGTTTTATTTGCAAATTTTACATTTTAAAACCTATGAAGAGTACTTTTTTATGGAATGAAATTTTGTGAAGGGGCCCGTTTTATAAAAAGGAATTTTGTGAAGGGGTCTCTTTTATTAAATGGATTTTTGTGAAGGGGCTCTAAATGGGCCCCAAATTTTGCCTTGATCGACCCCTGAAAGAGTTTGTCTGTTTGTCCGGACAAGCTCTGAAATGAATGCATAACAAATACTAAATGTATCAGGGACATATATAGAATGTTTTTGAAAATAATCTGCAGTTTATCACAATCCAATATCTAAAATCATTTTCGAGAAGACAGGAAAAAAAGGGGAGAAAATAGGAAAAAAGGATAATCAATCAATCCACAAATCTTCCAATTACTAGGGAATGAACTGATCGATTTTAAGAAATTTCACAGCGTTTGAAAAGTATAATTAGGATTTATAAATGAGAATTCTAGCTACGAACTGCTGTCCGTCACATTCCAATACCTGTAATAGTTTTTGGGAAAACAGGGGTAAACTGGGAGAATTAATTAATCAACAATTCGTTGAATGCTCAAAAACTAATTACTTGACTTTCCTTAAATATCTTCATTAAAGGATGTTCTCAAATCCAAACTGACTGATTTCTCACACATTTTCCAGTTTATTTTTGTTCGCAAACATATCAGATTGCCAGGTAATCTTAATAGAAACTGTGTAATCGTACATTTCGAAAGTGCTTTTTCGTTTTTCTATTAGGCAGAAGATTTTCAGAAAATGCCCGTCAAAGGTGGCGTTTCGAACCGAAATTGAACCAGCGCAAGAAAATGGGGGTAAAACTGCTATTCTGATATATCGCTATAATCGCTTATCGGAAAATGAAAAAACTGTTCAGATACAAATCACGTCAGTAATCGTGTCTGCAAGTATAGTGATTTTACGTTTAAAAATGAGGCAGAAAATGTAACAAAGTTGCACATTGTTGAGCAGGGAAAAATATTCTTTAGGTGTGTACCCAAATCCAAACTGCTTATTTTCCGACTCATCTTTAAATTCATTTTTGCTCTCAAACGCATCCAAGTGGCTGGTTCTTTTATTCAGAAACTATACAATGTGCCGCATGGGTCGATTTTATATATATATATAGGCAGAATATATTTCTAAAAATGCTGTCAAAGTGAGCATTTTGAACCGAATTCTCCGAAGCTATAGTGCTGGAAAGGAAAAAAAGCGTAGTACTGAGAAAATAAGTGTTTATAAATCAAGTTCTAATTAAAAGAAAGAAAAATAGAAACAGGTCGCTTATAAATCTCTTCAAAAAATCACGGCAGCAAGTTTCATGTTTTTACTTTTAAAAATGAGTCGAAATATGTCAGAAAATTCCGAGTTGTTGGGCGTGGAAAAATATTTTTTTTTAATACCGCCGTAATCCTTTCAGGGGCGCCGTTTGCAGTCTGCAAACAGTTAATTTTAATCCCCAAACTGCCAAATGGCGCCAGTAATTTTTTAGTACAATTTCGATCTCATAATATACGCGAAGAAAAGCTTTTGAATATTTTCAAATAAATGTGTTCGTAAATTGATGCGTGAATTAATTGTTTGAACATTTTTGGAGCAGAAATGCCTTGCCCCTGAAAGGGTTAAAGAGCAGTCTTAATGTAAAAATTCGGAAAGAATTCCGATTCGGATTATTGAGTGTTGCTACACCGTGCCTTTTTGGACGAATAAGTGGATTGTAATCTAGGTTATAAAGAAACTATTATTAGACTTGATGTGCTTTATAAAACCTTTTCCCCTCTGAGAATTTGCGGATACTTTGTATGTTAGAAAAAAGATATTAAAATAGTTTGGTTAGGAAAATATGCATGCTAATCACTTATAATGAAACAAAGCTAAAAAAAAATGCTACAAAAGTGATATAATACCTTACTTTAGATTAACGCTCGTTTCGTCGCACAAACCACGACATTTTCAAAATCATTCATGATAGAAATATTTTTGCAAGCAAATAATAATAATAATAATAACAATAACGTCCGTCAGAAAATTTATCAAGTAGAATAATTTATCCGTCAAGATTTTATCTACCATCCATTATCTCGGAATCAATAGAAATATTTTTACGCAACGAGAATATTTGCAATAATTCAGTGTCCCTTGAATTACCTAAAATTTGGAAAGAGATGCTATGCTGTTTTAGTAACAATAGTAAAAATTAATCTACGCTCACAAATATCCAATTTTATTTTATTTTATCTTTGTACGGATTTTCATTATGCATGAAGTCTCGTGATATCATTTACCAAGTTATTGTTTTTTAAAATTTGTTTGCAAAAATATTTATATCACGAATAATTTTGAAAATGTCGCTGTTTGTGCGACGAAGCGAGCGTTAATCCAGTGTTGAATTCAGGGGGTGGCCCGGGGGTGACATCCCCCCCCCCCGGAAGATCTGAAATTTTGTGTTTTAATGGTCAAAAAGTGCAATCCCCTCCCCTCCCGGAACTCAATAGTGTCCCCTCCGCAGCCACAGAAATCCCTCGCAGAGAAAAGTGCCTGAATTCAACACTGCGTTAATCTAAATAAATGTATTATATCACTTTTATAGCACTTTTTTTTTTAGCTTTGTAATTTAGATAGAGTTCATAGGAAATTTAACTCAAAATTTATGTCCTCAGCTTTCACGCGATACGTATCATAAAGATGCGAGATTACCTCACTCGGCAAATGCAGACGCAGGCATACATCATCACATTTCGTTCATTTCAATGCCGCATCACCCGTATCCAAGTTTCGCTCAAGTTTCTATCCACTGAACCCTAATCTGTCACATCAAAAGAAGCCATTACTGCAATAAAATGTGCTTTTCAGGATGTAATGTGAAAAGTTGAGTAGCATTACTGCTTCGAGATAGCGCACAAATTCAAGCGTCAACAAAATAATGATTATAAAAAAAAAGGTTTTGTTTATTTATTACCTGAACGAAAATTTTAAGTAAAATATAAATTTTAGATTTATAATGCATCTTTAAAAAATCATAAAAGAAGAACGTATCGTGTAAAAAAGTAGAATAATAATAGAAGAGTATAGTAAAAGAAGAAATGACAACTATTTTCTTTTCTAAAATAAGTGAAATGAAGTAGAAGTAAACCGCAACTTACAAAAAAGTAGAATAATAATAGAAGAGTAGTAGAAGAAAAAGAAGATGTGGTAAGACTATTTTCTTTTCTAAAATAAGTGAAATGAAATAAAAGAAGAATGAATCTTGTAAAAAAAGTAGAAAAAGAATAGAATAGTAGGAGAGGAAGAATAAATGGCGAATACTTGCGGATACCCTGCATGTTACCAAAAAAAGAAAAAAATCGTTTAGTTAGCTAATAGGAAATTTAACACAAAATTTAATTCACGAGCTTTCGTGCGATACGTATCATAAAGATGCGAGATTACCTCACTCGGCAATTGCAGACGCAGGCATACATCATCACATTTCTTTAATTTCAATACCCTATCATCCGTATCCAAGTTTCGCTCAAGTTTCTATCCGTTCAGCCCTGTCTATCACAGGCAAAGAAGTCATTACCGCAATAAAATGTGCTCTTCAAGATGTAATATGAAAAGTTGAGTTGCATTTCTGCTTCGAGATAGCGCCCAAATTCAAGCGCCAACAAAATAATGATCATAAAAAAAAAAAAAAAAAAAGTTTTGCTTATTTATTACCTGAACGATAAATTTAAGTACAGAAGTTTATAATGAATCTTTAAAAAATCATATAAAAGAAGAACGTGTCGTGTAAAAATGTAGACTAATAGTAGAATAATATAATAGAAGAAGAAGAAATGACAACTATTTTCTTTTCTAAAATAAGTGAAAGGAAATAAAAGAAGAATGAATCTTGTAAAAAAAGGAAAGAATAGAGGAGAATAAACAGAGGAAGAATAAATGGCGAATACTTACGGATACTCTGCATGTTACAAAAAATCGTTTAGTTAGTTAACAGGAAAAGACACAGAATGTAATTCCCGAGCTTTCGTGCGATATGTATCATAAAGATGCGAGATTACCTAACTTGGCAAATGCAGACGCAGGCATACATCATCACATTTCCTTAATTTCAATGCGGTATCCAAGTTTCTATAATCCGTTGAGCCATATCTATCACAGGCAAAGAAGTCATTACCTCAATAAAATGTGCTCTTCAAGATGTAATGGGACAGTTGAGTTGCATTGCTGCTTCGAGATACCGCACAAATTCAAGCGTTAACAAAATAATGATTATAATAATAATATTTAAAAAAAGTTTTGGTTATTACCTGAACGATAAATTTAAATAAAGTAATAGATTTTAGATTTATAACAAATCTTAAATGAAATAAAAGAAGAACGTATCTTCTAAAAAGAAGAAGAATAGTGGAAAAAGTATAAAAGGCAACTCTATTTTCTTTTCGAAAATAAGTAGAATGAAATAAAAGAAGAACGTATATTATAAAAAAGTAGAATAATGACAGAAGAGTAGTAGTAGAAGAAGAAACGGTAACTTACTCAATTCTCTTTTTTAAAATAAAGGAAATGAAATAAAAGTAGAACAATAACAGAATAGTAGAAGAAGAATAGATGGTGAAACTAATTTTCTTTTCTGAAATAAGTGAGACGAAATAAAACAAAAATGCATCTTCTAAAAAAAAAAAAAAAAAAAAAAACGTAGAACAATAATATAATAGCAGTAGAAGAAGAATAAATGGTAATACTCTGTCTTCCTTTTTAAAATAAGTGACAATAGACTCATCAATGGTGCAACTTCGTACAAAAGTTCTGCAAATCAAATTAAAAGCATATTTGGAAAATATAATCATATTTTCAAATTAACTCCATTTTCAGATTTAACAAATTGAATTGTTTTGATTATATTTCGCTTTACCAATTTCGATCTAAAGAGCTCCGTGTTGCAATGCTGATTTTCTTTTGCGTTACTTTAAATAATGCTCTCAACCCATAATGTTCTCAATCTATTGAGATTGGGTCTAATTAATTCTCAGTCTATTTAGTATACCAGTGAATTTGATCTAAAATATTTGCTGAAGAATAAGTAGAACGAGGCCACTTTTCTTAACACATAGAATAAGGAAAGTATTGTAATTACGATTTCTATATGTAAGTGGGAGGAGTGAGTGAATATTGTAATACCAAACGGTATTTCCGATTGAGCTTTCATTTGGCAAATATGTTATAAATTACTGCCGTCAAAACTGTATAGGGGTGAATATCACGAAATGTGAGATTTTAAAAACATTTTTTTTTTTTTATCGTTTCAAAGCTTTTGATTCTTTAAAAAATATTTTTTGAGCAGCTGAATAAAGGAATTTACGCGTAAAATTGTTAAAGTTTGAAGAGCTTAAGATTATTTTTATGTAATTATAATAATATATCATTTTATTGGCATATGTATGCCAGGATAATGGCCTCCAGGATAATGACAATTTCATTCTAAAACATTTTTCACATTCTTGTTTTTTTTATTTTTTGATCTAACATTTTAATTTCGTTTAAAGAAACATGTTTCCTCTATAGTACCTCAAATTCAGTGTAATGTTAACTTTTATTTGTAAATTATTGAAGCCAGAAAAATGACATAATAAAAGTCTACTCAACTCTTACAAAGCCTTTAAACACATTACTTTCAAGGAAATATCTAAAAGACCTTGCAGGTAGCAATGATTTTATTACTTCTGACTTGAACTATGTCAAGAACAAGAAGAATTACTCTGCAGCGCCATCTTTATACCTCATAAAGAACTAAAATGAGCAGGCTAGGAAAATGACATTCATTTTCAGTGACAATAATATTTTAATTATGGAAAATTATTTGTAAAGTGCAGAACTTGTTGCCTTCCTCATATGTGTTATATAAGGTATAATTAATAATTAGAAATTAAAAAACTAGAAAAAAATATTTGTACAGTACAGCAGAAAGCCTTTTACTTTGCATACATCACAATGTGACATGCCAGGAAAATGACAATATGAAAGTTTAAGTCTTTTAATTGCTTTATTTTTTGTGTTATGAATATACCTGTTGAAAATACTTCTAAGAATATTTTTTATTAGAATGCAAAAAAGAAAATTGCATTATCTAACATTTAATAGACATTTTATTGTGCGGACTGTAATTTTCGTATTTTGTGATATTGTCCCATAGATATTCCTAAAAAAGTGGCAGCCTGATTAGGTATTTAATCCATTTTAAAGCCACTTTTCGACTGAATCTATAAGGAAAATCACTAAAACTAGTTAGATGGGCCAGTCCCAAAACGTTCTTCTATCACTTACATCTTAATATTTCAAAAAGTAGTTACAAATGGTTAATACTTCAATATTATTAGTTCAATACTATACCAACTTTGATTTTCAACTTAAATTTCTGCTTCAGTCATTTAATCGGAGTAAAGACGAGTTAATCTCGATCATGATATTTATGAAAATCAATAGTTTTTCGTTACCCTGTTGTACATCAGTTGTTTGCGAATGCAAAGCTTAGCATAGCAGGATGCAAAGTTCCCATCACTGCACCAGCTGCCGATATACAACGAAACGACGAAAAATTGAGAAAATTGTACGAAAATTACTATTACAATTCCCCCTTCAGGCGGAATATTTCCAAATTCAAGGAGGTTCTGATTGCCATAGTCAAAGATAAATATGAAATTTGGTTCAATTCAATGCATAACTTCATGCACTTTTCGATAGTACAATAATTCAAATGGAACCACACTGATAGACAGGCATTTTGTATAAACATGTATATGGGACCTCTGACCCCGAAAACGTGCATTTTCGTCGAAAATCGGAAGTAGAAAAAAATTTCGATTACAATACTTTCTTCCTTTGAAGATAGAAGAAAGTAAAAATGCGGCAAGGTATAAGGGATAAATATTGAAACTATGTAATGAAAAAAAAAGTGGCGCGAAGGTAACGTCTCGTGTTTCAAAACGGGAGGTCCAGCGTTTACACACGATTTCATTGTGTCAGAAATTTATATTTATTTACTTTTTGGACACGTACACTAGTGTACGGGCTGTGCACGCTACAACGTGGTGGAGTGAATTCGCCAGATTTTTTTCAATATGTGATAATTTACGAAAAAAGAAAGTTTACAAAACAATAATAATCATAACAGTAATAACAATACTAATTTAAAGTTATTATTAACTATGCTGCATTTTCGACTTTTTTATTCAATCAATAGAAGATAAACAACAGCAGGAATCCATCTTTTTAAAACTCAGTATTTTCCGCCGAATTTGATCGTTTTTATTGTGAATTCAGCCTTTCGATATTCCAGAAAAAAAGACGAAATCCACATTCCTTAGAATACATTTCAAAATATCTATGCATGAAAATGAATAAATAAAAAGAACTTTTTTTTCTTCTTTGGAATACCTGTGCCATACAGATATTGCAGTGTTATTTTTGATAGCAGTAAAATAAATAGAGTTCAGTTTATTTCGGATATGTCTATTCCATACGAAATGAATGAAAGCATGATATATAGAAATACAAAATTTCAGAATTGCCTATAAGCAGTTCTCAAAAACATAATTTTAACTTTTGACGGAAATGTGAAACTGCAGCAAATTCTAACATATTTTAAGGTGGTTCTCAAAGACATATTTCCCCCGCTAAACAAAGCGAAACTTTCTGCCGCATTTTCTGGCTCATTTTAACTTTCTTCCAACTATAATACAATAGAAGAAAGTACTGTAATCTAAACTTTTGACTTCCGATTTTCGACGGATTTGCACGTTTTATACGTCGGAGATACCGAAAAATACGTTTTTTCAAAATGGCTGTCGGTCCATGCGTGTGTCCTCTTTGTATTCTCGAAAAGTGTATGAAGTTATGCATAGAATTGAACCAAACTTCTTATACATCTTTTTGACTACGGCCGTTAAGTCCAGTTAAAATTAGGGATATTCCCCAGGAAGGAGGCGCTGTAACAGAGATTGTCCTTTTATATCATCGGAAAGCGTATGAAGTTGTGTGTAGAATTGAAATTAACTTCATACATAGTTCTTGACTATGGCCGTCTAGCCCCAGCTGAAAATGTGTATATTCGTCCGGAAGGGGACGCTGTGACAGCGATTGTTCTCTTATATCATAGGAAAGCATATAAAGTTATGCATAGAATTGAACCAAATTTCATATATATGTTTTTGACTATGACCGTCAAGTTCCAGCTGAAAATGTGTATATTCCCCCCGCAAGGGGGTGCTGTGATAGCGATTGTTCTCTTTTATCATAGAAAGTATATGGAGTTATGCATAGAATTGAAATTAACTTCATATACATGTTTTTGACTATGGCCGTCAAGTCCCAGCTGAAAATGTGGATACCCCCCCCCCACCCCGGAAGGGAACGCTGTGATAGTGATTGTTCTTTATATCATAGGAAAGTGTATGAAGTTATGCATAGAATTGAACCAAACTTCCTATCTATGTTTTTGACTATGGCCATCAAATGCGAATTGATTTGGTTGGTTGTGTTTATGACGGCCAATTATCAGCACGAGGGATATAGGCCCAAAGGGGGGGGGGGGAGTGCCGACCGTGGGGGGTCGTTCTAAGGGAACCTAACCCGTATTTACGCTTAGAAAACCAAGGTTCGAAGAAAACCACGAAAACGCCTTACGATTAGACCGACCAAATGCGAGTTGAAATTGGGGATATTCCCCAGAAGCGAGTGCTGTGATAGCGATTTTTGTGCGATTTTCTCGATTTTTCGTAGTTGCATTGTACATGTAGATTTGTTGTAGGATTCTTCTGATACAGATAATCCGGCGATTCGCAAGCAGCTGCCATACAACTGAATGGCAAAAAATATTGCTGAAAGATATGATCGAGATAAACTCGTACACTCCGATTAATAAAACGAAGTAGAAATTTAGCAGAAATTTACGATGAAAATCAAAGTCGGCGTAGTTGTGCTTCGCACTGGAGGCTCGGGCAGCGACGCACTCTTTGACACTTTGTTTGTTTATAAAATGCATAATTTAAATAAAAATTACGCTTTTTGAAGTAAGTAAGTGCATGAGATGGAGGAAAGTTTTGGAATTGGCACATCCGACTATTTAAACATAAAATCAAGTTATTTGAAAGCGTGATTAATGACCTGATTTGTAATCCAACAGTTTCCCTGTTCCCTCCCTTTTTTTTCGGATAAATTAATTATAAATTGAGTTATAAGAGATTGTTTTTTATGAAAACAATAAAAATCGGCCGCATCTGCAGATTTTAATGACGCACTTTAAAGTTTTCAACGAAGGCCCGAACCCGAAATTTCTGCTTAAAATTTATATGAAACTCGACTAGAACACGACAAAACAAATTTCGTCAACCCGTAACGCTTTAACCCAAGTCCGAAGTGAAAGAAAAATTATCTATATTTTAAATACAATTATAGAAAAATACTCAATTGTACCTCTAATATCGATTTTATCTTTTTTACATAAAAATAAACAGACATACACTCATTAATATTCAAATACATGTTTTTAATATTTAGGACTTTCTCTTGAAAAATTGGATCAACGTGAACCGGCTCGATGGAGTCAAAACCGGAAATCGGCTTGAATCCGAAATATTTAACCCTTTACCTACTGACGGTACTTATAAGTCCATTAAAATAATTTGTTATAAAATTCGTTTAATACATCGAATAGTAGTAATACAGTTTAGAATGAGTTATAGAGGCATTACTTTATCTTGTTACAAAAGCATTATCGGTTAGACAAAACAAAAATATTTTTAAAAGGATGATTTCTTTGTCTTTGCATTTTTTTTGGGGGGGGGGGGGGGAGGGGATTTTTCAATTCGGAAATATTTCTATTGTAAGAACATTATATTTGCATATTTCCTAATTCTACAAAATCCTAAGAAAAATATTTAAAATAAAAGATTTGAGTGGGGTTATAAATATTGCACAAAATCCCTATAAATTGAAATTTAATGCATCCTTCAATCCTTCTAATATTTATAAAATGATTATGTAAATCTTCTTATGTAGTTTCAAAAATTCACGAAAAATGCTTTACAAGATAAAATTTTCATGAATTCATAATTCAGTACATAAAGGTCAGCTGGGCCTGAACCCGACCCGCAACGAAAAATATTAGCGTCAATCCTATCCGATTCGCGGTTCGGGTTCTGTCGGTTTCGAGTCAAATCGGGTTATACCATACCTGACTTGATGCAGAACTCGAACGCAAGTCTGGTGTGTGAATAATAAAATCTACCCATAAAACGGACTTTTCATGTATTTTTTTTTTTTTTTTTTTTTTTTTTTACAAACATACAAGTTTTTTTTTTTTTCCTCCCATCGCTACTATATTTACTATGTTGCTAAATTTTTGCAACAAACGTTACTATTTGTTAAAAAGAGTGCTTTAGAAAAACAAACACTGAAAGTTTTCAATCATTTAAATTACTCTAAAAATTCTTTTCTAAATAATAGTTTACAATGCGATGGAATTTTGATAAGCATCGGCCAGTCACCCCCCCCCCCCCGCCCCCCCCCGCTACTATATCTACTATGTTGCTACAGTTTTGCAACAAATACTACTATGTATTTGCATAAAATAGCGTTTTGGAAAAATAAACTTTTGAAAGACTCCCAAAATACTTTTCTTAATAAGAGTTTACAAAGGGGTGGGAATTTTTTAAGCATCGGCCAGTTTTGGCGGTATTGCTAAAGGAGGAATGTCTTCAGGGTTTTGAAGGGATAGTGACTTGGATCATAGCTTTCGTAGAAGAAAAATCTTGAACATCTCTGCAAACCCTTCAGACCACGCTGGTTTCGAACCCGCGAACTTCGGCACGCTACTCATTTTGTGTCCATTCTGTTTGTGTGGGCTCCAATTTACAAAGAGAGTAGCAATTTAGCCTATTATAACTCATCATTTTTTTTCGCTTTATATGATTAAAAATTCCTTTCTCCTTTTATTCATGTTTTCAAGAAAAGACAAATTGCCTTCTTCACATGTTTATAAACTATTTAAACAAGTACATCCCACAATATGTACATAAAAGAACATAATAACTCGATATCCTTTCTGAACAACAAGGTAAACATTTATTCTGAAATTAATTCATCCACCATTCTTTCTTAGCACAAAACTTTTGACACGTGTTTTCAAAACTTTCTAAATGACAACATTTAAAGCAAACACTTGACATACAGCTAACAACATTGCCTAAAAATTGGGAGGATATCGATTACCGGCGAGCTGAAGAGTTAAAAAAAAAAAAAAAAGAATAATCGATATCGGAAAACAAGATGGCTGCGCACTTCGAATACGATGCAGAAGTGGGTCATATCGATTAGGATAAACGATACAGAAGACACTGGATAAAAACGTGGAGTAAGCGTTTTTGAAAGGTTCAACTCTTTCATAAGTAATTGCAGTTCTATTTGTATAGGATGTTATTAATTATCAGCGGAGCGTTCATTAATCATTTGCAGGACAATATGATTTTTTTTTTTATTTTTTTATGTAATAAAGTTAGACAACTGATTATAGATTATAATATTCATAGATTTGATATTAAGTCACAAAATAGGATATTTTTACTTATTTATTTATTTATTATTATTTTTAATGATTAATCAAACCATTTTGTCGCAGACTAAAATTAAATTAACTTAGTAATAATAAAAAAAAAGTTATAAAAAGTTATTGTAAAATGTGTGCAATGTTACCGATAGCGGATAAAGATTTTAGATATAACGAAGTACAAGTTGGATGCATCTGTATTTATTTATTTATTTATTATTATTGTTTGTTTTTTTTGTTTTTTTTTTATAAAAGAAAATTAAAGAAGACAATTTATTATTTTAATGTATTGATTCCTTTAATAATATGACTGCGACAGGAAGGCATCTGACCTTATAAAAACTGTTGACAACTTAGACAGAACTGATTTTATAGATTATAATATTGATACATTTGATATTAAGTTATAAATTAGCAAAACAATTTTTTGACTAGTTAATTACTATTTTTTAATGATTAATCAAACCATTTTGTCGCAGACTATAATTAAATTAACTTAATAATAAAAAAAAGTTCTAAAAAGTCATTGTAAGATGTGTTCAATATGTTACCGATAACGGATTATGATTTCGGATATAACAAAGTACAAGTTGGATGTATCTGTATTTATTTATTTATTATTATTATTATTTTAATAAAGAAAATTATGGAAGACAATTTAATATTTTAATGTATTGATTTCTTCAATAATCTGACCGCGACAGAAAGGCATCTGACATTGGAAAAAAGGGAAAAGGAGGTGGCTACCATATTAAACGATATAGAAATAGATTGATAATGACAGCACTATTGCCGACATAAGCAGTAATATAACATCAGTCATGTTTCCCAATTTCAGATGACTTGATTAGACCGATGGTCTAATAATGATATCGCGATAATAACAGACGCGACTGACAAGATTCTCTTGACCAATCAAACATCTACAATACGATCAGCTGCAGTTTAGTTTGACAACAACGTTCATATTGAAAACAAGAACCGTGTACACATGGATGCTCTGTTATATGGTCTAAGTCTAACATGGCGTAATGCATTAAGTATTCTTTAAGACTAGTTGGATGTGCCAATCTCAAAACTTTCTTCTATTTCATACATCTTAATATTGCAAAAAGTAGCTACAAATGTTAATACTTTAATATTATTAGTTCAATACTATACCAACTTTGATTTCCATCTTAAATTTCTGCTTCACTCAATTAATCGTAGTAAAAACGTGTTAGTCTCGAACATGATATTTAATAAAATCAATATTGTTCATTATTCTGTTGTCCGTCAGCTGTTTGCGAACAGCCGGCTTAGCAGGATGCGAAATTCACGTCGCTGTACGATCTGCCGATGTACAACAAAACTACAGAAAATCGAGAAAATTGCACGAAAAGGGCTATTGCAGCGTCCCCTTGAGGTGGAATATCTCGAAATTCAAGGAGGACCTGGTGGTCATAATTATAAGCATACACATGAAATTTGGTTCAATTCTATGCAGAACTTCATACATTTTTCGATGGTACAGTAATAGTTATTACAGCGCTCCCTTCCGGCGGAATATTTCCATAATCAAGGAACACCTGCTTGCCATAGCCAAAAACATGAAATTTGGTTCAATTCTATGCAGAACTTCATACATTTTTCGATGGTACAGTAATAGTTATTACAGCGCTCCCTTCCGGCGGAATATTTCCATAATCAAGGAACACCTGCTTGCCATAGCCAAAAACATGAAATTTGGTTCAATTCTATGCAGAACTTCATACATTTTTCGATGGTACAGTAATAGTTATTACAACGCTCCCTTCCGGCGGAATATTTCCATAATCAAGGAACACCTGCTTGCCATAGCCAAAAACATGAAATTTGGTTCAATTCTATGCAGAACTTCATACATTTTTCGATGGTACAGTAATAGTTATTACAGCGCTCCCTTCCGGCGAATATTTCCATAATAAGGGAACACCTGCTTGCCATAGCCAAAAACATGAAATTTGGTTGAATTCTATGCATAATTTCATACACTTTTCGATGGTACAATGGCAACACATGGACACACACATGGACTGACAGACATTTTGTATGAACAAGTTTTTCGGGGTCTCTGACTCCTAAAACGTGTAAATCCGTCGAAAACCGAAAGTCTAAAAAATTTCCGATTACAATATTTTCTTCTATTATCGATAGAAGAAAATAAAAAATCGCAAATTGTTTATAGAAATCCTGTCGGGCCGCGTTTTATTTCATTGGTTTTTGCACGCGGACTAAGATGGCTTTCGTACGGGCTGAGCCGGCTCCGGGCCTAGAAATTTCGGCCCCGGAAGATCTCTATCCCAGGAAGGATATTTTTAATATTATCGTGATGCTTTTTCTTATCTATACAGGATAAATCTGTCAATATACGTCTTTAGAAAGTATGCTGAACAACATTGATTATCATTTTAACATGGCCACGGGACGATTGAAAATTGAACTTCGAAAATTTTTGGCATTTCAAGTACACCAATGTCCAAAAGAGGCTAATCAAAACATACGATATCTAAAAAAATAATTTCGTATTCGGATGAAAATTTGTACGCAGACGCAACATATTATAAGATATTTAACAGTAACATAACATAGTTAGCAGGCGTACAATTTGTTTATATGTGTAAAATATACCAAATACAGTCGACTCTCTCTATAACGAAACCCCATACATCGAATTTCTGTATATAACGATTTTTTAGTAGGAACGGTCCCCTTTTCCCCATGATCTCATTAAAAACAGTCTCCATATAGCGAAATATCTATCTCCATATAAGGAAATTTTTCATAAAATGTTCTTTATTTATTGTTTTAAAAAAGCTTCCAAATCACACGGAATCAATTTTTCATCACTGATTAGTAATTTATCGTTCAGAGCTGAGTTTTTTACCTTACTTTTCTACCTTGAATCTCCTTGTTTTTGATGCCCAACGAATTCATCTCCCCCCCCCCCCCCCCCACACACACCTTCCAACATAAAAAAGTGTCAATTGGATTGTTACACATATAAAAGCGGGATCAGAGAGGTAATTGGAGTTTAAGGTGAATGAGAATTCAAGTGGAAGAAAATGTTCCCGATACAATTTTCATTCCTTGCTAAAGTGTGAACATTTTTTCGAGAGAGTAAAAATTTTGAAATCAAAACAGCGAAAAATTACAGATTTCTTCGTCTAAAATTAATGTAAGTTTTCCTTATGTGATTTTTACAATGCTTTTAAAATAAATGTCTGTTCTCTTTTTTGAAACTGTTTAAATAATTCAGAAATACAATATTAGGTTAATATTTATAGTTAAACATTTCAAATTCTTAATTAAACACCTCAAAAGTAATTTTTGTTCAAAATTTACACATTAAATAGGAATTGTTACTCATTCTCCATATAGCGAATTTCTCTATATAACGAATTTTTTACTGGAACAATGGATTTCGTTATATAGAGACTCGACTGTATAGTCAAAAAATGACACCTAAACATTTTCCTAATGACTCCACATTGGATTCATCATATGACATTCACTTGAAAGTTACTGTATGTGACAAATTAAAAAAGTCGCATTTTCAGTCATGTCGTGACTTTGACAGTAGTGATGTCACTGTGACTTCACATTAATTGATTGCATGAACATGGTACAGTTATCAAATGAAACGTTCGATCTTAAAAAAAATAAAAAAAAAAATAAGAAAATGGAGCCAATAAGAATATAGGATAAAAATCGATAAGGGAATAAAAATAATGTAAATATAACGAAGTTTTGATATTATCAAAATAATTTAAGTACAATTTTTCATTCTAAATAATAATATGTCAACTGAATCTAACCCCCCCCCCTTCTAGATATATCCCAAACAAAGCAACTAATTACATTATCTGATAAATAAAATGATTGGCAGAATTATGATTTTCGATTTGTTAAACTCATTAAAATATAATTTCCAAATTCAATTATGTCACACCACAATATTATTTTTGTATGTGAAACGACATAAAAGATCTATGAAAGCTTATAATGAATTCCTTCAAACGTCCAAGGCGTGAAACATGTAATAGTTGAGTCAAGTAATAGTTGAGATCTAATTAAAGCAGTGATTCCAGGAGCCTAAACTCATTAATCAATGTCAAGGTCTGCTTAATGCCAGATAATTGATCCAATAAACAAACCGTGTCCTGGTTGTATGACCTAGTTATGTAGTACTCTATACAACGGTTTGCTTTTTGCTTTTCTTTATCTACGATTGTCATGGTGTTCTGGATTATATTCCCTTTTAAATGGAAATAGAGGATCATTTCAGGAGAAATAAATATTAGTTTCACTCAAATACATTAATATAAATGCAGAAAAGGATAAAAGACATGCATGAAGTAATTACGACAATTTATAAATTGCAGGTTAAGTGCAATAAATTATTTTAACAATAAAGGCATTATAATATCAATTACGCTTCTGTCGAGCTTATAAATTTAAACTTTTGTTCTGCTACTGAACTGAAATTAATTGCTTTTTATTGATCCTATTTGGCATTAAAGGGGGAAAATTTAAACTTTTCATTGAATATCAGCTTTCAACCAGGGGTGGTTTTGAGTAAAAAAAATAAATAAATAAATAAATAATTCACAGCAAATTTTCTGAAAGGTTACAGCAGAGGTGGGGAAGTGTGTGTGTGTGTGTGTTTGGGGGGGGGGGGTCCCTTCCCGGCGCTAATTGTTTTTGTTGCAGGTCTGTGGGTTAATTCTACTCCGTTTTCAACTCGGGTCGATTTCAGGCTGAATGTAGAATTCTGAAAGTTGAGTTCGAGTTAACCCGATTTTTCAAAAATTAGCTCAGTTATTGTTTCAGATTAAAAACTATATAATAATAAACTTTGTGCTATGCTGTTTTCTAAAGAAACAGCTGCGTTTTTTCAGCGGTTCTTTGACGAAATTCGCGTTTTTTTCGCTATCTTTTGGCGAAATTTGCGTTTTATCCGCGATCCTATGAAGAAATTCGCCTTTTTTTCTTGATTCTTTCATGAAATTTTTCTTTTTTCTTTCGGGATCCTTGGTCAAAATTCGAATTTTTCCGTGATTCTTTGACGAATTTTGCGTTTTTTCCGCGAGCTTTCGACAAAATTTGTAATATTCCATGATTATTTGATGAAATTTGCACTTTTCCACGATCCTTTGACGAATTTCGCGTCCTTTCTGTTGGCTCTTTGACGAAATTAGTGTTTTTTCCGCGATTGTTTGATGAAATTTGCGTTTTTTCCTCGATCCTTTGATGAAATTCTCATTTTTTTCCGCGACTGTTTGATGAAATTTGCGATTTTTTACTCGATCTTTTGATGAAATTTGCATTTTTTCCGCGATTGTTTGATGAAATTTGCGTTTTTCCCGCGATTGTTTGATGAAATTTGCGTTTTTCCCGCGATTGTTTGATGAAATTTGCGTTTTTCCCCCCTCGATCCTTTGATGAAATTTGCGTTTTTTCCTCGATCCTCGTTCGCGTTCCCTTTCCGAAATTCACAATTTTTCCGTGATTCTTTGTGAAACTACAAATTCTATGCGCACTATATTCTACTGTAATTACACTAGATAACAAATTTAAACTTTTGTTCTACTACTATACTGAAATTGTTCTTTATTCAGTTTTTTACACTCATTCCAAATCTAATTTTAGATTTTCTCCAGTACGTCTATTTTTTGAGATATTTGCATATTTCTATTTATGCAAATTTGGGAATTTTTGTACAATTATATACAAATTTAGGGCATAAAGCAATATCAGATTGGCTTTTTGTTTTATGTTATGATTACTGTCTAGTTTGCAAAAATGTTGTGTACGAGATTATACTGACATGTGGCAGCGAAATAAGTGTCAAATTTGCATATTTTTCCTGTTTTTCTAGTAACTTTTCTTGACGACCAAATAAATATTCGCCACATGAGTACGCTAATATGTTTCTAAGCCAATTTTTTGCATTGATTTCAAATACGGTATCAGTTTTCTTCTATTACGCCCACTTTTTGACAATGAGGTACACTCAAGGGTGGATGCAGCCCTCCATTTCGAAGGGGGTGGGGGAATCTCTTAATAAGCATTTTTTTATATTGAAGGTTGTTCCCACATTCAAAATGGCTAAATTTCCGATACTTTTGGAGAGTTATTTTCATTCGTAAATTCAAAAAAATTGCATTAATATTCGTAAAAATATAAAATATGCACATTTTATTCATGTACCAATAAATTGAAGAATTTCCCATTTTCTTAAAAAGGCAAAGAAACATTCAAGAAATTGAGCATTTTACGCAAATGTTAAGGACTTGACAATTACAAAAATGCTGTCATGAGGAAGCAATTGGCTGTCGCGGCCTGAAATTCAGTTTAAAATCCCAGATTTCTTGAAAGATGCTTTGCCTTTATCGAAAAATGGAAAACGCTAATCAATCACATTTGTTCTGAATAAGTGCAGTTGCAAATGTCTTGCCGCTGAGATTAAAAATGACTTTAAGGATGTGCCAGAAATTACCTACTTTGCATTTAAGTACAGCTTGTAAGGTTTTCACTGTCTCCCGATTAATCTGGTAGCAGAAAAGACAGGAAAACTCTTTTGTCTAACCTTTGAATTATTTTATTCTTGGATAATTAAGAATATATACATAAGGGCTTTCAGGCTCGTCTTCAAATTATAATAATGAAGGGCTTTTTGCCACAAAGTCTATTTGTGAATAAAAGTCTCTAGAGATATGAGACTGACGTCTCTGTAAGAAAGTTTTTATCGATGCTCTAAGTTCAACAGAGACTGATGCCTCTCGAAGGATACTCGCTAGCCTAGGCTTATCTACGGGTCTCTTCGACCAAGTCCACACACTCTAAGTCCAGACGCTCCTCTCAAGCGACTTCAAGTCCTCCGGCTGGGAATTATTCCCGACCTGTCCGTGTGCGATCCAAAACAAGACTCCTCTCCACTCTAAAAATCCGTCCCTTTTATCTCCATCTTCTCTCCGCCCTCAAACCGCACGGGATCTCCCTCCTCCAATCGGCTAAGTCCTCGCGTTCTCATAGGAGCCTCTTTTTTTCTCCACTGGCGCCATTGCCATCCCGCGTCTCCGAGATGCTGAAACTTTCTCCTTTGGAAGGTCGCTTGTAGGAGAAAACGATCTATAAGGGATGAACCGTGAATAATTTTTAACGTCAGGAGACATTGGACCCAAGTCATCTCGAAATATTCTCTTTTTGTACGTTCAAGATGAATGGGTTTTTAACCGTGGGAACCTAGTCAGGTTGTGAAATCTTGGCACAGGCAAAGTTCTGTTAATCAATTTTTTAACTAAGCCAAGACTTTACAAGCTTTAAAAGAGTCGGAAAGATTCTCATTGTTGAGCAAGGAATAAATCTGAAAGAATTTGATGTATATTTCATTTTTTAAATTTCCTTTAGAAATTTTCTTCGTTCATGGTGGGTGTCCATGACCCCCGTGACCCCTCCCCCTTGGATCCGCCATTGTAACACTCCCCTAAAAAGCATTTTATATCAAACTTGTGCCAATACCATACAAAAGTAAAAAAAATAATTTTATTCAAAAACTAGACGTGATAGAAGGAAACGGATTAAAGATTTCACATCAGCATGAAAATCTAGTCTAGAAAAACATTATGTCACTTCTGTGGCAACCACTTTAACATTATACTATTGAAAATATGCAAATTAGACTTAATAACTGACAGATAAATGTTAAGAAAACGCAGACTATGACATTTATCCGAAAAAAAAAAAAAAAATCGTCTAGCAGTCATAACATAAACAAAAACACAGTCTGACATTTATTGTACCTAAAATTTGCATAAAACTGCACACAAAAAATTTAATTTGCATAAATAGAAATATTCAAATATCAAAAACTAGACGGGCTGGAAAAAATCTAAAACTAGATTCGGAATCAGAGCAAAAAACTTATTAAGAAACAACTAATTTCAGTTCAGTAGCAGAACCACCATTGTTGTCCAGTGTTATACACTCTATAGGGTCAGGTGGGGGAAAGTGGGGCTAAAATCAAGTTTTTTTTATAGAAGGCCCCAAAACCAAAGTATTACATTTATTTTAATGGAACTTTTGATGCATTTTATATGCATTGGATTCATACATGTTAAACATGAAGCATAACCACATTCTGTTTTGATCTATTGTTTTTTCGCAATGATACAATTAAAAGAGTATGTTTTGATACCCCCCACTTTACGCCATAGTGTGGCAAAGTGGGGGTATTTCCAAAATTAGTGTATATTTAAATAAAAATATGCAAATGTTGTTTTTGAAATAAGAATACACTGAACAAAATGTATCTTAATTATATTTAAAAGTAAAAATCAGGAAAAGTGTAATAGTTCTCTAAGGGTGATTTAGTCAAATACTTTATGCGATAGAATGCGTTGATTTCTATTGCTTGGCCGATGAATTTATCCGATTGATTTTTTGACCGGTACTTAACTTCAGCCCATGAACCTTACTTTATTTCTTTAAAGCTTACTTTTATATTAGCTGTTTCATTTATTTAATTTTTTATAATTACTCTGTTTTTACGATTTTAGATGCTCTTTCTTTCCTTATTAGATTTTTTTTTCTTATGGTCAATTTCTTCTGCTTTTTTTACGTATTTACTTGACTGAATTTTTCCTTACAGTCATTTTCTTTGACAGCCAACTTTTCCAAAACCGTTTCATTGGTCACTCACCTTACAGCCCTTGCTCTGTAATTATTTTATATCTCTGTAGTCATTTTATTATAAATATAAAGCATCAGACATTTACTAAAGTTAACACAGAGGCAAAAAATATCCCTAATATACAACATTTAGCTAAACCTTACCATAGTCCCAAATTACCCCACCTCAGAAAACAACTCATAATATATAGAATTGTAAAATTTATGCTTAACTTTCTATGTAAATCTGTTCGTTAGATGTTCCGCTACAAGTATGAACTAAAATTTGTAGTTTTTGGTAGTTAAGAATGATTTTAGAAAGAAGTTCATCAGAAGCTTAAACTAACATACCATTTGCAATGAGAATAAAGGAGATAGTTTGTAAATATTAAACTTGTTTCCAGTTTATAAAACTAAAGTAAAAATATTTGCCATAATCTCAATATATGTCTCTAAAAAAAGAATTAACTAAATATCTTAATTTAAAAAGAGAAAATATGTGTTTTTCAATATACCCCAACTTTACCCCATGTGGGCCCATTTTCCCCAGCCTGACCCTATACTATAGCAGTATAATTCGGTATGTATATCAATTTCAAAATGTTTCAAATAGTGTAAATCATTAAAGTAAATTTTAACACGTTAAGTGCCACGGTGACTAACACCGAAGCTGAAAAATTTACAATGTTTTAAGTAATTTTTAAGAAAGTATAATCCTGTAATAAATAAAAGGTAAGTAAATTTTAAATAAATTTTCAGTAATTACTTATAACAATACATATATTTTTAGTTCTATGTCATATTTTAGACCGTCAGTCATCTGTAAATGATGAGTTCTAAACGGAAAGTTCAGTGTCAGTCATCGGTTACTGACGTGGCACTTAACGTGTTAAACAAAAACAGTAATACAATGACCTGAGATATCCTATTTAAAAATTAAAAAAAATTAAAAATATTGAAATGCTAACGAAAAATTTGAAAAAACACGCTCCATTTGTTTAACATTAGCTGACAAGTGCCTATGCGTTACTAAAGTAAGGCTATTAAAGAATAAATATAGTATATTAAAAGTTTATTTTACTGAAAACATAAGAAGCTTCTGACATTATCAGGTACTAGCACTTTTACATTATCTAATTTTAATTTAACAAAATCGTTTACACAAATTACCGCAATGCATAATAACCTTCAGGTTATCCTTGATTAATTACTACTAAACGCTGGAGATTCTGGTACTAAATCATTAGCTATAAAATTAGTAGAACGACCTTTAATTATGTTCTCAACAACACAGAAAACTATTTTCCGCGTACTTTGTCATCCTTTAGTTCTACATTAATTTCCGTTTTCCATATTATCAGAGAGAAGATGCCAAGCAAAATGGCGGCATTTGCATCTCAGTATACGGTCGTTAATTGCAGCACTTATAAGGCAGCAAGGAAACGTGAAAAATATCAGTAATAAACGTAAAAATAAAAAGGTACTTAGAATTAAGAGGATACCCTGTGTTCCAAAGATAGAATGACGTGTAATTTCGTACGAAGAAGAATTTTATGGACATAGCCCAAGAAAAGTATTGTAGTCGTGATTTGTGAGGGAGAGGGAGAGAGAGTAAACACGATAACGCCCAAACGATGGGTATAAGCTGACAAAATATAAACAACTTTCAATTAACCTGGCTGGACCGAGAATAAGTTGAGAGAGCCAATGCTAGTTTGTCGTCATCAATAAAAGAAAAGAAATCAAGAAATTTAACATGTCTAGCATTGGACAGTCTGACTAAAAATTACTAAGGGTACTAGGGAACATATCCAACTGTCAGTTCTGGATTTTGACGAGTTGTGTATCGTTCGAAAGTTCTTATCACTAGGATCAAGCTAATGTATACGAACTATATTCCCGAATCCAGTAGTTGATGAGAAATGGGTCCATTGCTGTTTCGGAAGAAAAGAAACTAAGGCAGATCACACCCTGAACAGACAAGCAGACAAAAGCGTGAGACTGGAGGCAAATTGTAACATTCAAATCGGTTTCTTCTTCGTTAACAGGGTGATATGTTTCTTGACTCACGCATTTTTGTCGCTTATCTGTTCAGTGTGTGATCTGCCTTTAAGGCTGTTCTTAACTGCTCTGCTCAACAAGCGCAAAACGTTTTGACACATTTACAAATTAATTTTTTAACGGAAAGGTATAAAATTGGAAAACCTGGCCATGGAAGCGATTTGGAATTGAACTGTTTTTTTTTTTTTCCATTTTTGGATCAATCAATTACCTAATGAGTTGTAAGGAATTTTGATCACTTGATAAACACGTTTTTCGCCCGCTCTTGAGTCTCTTTCTTCCTTCGCGCGGAAATTCGGTTCAAAACGCTCAATTTGACATTATTTTCTGAAAGATCTATTGCGTTTGAGACAAAATGGAAAAAACAGCTCAATTACATAGTTTCTGAACAACAACACCAGCTAGTTTCGAACAAAAATAAATTTAAACTTATAGTCAGAAAGTTGCGCTTTTGGATTTGAGAACAGCCTTAAGAAGGGAAAAACAGTATGAAATTCACTCAAAAGCTATCGAAGGCATGAATTTTGTCTTATAATTAACCACGATAGGATTTTTTTTTTTTTTTTTTTTTTTTACATAAAAGTGTTTCCAACAGTAGGCACAAACGATGGAGAACATTATTGACATGACATCGCGGTGCTTAAGGAGTGCCAACGCGGCGTGCAAAGCCGCCGCGCGTAACCTCCAACTAAATATGAATACGAACTAAGATGAATTTCAAAACAATGCACGGCCTAAAAGTATAATTTGAAAGCTCTGGTGGAGTCCCGAGGGTCATTCCAGAGTTGGAAGCACGAGGTTAAATATAACCTCCAGAAAAAAGGGGGCGCATAAGGCATCCAAGAATTTTGGTTGCCCTATATTTCTATGTCACTTCACCAACTGGCGTCGGCAAAAAACGGAAAATGCAAAGACAGTAGGGTACCAACGAGCACAGAAAGCTATAGCATAAGGTAGCCAAGCCTAACTAACCTTTCTAAGAACTTATTAAAAAAAAAGGGAGCCACATAGCTCACTAATTTTGATGTCAAGCCTAGTGCGCATTACAGGTCGCGGGTCTCTCGGCTTTCACACAAAGGAGAGCATTATTGTTTGGCAGTAAAACCGCTGTCTTGATCCTTTGTAAAACTGTCTTCCACTGCTGAAACTTCCGGTACATAGGTCTCGCCCAAGCTCTCTTTTTATTCCATAGGATCAGAAGAAGAGTTAGTTCTCGTTACTTATCATACTTTACTCGCAATTTGCATTTATTGCCGAATAATTCGTAAAACAGTTTTTGAATATTTTCTTCTTTTCTTTTTACCATTTTCCCCTGCGAATATTTCATGAACTGCTGGAATCGAGAGTATTAGTTGATATACATTTCTTGATTCTCGTGTCAAGAGCTTTCAAACGGTACCACTTTCGTCAAAATCCAGAATTCACAGTTGGGTATGCTCCCTAGTGAGCTCGAGTTTAAATTTTTCAGCAGATTTGGGCCGTGAGGGGCTCAGGCTTACATTTTTTTCTGCATTCTGAGGCCGGGTCAGGCTGAAGTAAATTGTTAGCTCATTAACTCATGTACTCATTTCTGAACAATTTACAACAAAATGAATAGAGCTTTTAACAGCTGTTCAATATGAAATATTTTCAAAGAGAGAACTTTAAAGTAATCTTAAAGTGTGATTTTGGAGCATCGCACTCAAGGTATGGTTAAAAAACATTTCAATGTTTTTTTTTTTTTTTCATGAAATTTTCAGGATGTACAGGGTGTTTCAAAGTTATATGTCAGAAATGTAAAGGCAGGTAGAGAGTAACATAAATAAGCAGATTTCGTATAGGAATGTGGGTGCAGAAATGCAGCGTTGAGGTACTAGAGGGCGCTGTTAAGTTCGGCGGGTGAAAACTCTTTGCTGGCTTGAATCGTCATTCTCTCGCCGATTTCGAGCAACATGCTCGTTAGGCTATACCAATGCAGAGCCTACCGACATGTATTTCACGTATGAGGCTAAGCAAGAAAATGGCTCACACCCAACGCACGTCCAACAGTTTTCGAGGTTGCCGAATGACTATCCTCTATTGTGCATAATACTGCTTCTTCCACTGCAGGAATTCTGCAATATCTTACAGTGCCCGTACCACGCCTGGAAAAATAAAACTATCCACTCACGCAAAACTCCCAATGAAGACGCTCAAGTGTTCGGAGATCCGGCAGAATCCTACCCGGGAATCGCTCCATGTGAATCCTTTGAGCAGGCAATCCATTTCCTTGCGAACCCCATACATGTCGGCGTTTCCGTAGTGGTGTAATAATGCATGTTGCTCGAAATCCGTGCGGAAAATGATGATTAAAGGCAGCGAAACGCTCCCATCCGCCGTAATCAACAGCGCCCTATACACTGTAAAAAAAAATCTGTGAAGTTACTAAAGTTTTTCTAGGAAACTTGGATTCCTAGAACTTTTCATGTAACGGCAACAACAAAATTTCATGTAACAGACACACTTTTGCGCCGAAAATCAAAAAATCTGTAGGGTTACTAAGAATTTTTTTGGAAACTGGGATTCCGAGAACTTTTCATGTAACTCCAGCCAGGGTTACAAATAAAAGTTTAGTAAGATTACTGAAATTTTAGCAGATTCATTTGTAAAGTTACAGATTTTTGTAGCTTTACAAAAACTAGTTTTGTAGATTTGCAGCTTTTTTCGTACAGTTACAGGTGAAATTTTAGTAAGCATGTAACTTTACATCTGTAGAACTACAGATTTTTTTTTACAGTGTACTATCTCAACGGTGCATATCTGCACTCACATTCCTGTACGAAATCTGCTTATTTAGGTCCCCTCTACCTGCCTTTACATTTCTGACATATAGTTTTGAAACGCCCTGTATAATGTATGATAGGCTTTAGAAAGTGAACCTACATTTTCATCCCCCCCCCCCCCCCCCGAAACACTATATATTTTTTTTCTTGGTGTTACATTGCTAAAATTTTGAAAATTGGATAGTTTCTTTTCTTTACTTAAAAATACTGTAAATTAAATACTATACTATAAATAAAAAATATTATAATGTAACTTTTTTTTCGAGTTTCGTGTAAGCACAAGATTCAACTTTTTTTTTTTTTTTTTTTTTTTTTTTTTTCAATGCAGAATTTCTTTTGTAGTTAAGAGTGCAATCAGTAATTCCAATTTCTTGTTCGACAAGTTTAAGAACACCTATAAAACACATTTTCCCCATTATCATCTGAAGAAAATACAAAAAATAAAAAAAGGAAAGAAAAGAAACAAGAAATCTGCATCTAATACTGCCTTTAAAAATTGTGTTTTTGTAATGTATACTTTTTAGATGTAAAATGACAATAATTGTGAATTTTTTTTTAACCATAACTATAAAAATTTAATCGAAAAAAAATCTGCCAGGTTTAGTTCGCATCTATTTTTTTTCTGCTAATCGTAAAAATGTCAATAAAACTTATTACTAATAAATTATGTGTAGCGTTGTTTTCAACTTTTATATTGTAAAACTTATTCGCATTTAACTTGTTTAAAATTTTCTTATATTTAATGGAAATTCGATACAGTAATTTATTATGGAAAAAGGCTGCTTAGGAAACCTTCATGCAGAAAATTTGAAATATATTAATATATTAATTCTTAGACTTTCCAACGTACAGTAACGAAAATTTACAAAATGCTGGCTAAAATCCGACATGTGGCAAAAGTTATATTCTTTGCATGAATAACTTTGCATAATTGTAGATTAATGACCGTAGATCATGTTTAGCTTACCATTGTTGTGGTACAGTAAATGCATAACAATCTATTTTACCCTTACTTTAGTGATGTCGAATGTTTCGAAAATTGGCGATTCTCACTACTTTATGGGTTTTTTTTTTTTTTTTTAATAATCTGTCAAGGATGTGTAGAATATTGCCCTAGTACAATTTCGTGATATTCCAAGTCATTACAACCTTTTCTGTTCGTTAAACGTAACGCTAGTTAAAATTTAAAAGTTGTTTTCGTCTAAAACCGGTTTTCAAACACAGGATAATTTTTCTAGAGAACTATTCAAATTATTTTTTTATTTATTTATTTATTTATTTTATTTTATTTTTTTTTTTAAGAAAAAGGTAATCGTTTTATCTTGAGCTTACACCACCGAAAAGTATAATTTTCATCGATTAATTATTTTTTCGAGCTCGGAAAATGTTAAGGGGCCTTAGGGCTAAAAAAATTGATTCTTTTTTTTTTTTTTTTTTTAGTAACTAATTTGATTATTCAATTAAATCTAAACACAGTGCAAAAATCCGCATAAAAAATTTGTATTTTTAACGGAGTTATAAGCATTTGTGTAACAATCGCTTTCAAAGTCGCACCCATTTAATTGCAACTTTAAGTCGCGTTTTCTCAAAACTTGATTTTTGACGACTATCAATAAGATTGAAAAAAACTATTTGATGGAATGGCTTAAAAATTATCATCTATAGAATGAATTAATATATTTTAGATAGCTTAATATTTTGAGTATTTTTAATGAAAAAACAAATTGTATTTTTTAGGGTTTTTTTAAATTCTCAATTTTGTGAGTTTTTTTGATAAGGTTTCCTTTGAGTGATAGTTATATCCTTGATTCATACCATAGAGTAAATTTTCCTGATGATTTTAAAGCAAAAATTACGTTCTTATGTCAATTCAATGTTAAGATATCTTACGGATGGTGACCTATTTTTTTTTTTTTTCGAAAATTGTGCTATATAAATTTTGCTATATTTATTTTATTACATTGAAGTACTTCATTTTATAATTTTATAAGACTACAAACATACCTTAAAATATCAGAAAGTTTAAATTATAGTTACATTGAATGCTTCTGTTTTTATACGGACTCGAAGCGAGAGCTCTGTTTGCATGTTTTTCGGTATCGATAATGCCCTGAGCCCCCCTAACCCTCACCGGCGTGCAGTTATTGTGTTTATAAACTGATGAAATAATGGACGACACCGCAATTTATAAATGAATTTATTAGAAAATACGAACTTGCTTATTTTCATGTACATTATGATAGGAAAATTTTAGTTAAATATTGTTGGTGCCGTTTGTCAGTTTTGGAATTAAAATTAGGTATTCTTTTAAAAGGACACCGCGCCGTAAAGGGTTAAGAGGTCAGGAGAAAACAGCTATTCGCTAATGTTAACCCTTAAATGCCTGATTTTTCAAAAATCATTGTAATAATGTTTTTCGGATTTCATTTTTTAAATCATGAGAAAAATACTTTAAAAAATCATATTTTGTTTTAAGTATGGTTTACGGCTAAAAAACAGTTTGTTATTAATCGGCAATACTGATCTTTAATTGAAAAAATAATTTTCCTTGATAAAATTCTATAATATTAAACACACAAGAATTTTAGGAACTATAATAAGAAATAAATTTTACTTACTCACAGCAGAACAAAATAGGATATTTCACAAGCTTCCAAACAAAACAAAAAGAACATGTAGTAACAATTGAAAAAATAAATCTATCTTTATTCTTAAACAGCACAAGTGTTGCCATCTACATGTTGAAAATCAATTTAATAATATTTCCAGAATGTATTTTATTGGCAACATTAGGCATTATAGCTTCAATATTATTCTAATAGTATTTTAGAAGCCTAAATTGCGTATGTTGCCGAAAAGCAACACCCTGAATTTAAGGGTTAATCCAATGGGAGACTTTTAAGATATCTCATTTGCATTCGAATACTTTACTATAATTTTGAATACTATATATATATATATATATATTTTTTTTTTTTTTGCATTGGCAATTTGAGGTAGATCTGTACAAAAACCATTTTTCACTTTTTTTATTTTGTTTACAGGTATTTTTACGATTACAGGTATTTTAATTACGACACTTTTACTTTCGGTACCGGTTTCGAAAGTGAAAGCATTCTCTTGGGGGAAAAAAAAAAGTGCAAAACGGCCTTTGTACAGATCCACCTCAGCTTTCCAATATAATAATAATAATAAATAATTGTTTAAAAATATTCAAATGTAAACGAGATATCTTAGATAATTCTCCCATTGGATTAACATCAACGAACGGTTGTTTTCACCTGAGTTAAGTAGCCCCTTAAAACAAGTAAAAGTTAAATTTAAAAAATCAAAAAATCCGACTGCGTAAAAAGCGAACTAATTAATTATTTCTCATCAATGTTAAACTATTTTTTATATTACTTACCTATTTTTTTTTATTTACTTCTATTGATGAGTTTTAAGTTGTTTTTAATTGTTAGTTCTTATCTATAAACACTGTTTTGATGAGGCCTATAGTTGTCTATGATGGTTAGAGTTGCAATAAAGCTAGAGATCCTACCTACACAACTTCCAAGTTGTGTAATATTTAAACGGAGCTTCTGACTGTAAAATAGTCAATGAAACATCGTCTTCATTTTGAAAGACCTATCCAATGATATGCCACTCAATAGTGTGCGTAAAATTTTGTTTTCGTCTCTACCGCCACTTTGTATTTTACGGCCGCCATTTTGAATTTATAAAAACAAAAGCTAGCCTATAACCATCGAACGGTTAAGACGAATCGATAGAGACCTCATTCATTAAAATCCATTCAGCTGTTGGGATTTTTCGAGAGTATAAAGAAATCCACTTAACCAGATACGCGTGAAACACATAACCCTTCTTAGCAGACGAGTAAAAAAGGCGAAAAAGTGACCTTTTTTGATCAAATGACTACCATTTTGTCAAAAGACAACTTTTTAAATTAAATGTTGGTTTAAGCTCCAGATAACTTAATTTCGTTTCATAATATTGCAACACAATTTGTTTCAAATATAGACCGGAGAAAAGACGTTCGTTCTCCTGTTTGGAATTTCTGGACTCGCAACTGCACGTAACTCCCAGTAGAACAAGGTATATTATTCAGTTTTTTCTTTACACAGAAAAATGTATGTAAGTAAAATGTGAATGAAGAAAAAGCGAAAAAGTATGAAGGTAATATCTTTTTAGATGCGTTCGTAATTGAAGAGCTGAGTGGATGAACATGTTATGCTACATTTTCTATTTTTTTTTTTTTTTTTTTTTTAAATCTTTTGGTTTAGTCTTGAAGATTTACGAGATTATTCATTAATATTTAATATTTAATAATGTCAATAATATTAATAATTTTTAATAGTTGAAAATTAAATATGAATAAGTTTTTCTGAGAGAGTTTAGTACCATACCTGTTAATATTTTAAACACATGGTATCAAACAGAAAATAAATCATTAAAATTTACAGCAAAAACTTTCACCTCAAATTTCTTGAAATGTAATTTTTGTTACTTAACATGTTCTCCCACTTGGGTCTTCAATTATATCAATACGTAGCACCTATAGTCGTCGTTCGGTCCGTCTGTCCGCATGTAACAGAGTAAAAACTACCCAACCGAATGGTCTGAAATTTTAAATATATAATTGTTGCAAAATTTTGTAGAGTCATTTCAAATTTTATGAATATTGGATGTATAGTTTAATGACAGGGACAATCAAAATTTTCCATTACATGACGGCCAAGGGGAAAAAAAAAATATTTCAAATGCATTTTAATGATGCTACAACCTTTCGAACAGAATGAAATGGATATGCACTTATGAAGTGCACTAAAATAGACATTCAATACAATATGCGGCGCAAAAAATATTTATAAAACTAGTTATAGTACCTCATTTGCCACGTTTGGCGTGCAATTTCCAACTTGTTTTTCTTTATACCCGAAAAAAAAAAATCCGACGCATTTTCGGCCAAAAAGAAGTAAAACCTCTCCTTATAATACTAAGATAAAAAATAATTTTAAATAAAGTTTAAAAATTGATTTTAAACCACCATTTTTTTTTATGACAGTTATATTTTCGGAAAGATGTATCAGTTAGTTTTTATGGTAAATATGCAAGGATTTTATTAGAAGCTACATAGAATGGCTTTTTCTTCACATATCTCTCTCTTTAAAATTTTCGGAAATTCAACAAAATTCTTAAGAGAAAAAGAATTAAGCGAATAATATAACCTGTTCCGAGTTACCCATAATACCGAATACAAGCATTCTTTATCATAAAAAAACTCAGAAACAAATATAATTCATTAAGGCTGTTCTTAACTGATCTGCTCAACAAGTGAAAAAAATTTTTACACATTTACAAATTCATTTTTTAACGGAAAGATACAAAATTGGAAAGCCTGGCCATAGAAGCGATTTGGAATTGAATTGTTTTTTCCATTTTTTCATCAGTCAATTACCTATCGAGTTATAGGCCATTTCGATCACGTGACAAACTCGTTTTTTGCCCGCTCTTGTGTGCGTTTTCTTCCTTCGCGCGGAAAGTCGGTTCAAAACGCAAACTTTGACACTCTTTTCTGAAAGATCTATTGCGTTTGCAAAAAAAAAAAGGGGGAAAAACAGCTCAATGACATAGTTTCTGAACAACAACACCAGCTAGTTTCATGCATTATCGAACAAAAATAAATTAAAACTTATGTCAGAAAGTTGCCTTTTTGGATTTGAGAACACCCTTAACGAAAGTTAAGTACGCAGAGGAAACTTTCCATTTCCGGAAGCCATTCTGAATTGGAGATGCTGCAATTAACTGCGGAGTTACATGAAAGTATGCAAATATCTTATGTAACAGCCAATCACGGCTTCCTGTCGCGATATATGTAAAACAGACAGTCGTAGATAAGAAGCAAGCATTACGCAAGGCTACATGAGTTGCATGTAAGTACTGATATAAAGTGTTTAGAACTTTCGTACGCTTTATTTTTAAGACAATGGAAGATTCGTAGAGTTGCAGTGCCGTCGGACGCCTTGAAGAGGGACAGTCAATCACAGATACTGCTCTTTTCTTCAGTGTTCATCATTCCGTAATTTCAAGATTATGAAAATAATTGATAATAAGCCAAATAGTTTTCCGAAGACCTGTGGCCGCTCATCCAAGACTTACGACCCTCCCCCCTCCCCCCGGATGATCGATATATTACTATCGTAGCCAATAAAAGAGCAACCTCCACACGTGTGACATCTATAGTTGCAGCGTCCATTGGTTAAGACGACATCTGCCACTACTGTGTGCCTTCTTTATTTTTCTTGAAAGCACTCTATAAAATTGTCTTTTAATTTTTAAGATTATTCAAATAATTTCTATAGTTAACATTTTTCTATAAATTTATTTTTTGAAGAAAAATTTCTTTTTTCTATTTTCAATTGAATCTGAACTAAAATCCACATTCATGAATTTTTTAATACATTGGAACATCAAAATAATTCACAAAAACCTCATAGCAAATTTCATAAAAGCATTTTTAGAATTACACAAGAAACATTTTTAAATATTTAAAAATGTGACTGTTTGCAAAAGAATAATATAATAGCAAACAAGTAAAGAGAAAAAAAAAACTGAGCAATTTCAAATGCTTTCATCGAAAAACATTAGGGTCTTAAGGTCGACAAAGAAAAGGATGAACTTTATCCATCGGGAATTTCACGAATCAACAATGTTGTGGATTTTTATTATGCACGCATACAAACTGTTCACTGTATGAGCATACATGCGGTTCAAGATGTCTAGAAAGTTGAAATTGATAGTATTTGTTTCGTGCAGCGATTGCACTACATGTAGGTTATCATCTAACCAGGAAACTACACCTTAGTGTAAAAATGAAAAAAAAATCTTAGTAAGCAGCAATCGAAAGTGTACAGTAGAGCCTCTTTTATCCGAAACCCTTTTAACCGAAACTCTCGGTTAACCGAAATCAATTTTTAAAGCTTTTTTCTTTTCTACTATCACATTCCTTGTTTGTACATCCATTTTTAAAGTTTTTTAACTATCATATTCCTTGTGTGCAAGTGTTCCTTTCCGAACTACGAATACATATAAATATTTTCGATCCCCTTTCTTAAAGTTCTTTTGAATTTAACTTGAGCTCTCGTAAGTTGAGGAGTGGAGCGAAGAAAACGAACAAATTAGCAATTCTGAAGCTTTTGAATATTTTTCAAAAGTTTTGGCATGACAGGAGCAGCAGAAAGACTGTGATACTGGTGAACTAATAATATTAGAAAACTCCATGATAGAGTTTCAAAGCAAAAGCAATCGAACCTGCGACAAACAAAATATTTTTTCAAACCTTTGTGATATATGTAAAAGGTACTTAATTTCAAAATTAAAATTCAGGTAGTTTATTCCTGTTTATACTTTGCTATTGCTTTATTTTTATTAAGCACTTGTTACCATAATAAGAAATACTGCATATATTTCTGCTTAATCTTAAAATTGAAGCATTCTCGATTACCCGAAAATTTCGATTTTCCGAAAGAGGGTCGATCCTAATTACTTCGGATAATTGAGGTTCTACTGTATATTGGAACACGTTTGCTCACGCATAAATTATTTGCCTCGTCTCCCCGTTATCGAGATATACAGGGTGAACACAAATGAAAGACCAGATTATGAAAATTTATATTTTCAAAAGTATTTCACATATTATAATAAGTGATATATGAAAACAAGTAATATAAAAATTTTGTTTTTAAAGTCAATTCCTACTTAGGTCATCAAAGAAAAATTTAATATAATCCCTTAAGCTAATATTAGTTTTTGTTGCATTAAAATATCTCAGTTTGTTGATTTTCCATAAGCAAGTAGGTTTACAATGGAACTCTATGGGAATTTGGCGAAATATTAGAGATATCGCCAAGTTGGATATAAAAAATATGTAAAATATACAATAAACTGTTAAAATTTCAAAAAGATCCATCATGCAGTTTTCTTACAAAAAAAATCATAAAAAGTGCTTTTTTTCTCTCCTTATGTAGAAGGTCTCTTAAGGGTCCTGTCCCTGTCGGCGAAGACACTCATGAGCTAATGCTAATCCTATGGGGGGGGGGGGGGATTTATCAAATATCTCATTTGCATTTCGACTTTTTTTTTTTTGCATTGCATAGCCGAGGTTCGTCTCTACATCACATCTTTTTTACTTTTTCGATTTTCGTTGCAGATATTTTTTTATAAAGTTACTTTCACTTTCAAAACCGGTTCTGGAAATGAAAGTGTCATTCAAAAAAATGTCTGCAACTAAAATCGAAAAAGTAAAAAAGGTGCGATGTAGACACGGACTTATTTTAAAATGTCGAAATGCAAACGAGATAGTAGAGAAATCCCTCCCCATAGGATTAGCATTAGCTCGTGATTGCCTACGCCGGTAGGGGCAGGAGCCTTAATCAAGTTCGTTCCACACATTTGGCAGTTTTGCACAGTCACCGATTTTTAATGCAATACTTAATGCATTAAAACACTAAATAATGCATCACAAAATAATGCTAAATGGCGCATAAGTGCTGCATTATTAAGTGGTTTAATGCATCAGCGCTGCATTAAGAATCGTTGACTGAACACACAATTAAAGGATTAATTCCAGATATCTTTTCAATATAACACGCCTAAAATTCACACAGAGCCTAAAACGAAAATGAGATGTCTTACTGTGATCTACATTCAAAATCTGGACTCCAAGCTGAATAAAGTCACGTGGCACCGATAATTTACCCAAAGAATTTCTAATTGATAAGAATAAAGCTACTACTGCTTTACACCATGAATTGTTTGTTTCGCTCGCTGGCGGGGAGCCGTCCCTTCTTAAAGGTAGATGTTTTATTTTGAAAATTTTAAAACTTTATATCTCGATAAGGGGGAGACCATCAGGGTAAATAATTTATGCGCCTATAAACAAGTTCCAATATGCCCTTTCGATTGCTATTTATTTAGAATTTTTCCATCATTACACTATTGGGGTAGTTTCCTGGTGAGGTCGGTTATTCAAAACACTTATTTTCCAAAGAGTGGAACTATAGTTATGAACACCAAACAGCACACGCACAAAAACAAACATCTATCTGCATTATTATATCTATGCATAAAACCAGCTTGCAGTTTACAATGTTCACAAAAATGTAACCATTCGTGAGTTATTTGCCGCTGTGCAATTTTGAAAAATACCAAGTATTTTTTGCCATACCTATGTTATACCTTTCTTTATTTGTGTAGAAAGCACTCTATAAAATTGTTTTTTAACAGTTAAAATTATTCAAATAATTTCTCTAGTTAATTATTTGTCTGTAAATTTATTTCTCGACAAATAACTTTTTTTTTCTATTTTCAATCGTTCCCACCTTAACTAAAATAGTAAGATGAAATATATATATATATATATATATATATATATATACATTATATATATATATATATTACGCTATCGTACGTGGCACAGAAATCGCGATTATTTGTTAATTATTTAATGGCAACGCCCGAAAGAAATGCATCTCATTGGTTACTGAACAGCATTTAATGCATCGCCATACCTATAAGGGGTTACCACCATAGGGGGGACCCTGTTCTGTCGCCAAGTGCCCAAGTTTATCGCCGAATTTGGCGACCAAAAGAGTCATCCAAAGTAATATTTCGCCAAATTCCCATAGTCTTCCATTGTAAACCAATAGGGTATACTTGCTTACAGAAAATCAACAAATTGAGATATTGTAATGCAACAAAAACTAATATTAGCTTAAAGGATTATAATAAATTTAAGGGAGTCCAAGTAAATTAAATTATGAATAAAAGTAACATGATACAATGCTTAGCATGCTTTCCCAAACATAAATTTTAAGGGAGAACAAACTGGTCCCCAAGGGCGGCTAGTTTTTAATATATTGGACTACAAAAATGATTCACAAACGCATCCTGGCAAATTTCACAAAAGCACTTACCTACGAAACACTTTTAAATATTTAAAATGCGACTGTTTGCAAAGGAATAATAACAAACAAGTAAATAGAAAAACTGAAGAATTCCAAATGCTTTCATCGAAAAACATTAGGGTTTTAATGTCGACAAAGAAAAGGATGAGCTTTATCCTTCGGGGATTTCACGAATCAACAATGTTGTAGATTTTTATTATGCCCTGCACACAGACTGTTTAATGTAAAAGCAAACATGCGATTCAAGATGTCTAGAAATTTGAAATTGATGTTTGTTCTGTGCAGTGATTGCACTACATATAATATGCTATCGCCAATGATCGCTTTTTCAAAACTTCTTATTTTCTTAAGAATGGAATTATAGCTCACAACACCAAACAGCACACAAGCACGCGTACACACAAATAAACATATATCTGCATTATTACATATATGCATAAAATAGCTTGCATTTTGCAATGTTCATAAAAATGTAACCATCTGTGAGTTTCAGAAAATTTGCCACAGTGCAATTTTGAAAAATACCAAGTATTTTTTGCCATATCTATGTTGAACCTTTCTTTATTTGTGTCGAAAGCACTCTGTAAAATTGTCTTTTAATTGTTAAGATTATTCAAATAATTTCTATAGTTAACTATTTGTCTATACGTCTTTTTCTCGACAAATAACTTTCTTTTTTGCCACTTTCAATCGTTCCCACCTGAACTAAAATAGTAAAATGAAATTTTTAATATATTGGGCTGCCAAAATAATTCACAAACGCCTCCTGGCAAATTTCACAACAGCACTTACCTATAAAACATTTTAAATATTTAAAATGCGACTGTTTGCGAAGGAATAATAACAAACAAGTAAATAGAAAAGCTGAACAATTCCAAATGCTTTCATCGAAAAACATTAGGGTTTTAATGTCGACAAAGAAAGGGATGAGCTTTATCCATCGGGGATTTCATGAATCAACAATGTTGTGGATTTTTATTATGCCCTGCACACAGACTGTTTAATGTAAAACCAAACATGCGATTCAAGATGTCTAGAAAGTTGAAATTGATGTTTGTTCTGTGCAGTGATTGCACTACATGTATGGATCCACACGCCAGAGATCACTTTTTCAAAACTTCTTATTTCCTAAGAGTGGAATTACAGTTAAGAACACCAAACAGAGGCGTATTACTTTTGCTTTTACAAAAAGTAAGGAGTGTTTAACTGTGTTCTGTACTAAAGCAGAAAATGTCATATTGAAATACAGTGTAGCCGAAATAAAAATTTTTTTAGGGGATTTCGAAAGTTTGAAATGACGAAAAAATGTAATTTTTATTATTGTTATTTTTATAATGTTCGAATCTTTAAGAATGTTGTATAGTTCGCTCTTAAAAATCTTCAGCAAACTGTGACTGTACCGTCATCCAGCCGTTTTTCTAGATAACGACTATAACTTGGCCACAACTTGAAGCGTACTCATTGGTCCGAACAGACATAAATTACGGTTATGTTACTGTTTTCTACGAAATCTCTTGAATGACTGGACAGTATGCTGCATATTTTAAAGTGTTGATCAAAATTCTCCAAATTATGCTCATACGAGCGATATATGCGAAGGCAAAACATTACCAGGTGTAGTACTGGTCCTAGGTGATAATTCAGGACAATTTCAAGACACATTTACCCGGCATACTACTTTTTTCCGCAATCGTTTGTTAAAATTTGTGATATTTTGCCAAAATTTGCATTTTTTTTCCGTAATTGTTTGACGAAATTTGCACTTTTTTCTGCGATCGTTTACAGAAATTCGTGTTTTTTTCTTCTATAGGTTGATGAAATTCATGATTTTTTTCCCGCGTTCTTTTTCTGAAATTCCAGATTTTTTTCTCGGATCATTAGTTTCTTTCTTTATTGTCTTCTGCCAAAATTTGGGATTTTTTTCCGCGATCGTTTCCAGAAAAATGAAATTTTTCCCCGCGATCGTTTGCCAAAATTCCAGATTTTTTTTCATGATCGTTTGCCAAAATTTACATTTTTTTCTTCGATCATTTGCCGAATTTGTGTGTTTTTCCTCAATCGTTTGCCGAATTTGTGAATTTTTCCTCAATCGTTTGCCGAAATCCACATTTTTTTTCTTCAATCATTTGCGAAATTCGTGCTTTCTCCTGCGGTCATTTGCCGAAATTAGTATTTTTTTCCGACATCGTTTGCCGAAATTCGTGTTTTTTTTCCGACATCATTTGCCGAAATTCGAGATTTTATCTGTGATCGTTTGCCAAAATTCGCGATTTGTTACTGCGATTGTTTGCCGAAATTCGTGCATGTTCCTTTTCTCCAATCGTTTGCCGAAATCCGTGATTTTTTTCGGCGAACATTTGTTGGACCGTTTGATGAAATTCTCAGTCTTTTTTGCAGAGCACATTAAAGCAAATTCTTTGTTTTCACGATTCCATGGAAACTGCTGATCGATTTTTAAAAAAGCAAAAAAAGTAGAAATCCGTCGAAAAATGAAAAAGTGGCATCTCTGCGAGTTTCAATGAACGATTGACTACATTTGCCATTTCTTTAGAGATAGATTGAAGACTATCACAATTTTTTTCGACGACCGATTAACGAAATTCTTAATTTTCCTTCCTGTCCGATTGACAAATTCCCGATTTTTTTCTTCTGCAACCACTTGACGAAATTTGCGAGTTTTTCATCATCAGATGACAAAATATTGCACTATTTTCTGGTTCTACTATGAACCTATTAATTGCAAAATACAGATTTTGTGGATTTTTTTTCAAAAATGAATGATTCGTGGAGTTGCGCAATATATATATATACCGGGTGTCCCAAAAAGGACTGACTGATTTTAAAATTCAATAACTTGCAAACGGTGACAGATATTTAAAAAATTCTTGCAGGAGGGTTATGCATAAGTTCAAAAGTTTTATTACAGTGATTTTCAATTTTAGTTCGAATTACAAACAATAGATGGCGCTGTAAGCAATAGTCGCTAAATTCAGGCTCGATTTTTGGTACTTCGTGGCCCGGATAATACATTTCCATCTCCTTTTTCTGCATGGAACAAGATAAAGGACCAAAAATCGAGCCTGTATTTAGCGACTATTGCTTACAGCGCCATCTATTGTTTGTAAATCGAACTAAAATTGAAAATCACTGTAATAAAACTTTTGACCTTATGCATAACCCTCCTGCAAGAATTTTTTTAATATCTGTCACCGTTTGCAAATTATTGAATTTTAAAATCAGTCAGTCCTTTTTGGGACACCCGGTATATATATATGCGGAAATATAATGACTGTTAGTGCTATAGTACAAAACTTATAAAATTTCAGGAATTTAAGGACATGTTATAATATTTCAGGACATTTCAGGACGTTTTTTTCATTTTTCAGGAATTTCAGGATAAGTACTACCCCTGCATTACAGTTTAATTCAAAGTATCTCGAAAAACTATCTTTCAACACACTGTTTTTTGCCACAATCACCTTTGAACAAGTTGACGGATTTACACGTTTCATTTTTCAATTCTTACTATTAGTTCACACTCTCCCTATATTTATTTATTTATTTATTTATTTATATATCTTGTTCAAATTTCCAATCGTTATACTTATTATTCATCCTATCAAGTTGAAATAAATTTTTTAAAACGTGTACTGGATGACAATTGATGTTAATACAGTTTTTTCAAATATTAAATTAATTAAATTTTAATTAATTAATTTTAGTTTTGCATGGGAGACAAAATGGCGGCCATTGGTTATTGAAGCATTTAATGCATCTTCATATCTATAAGGGGGGGGGTTACCATAGGGGGACCCTATTCTGTCGCCAAATACCGCCAAGTTTGTCACCAAAAGTGACGCCAACTTGGCAATATCTCTCATATTTCGCCAAATTCCCATAGACTTCCATTGTAAACCTACTTGCTTATAGAAAATCAACAAATTGAGATATTTTAATGCAACAAAAACTAATATTAGCTTAAGGGATTATATTAAATTTATCTTTGATGATCTAAGTAGGAATTGACTTTAAAAACAAAATTTTTATATTACTTATTTCTTTACAAATAAAAAAAAGAAATTAAGCTCTTTACAAACCATTGCTAAAAAAATAAACTAACAATTGTTATTATTTATTTATTTATTTTATATACAGGGTTAGCGAAATTAAACTTCCGCTACTCAAAGGGCCCTGTAGGCCGTTCTACTATTCCGAAGAGAAAAATATTTGGACAACAGACATTTCGGAGGATGCGCTCGAGATTTCCGAAATAAAAAAAAAATAGTTTAAAAAATCGCTACCAGGTGGCGCAGCGGGCCACCACATTGTAGGAACATATGCAAATGTCATGCACGATAAAAGGAAGAAGTTCGTGCCCCAATCTGATGAGCATTTCAAAATGCCGACGTTGCCGGAGAGAGCATTGCTAGTCAAACTGCACTACTGCAAGGGTGAGAATGCAGAGGCAGTTGTGAGAGAGTCCCGCCGTCTCAAGAAACAACGGCGTGGACCGATATCGGAGCGTGCTCTTAAAGACATAATGAAATTCGAGCGAACAGGAGAGTTAGGCGAATATACGGGAAGTGGAAGTAAAAGAGTATCATCGCCGTCGTAGAGGATACTGATACAGCAGTCGTGGAAACAAGCACTGAATCGCCTCATGGAACTCTCAGTGTACCGACGATTTCACGTACCCTTGATATGCCCTACTCCACTGCCCGACAATGCGTAGAATTCTGAACTTCTATCCGTATAAGATTCAAGCGGTTCAGCAGTTGAAAAGGCAAGACCACACTCGCAAAACATTCGCGTTACAATTTCTCGCGAGAATGGCGATTTATGATTCTTGGTCATGGAAATTGCGTGCCCATTTATTGTCCTTATTGTGTTATTGTGTTCCTTCAGTGTTTCGAGATCTCAATTTGCCCTCTCTTCACAAAATAACTCGCAACGCCATCTAGTGGCGATTTTTTAAACTAATTTTTTTTTATTTCGGAAATCTCGAGCGCATCCTCCGAAGTGTCTGTTGTCCAAATATTTTGCTCTTCGGTCTAGTGGAACGGCCTCCAAGGCCCTTTGAGTAGCGGAAGTTTAATTTCGCTAACCCTGTATATATATATTTTTGCATGTTACGACAAAAAATATGACCAATTTTTATGGCTTTTGAATTTATTATAATGTTATTTAATGAAGAAAAAAAATTTAGTCTTTCTGAGGTGAAAGCTTTACTAACAAAAAAGTGTGTTTAAAGGTAGGATTTTATGCGTCAGTAAAGTTCAAATTCCTGCTGTGTAGCGTAGTCTTTTTCTTTTATCAGATTCGCCGTTTGAAAAGGTCTGCACCAAGTCTCTGCTCATAAAAATCACGTTTCACAAGTGTACAGTCTTTTCTATCCAAGACACAGCTCTCTGTCTCTCTGAGTTATTAAACAGCCTTCCAATAATTTTGAGTTCAGAAAATTTAATTTCGAACGCCAGACATATTTAAGAAACTTTTTCGTACTTGCTGATTAGTCGCTGTCTAGTCATGTCCTATATTTATTATTCAGATCAATTTCAACTTACTGCCTAGAGTAAAAAAAGAGAAATGTAAAGTTACGGTCCATTGATCTTTTAGAAAGTTGCGTAAATTTGATGACACTGGCAAGGAAAAAAGACAAGAGAATAAGCTTTCTACAGTCAAAATTTAATTTAACACGCCTTCTCAACTCTCCCTTAATGCAATAAACTTCATTTTGTACTCAAATTTCAAGGAGAACAAAGAATTGCGAATGATTAGAGGATTGCAGTTCCAAACAAATTTCTGAGTTCCACTTCATTATCACAATTTATGTTTCATAGAACTCGGTTTAATGAGCGACATATTCAAGGGCGCCATTTCAAAACTTTCTTAGGGTAAGGGCAACAGTTTCTTTGAGGAGAGAAGCGGGGAGGGGGGGGGGGGGTCTTTCAATTTGATAGTACTCAGCTGAGAAGCATTTGTACAATTTTAAAGCAAAGCTTTGGCAAGAATTATTGATAATTATTCATTTCTGTGCTTAAAATGCTAATATTTCAATTTTAAACAAATCTAGACAAGTTACTTTAGTTTTTGTGCAACTCGCGTTTTTATCTGACCTATGGCGACAGATACACTCTGAAATATTAAACTCCTTGAGGAAATCACCGTCCCCCTCACACCAATGTCCCCCAAATGGCGCCTGTGGGCACATTAACTCGAAATCTTGAATTTATATTTACGTTTATCCATTAACTCTTAGAATTCTCATGTCACAGATGAGAAAATACATGAGACCGTAAAACGTCCGTAACCGTAAACGTCCTTAACTAGATATTATTAGTTAAGTAATAATATAACAGCAGAATTGTTGCTAAGTAGTATGGAAAATCGATTCTACTATTCTAAGGGCTGGGAAGCTAAACAAGAAAAGGAACGTCATCTAAAGAAGTGGTTCTTCCAGAATATAAATTATATATGGTAAATACGCAATTTATTCAATTATTGACTGACTGATAGAGTTTAATTGACCTAAAGTAGAGTACCTTTTTATATCAGAGTAGCGATATCCACTCAGGACACATGCTCAAATTGAAAGTTTTTGTCCTTAACTAGATATTATTAGTTAACTAATAATATAAGAACAGAGTTGTTACTATATTGATTGGAAAATCGATTCCACTTTTCAAGGGCGAAAAACTAAACAAGGAAAGTAATGTCACCTAAAGAAGTGGGTCTTAAGGAATATGAATTAAATACGAAACATCGCCATTTACTCAATTATTGATTCATTTAGAGTTTATTTGATCTAGAGTAGAGTACATTTATGTGTCAAAGTAGCAATATTCACACAGGTCACATGCTCAAATTGAAAGTTTTGGCCAGAAAACAGGCAACCCCCATTACGTGTTATTTGCTAGGGCAAACTCGCTTAAACTACGATCACACGCATTATTGTACAATTTATATCAGACAATTCTTCATAAACAGGTTTTTCTGGAAGAAAACAGTCGGCGTGACAGACAGATGAGTAAAAACCAAAGAATTACGTGGAGTATTCCTTATATATAAAGCATACGTGGAGTATTACATCATAACTTTAACATCATAACTAGATATTATTAGTTAAGTAATAATAATTTTTTAAAAAAAGGCAGAGTGTTACTAAGTAGAATAAAGATCAGAAAATCAATTCCATTGTTTTAAGGCTGTTTCTTAACTGCTCTGCTCAACAAGCGAAAAACGTTTTGACATATTTACAAATTCATTTTTTAACGGAAAGATATAAAATTGAAAAGCCTGGCCATGGAAGCGATTTGGAATGGAACTGTTTTTTCCATTTTTTGATCAATCCATTACCTATTGAGTTATAAGCGAATTCGATCACGTGACAAACCCGTTTTCGTCCGCTCTTGAGTGCTCTTTCTCCCTTCGCGCGGAAAATCGACTCAAAATGCCCATTTTGACGTTATTTTCTGAAAGATCTATTGCGTTTGGAAAAAAAAATGGAAAAAACAGCTCAATGGCATAGTTTCTGAACAACAACACCAGCTAGTTTCATGCATTTTCGAACAAAAATAAATTAAAACTTATGTCAGAAAGTTGCCCTTTTCGATTTGAGAACACCCTTAAGGACTAGAAAATGTAACAAAAAGATGTAGAAGATGATGTCAAGAAATATAACCATCTTCCTTTGATATTGAAGAGTACTAATAGTGTTCTGAATCAGGCCGCAAGTTTTGAGTCTTGTCTTATTTAGTGAGGAACGTTTTTATAAAAGAAAAGGGACATGCAGACAATAAAATTTGACTGGTTGAGGGTATTCTGGACACAAAATCAAAGATGGCAATCATATGAAGCCTGGAAGTATCAACAAGCTCTTATTTGAGTGTATTCTGTTGTATAATAATAATACTCTTTCATTAATGAAATTTAAAGTAACGGTCAACGGTTTTAGAAATTTGTGTATGTTTAACAAACAATCATACTATTGATAATCATATCAAACTTGTCATTACCAACAAGTTATTATATGAAAGTATGCTTTGTGTAAAAACAATTATTCTTTCATTAAGTCTGTTCTCAAATCCAAAAGAGCAACTTTATGACATAAGTTTTAATTCATTTTTGTTCGGAAATGCATGAAACTAGTAGGTGATGTTGTTCAGAACTGTGTTTCCCCCCTCCCCCCCTTTTTTTTTTGCAAACGCAACAGATCTTTGAGAAAATAATGTCAAAGTGGGCGTTTTGAACCTAATTTTCGCGTGAAAGAAGAACAACCACTCAAGGAAGGGTGAAAAGTCTTTGTCATGTGATCAAAATCGCTTATAACTCAATAGGTAATTTATTTATCAAAAAATGGAAAACACAGATTCCAAATCACTTCCATAGTCAGATCGTCCAATTTTATATCTTTCCGTTAAAAAATGAATTTGTAAATGTGCCAAAACGTTTTGAGCTTGTTGAGCAGTTCAGTTGAGAACAGCCTTAATGAAAATTGAAGTAATGGCCAATGATCTTAGAAATTCGTTTATGCTTAACAAGAAAAATAAACAAGATAAACAATTATAGTCAAAATCTATCACCATTTTTCAATTCTCCCATAATGCAATAAACTTCATTTTGTGAACAAAGAATAGCTAATGATTAGATGCCGGCAGTTACGAAAAAATTCCGGTCTCGCTTCATAATCACAGTTTAATGTATCACAAAGCTCGGTTTTATAAGCGGGATATAAAGTCGCAAGCATAATTTTTTATTTTTTTCGTTTATCCCTTAATCGAAAATTAACGGGTCACACAAATGAGCAAATATCAAAGAGTGTTAAACGTGAAGTAAGCTTTAAACTAGATATTATTAGTTAAGTAATAATAATAATAATAATAAAAGCAGAGTGTTACTAAGCAGAATAAATATCAGAAAATCGATTCCATTGTTTTCAGGACTAGAGAAGTAACAAAAAGATGTAGAAGAAGGTGTCGAGAAAGGCAACTATCTTCCTTTGTTATCGAAGCTTATCCACAGTGTTCTGAATCAGGCCGATAGTTTTGACTCTAGGCTTCTTTAGTGAAGAACACATTTATAAAAGTGTAGCTACATGCGAACAATAAAATTTTATTAGTCGAGAGGTTTCGGGGACAAAACCAAAACCGGTAATCGTATGAAGCCTGGCATTATCCCCAAGCTCTTATTTTAAAGTATGCAATTGCGTAAAAAAAAAATACTCTATTATTAACGAAATTTAAAGTAATGGTCAATGGTTTTAAAAAATTATGTTTATTTCACAACTAATCTTGATAAGCCTGGTGTTACCACCAAGCTCTTATTTGAAAGTGTTGTACTCTGAAAAAAAAAAAAAAAAACTCTTACATTAATGAAATTTAAAATAATAGTCAATGTTCTTAGACATTTGTGTACATTTAACAAGTAATCGTATTATTGGTAAACACATAAAGCCTCGCATTATCACCAAGCTATTATTTGAAAGCATGCTTTGTGTAAAAACAATGACTCTTTCATTAAAGAAAATCGAAGTAATGGTGAATGGTCTTAGAAATTCGTTTATACTTAACAAGGAAAATAAACAAAAGAACAACAATCTATAGTCAAAATTTAATCCATCACACTTTTTCAATTCTCCCATAATGCAATAAACTTCATTTTGTGAAAACAGAATAGCTAATGATTAGATGCCGACAGTTACGAACAAATTCAGAGTCACGCTTCATTATCACAATTCTGTGTTTCACAAAGCTCTGTTTAATAAGCGGAATATAAAGTCGCAAGCATGAAGTTTTATTTTTTTCGTTTATTCATTAATCGAGAATTCACTTGACACACAGATGAGCAAATATCAAAGAGTGTCAAACGCGGAGTAAAGTTTAAGTTTTTAACTATATATTATTAGTTAAGTAATAATAAAAAAAAGAGCAAAGTGTTACTAAGCAGAATAAAAATCAGAAAATCGATTCCACCGTTTTCACGATTAGAGAAATCACAAGAAGATGTAGAAGTTGGTCAAGAAATACAACAATCTTCCTTTGTTATCGAAGCTTATCAACAGTGTTCTGAATTAGGCGATAGTTTTGATTCTAGGCTTGTCTAGTGAAGAACACATTTATAAAAGTGTAGCAACATGCGGACAATAAAACTTTATTACTCGAGAGGATTCAGGGGCAAAACCAAAATTGGTGATCGTATGAAGCCTGGCATTATCACCAAGCTCTGATTTGAAAGTATGCAATTGCGTAAAAAAAATACTCACTTATTAATGAAATTTAAAGTAATGGCCAATGGTTTTAGAAATTTGTGCGTATGCAGGATTATAAATATTCTCAACAATACAATTTGATAAACTGAAGAATTTAATCTATATACAATATTTTATGAAATAAAAAGCACAACACGAGGAGCGTGAAAAAAGCGCGAGATATGAGACAGCTGCTAGTGTGGAAAAGATTGAAAAAAAAATATACCAAGAGAGATGGTTAGAGTTCCATAGATTTTATGTCAACATGAAGGTTGATGGTCGAATGAAAGGCTTAAGTAAGAATTCTAGGTGATTTCTTGTATTCATATTTACGAATGTACAAATGTGTACTATATTATTAATATTATTGAATTGCCATGATCTATATTTGTTCGTGTGAGTAATAAATTTTGTATATAATTGAAAAGCTGATAGGTGAATTCATTTCTAGATATAAGCAAGTGAATATTTAAGTAGGTATAATATGAAATCATACACATATTTAATAAGTAATCATATTATTGATAAATATGAAGCCTGATAATAGTATCAGAAAGTTATTTGGAAATATGCTTTATTCAACCCTTAAATGCATGAGTTTTCAAAAATCATTTAAAAAATGTTTTTCGACTTTCTTTTTTTAAAAAAATCATGGGAAAAATACTTGAAAAAAATCATATTTTGTTTTAAGTATGGTTTACGGCTAAAAAACTGTTTTTTACTAATCGGCAATACTGGTGTTTAGGAAAAAATAATTTTCTTTGATAAAATTGTATAATATTAAACACACAAGAATTTTGAGAACTATGATAAGAAATAAATTTTACTTGCTTTTTCTATCTTTATTCATAAACAGCACAAGTTTTGCCATCTAAATGTTGGAAATCGATTTAATGATATTTTCAGAATGTATTTTATTGGTAACATTAGGCATTATAGCTTCAATATTATTCTAATAGTATTTATAAACCTAAATTGGGTATGTTGCCGAAAAGCAACACCCGGCATTTAAGGGTTAAATACTCTTTCATTAATGAAAATTAAAGTAATGGTTAATGGTCTTAGAAATTTGTATATATTTTTACCAAAAAAAAAAAAAAAAAAACTGGATAAAAAACAGTCCATAATCAAATTTAATCTAACACGCTTTCTCAGTTCTCCTATGATGTAATAAACTTCGTTTTGTATTAAACCTTTAAAGAAAACAAAGAATAGCTAATGATTACATACCGGCAGTTCCGAACAAATTCATAATCCCGCTTCATTATCACAATTTATGTTTCATAAAACTTGGTTTAATGCGCAAGATATTAATTCGCAAGCATAAAGTTTTTATTTTTTTCGTTTATTCATTAACTCGACAATTCTCGTGGCGCATATGAACCAAAGAGCGTAAAACGTGGAGTAAGCATATAACTCCTTAACTAGATATTATTAGTGAAGCAATAATAAAAAAGAGCAGAGTGTTACTAATCAGAATAAAGATCAGAAAATCGATTCCACTGTTTTAAGGACTAGAAAAATAACAAAAAGATGTAGATGATGTAGAAAAAGATTTCAAGAAATATAACCACCTTCCTTTAATATCGAAGCGTATCAATTGTATTTTGAATCAAGCCGATAGTTTTTTAGACTAGTCTTGTTTAATGAGGAATACCTCTCTAAAAGAATAACGACATGCAAATACTGAAAGTATATTGGTCGAAAGGATTTTGGAGAAAACAAAATGTTGGTAACGTATGAAGACTGGCATTATCACCAAGCTCTTACTTGAAAGTATTTGTTGTGTAATAATAATATTCTTTCACTATTAAATTTAAGATAATGATCAATGGTTTTAGAAATTTGCGCATATTTAATAAATAATCAAGCGAAATTATCATCAAGCTTTGGATTATCACCAAACACTTATTTGAAAGTATTTAGTTGTGTAAAGGTTATACTTACTTACTTTAGTTGTGTAAAGATTATACTTACTTACTTTAGTTGTGTAAAGGTTATACTTACTTACTTTAGTTGTGTAAAGGTTATACTTACTTACTTTAGTTGTGTAAAGATTATACTTACTTACTTTAGTTGTGTAAAGGTTATACTCTTTAATTAATGAAATTTAAAATAATGACCATGGTGTTGGAAATTTGTGTATATTTAATAAATAAAGTGAAATTATCATTAAGCTTTGCATTAGCATCAAGCTCTTATTTTAAAGTATGTAGTTGTGTAAAAATAGTACTATTTTATTAAGGAAATTTAAAATAATGGTCAATTGTTTAAGAAATTGAGTATATTTAACAAATAATCAAATGAAATTGTCATCAAGCTTTGCATTATCACCAAGCTCTTATTCGAAAGTATGCAGTTTTGTAAAATAGTACACTTTCATAAAGGAAATTTAAAATAATGATCGATGGTGTTAGAAATTTGTGTATATTTAATAAATAATCAAGTGAAATTATTATCAAGCTTTGGGTTATCAGCAAGTTCTTATTCGAAAGTATGCAGTTGTGTAAAAATAGTACTATTTCATTAAGGAAATTTAAAATAATGGTCAATGATTTAAGAAATTTGAGTATGTTTAACAAATAATCAAATGAAATTATCATTAAGCTTTGCATTATGACCAAGCTCTTATTTGAAAGTATGCAGAAAAAATAACACTCTTTCATTAATGAAATTTAAAATAATGGTGAATGGTTTTAGAAATTTGTGCACATTTAATACATAATCAAGTGAAATTATCATCAAATTTTGCATTATCATCAAGCTCTTATTTGAAAGTATTTAGTTGCGTAAAAATAATACTTTTTCATTAATGAAATTTAAAATAAATAGTCAATGTTTTTAGAAATTTCTGTATATTTAACAAATAATCATATGAAACCAGGCGTTATCATCAAGCTCTTATTCGAAAAAGTATGCTTTGTGTAAAAACAATAATGTTTTTCATTAATGAATATTAAAGTAATTGTCAATTATCTTAGAAATTCGTGTATGTTTAACAAGAAAAATAAACAAGACACTAAATAATCTGGAGTCAAAATTTAATCTAACACGCTTTCTCAATTCTCCCTCAATGTAATAAACTTCATTTTGTATTAAAGTTTTAAAGAGAACAAAGAATAGCTAATGATTAGATGCCGACTGTTCCGAACAAATTCAGAGTCTCGCTTCATTATCACAATTTTATGTTTCATAAAGCTTGCTTTAATGAGCGGGACACTAAGTCGCAAGCATGCAGTTTTTTTTTTTTTTTTGGTTTAGTCATTAAATTTTGGAATTCTCGTGTTATAGATGAGCAAATACCAAAGAGAACATAAAACGTGGCATAAGCTTTGGCCTTAACTAGATGTTATTAGTTAAGTAACACTGAAAGAGCAGAGTTGTTGCTAAGTAGAATAAATATCAGAAAATCGATTCCAGTGTTTTAAAAGGACTAGAAAATGTAACTCAAGAAGAACGTCTTTTGAAGAATGGCACTTTAGATATGAAGAATATCAACTTTATTTATGAGACTGATTAGCTCAGTTATTAATAGGCTAATTCAATTTATTTGAATTAGATTACCTTTATAAGAAAGTAACAAAATAAGGGGGTAAAGGTTTCCTTGAGAAAGGATTTTTTTATGCACTTTTGAGAAGCAATTGATAGTTTTATTTTCAGATTTGTTTTTCAAATTAGCCAAAGTAATCGTCACTTTGAGAAGTTTGAAATAGTAATGCTTAAAAATAGATTATTATTATTTTTAATGCTAGTGTTTCCATTGTAATCAAATTTGATCAGTTATTTCAGCTTTTATGCGATTTCTAGTGTTTTTTTTTTTTTTTTTTTTTTTTTTAATCTGATCTGTAATAGCTAATACATTCTAATATATCAAATTCCTGGACGAGAGCAATGACCCCTCTCTATAGCCTCAACCAAATAGAATCCCGGCGGAAACCTACACTACGGTACTTGGCAATAATCGCTAATAGGAATTTTCTCTGTGAAATATCGCTATTTTTACAATTACAACTTTCAAATACTAATTTGGTGGCAATGGCAGTTTTTACATCATTCCAAGTCCGCTTTTGCCGAAAATCATCTCGACCAATCAAATATTGCTGGTCATGTATCGTTACTCTATTATAAAGTTACTCTAATAGTAGATGATAGATACCCCGAGAGATGGCCATGACCAATTTGCTCGATACAACTATACATGTCTCGTGTGTTGGACATATTCATAGTCAATGGCATATTGAAAATAATATTCAATTTACATATACAGTTTACATGGTTAAAAACAAAACAAAAAAAGAAAACATTAATAACAAACTAAAACATTATAATGGAACGTAATTATGAATTTATCCAAACAAGTATTACTATGCTTTCTAATGAGAGTTGTTATAGTTTAGACAAAAGACATTCTAATTTAAATTATTATTAAAGGTACTGAATAGGAAATAAAAAAAGAAATTTAATCCGTTATTCGATGACTTTTCGGAAAGTGATATACACATTTGACAATTTTGGTAAGAGAAAAGACATTCAACGGTCAAAATTTAATTAAACATGTTTTCTCACTCCTCCCACAACCCAATATACTTCACTTTGTGCTCGACTTTCAAAGAGAACAAAGAAGTGCAAGTGATTAGATGCCGGTAATTCAGAACCAGAACAAATTTCGAGTTCCGCCTCATTATCGCAATTTATGCTTCGTAAAACTTGGTTTAATGAGCGGCACATTAAGTTGCGAGCATAAAGGGTTTTTTTTTTTTTTTTTTCCTCTAGAATTCTCATGTCATAGATGAGCAAATACCAGAGAGCGTAAAATGGGGAGTCCATTTTAAATTCTTAACTAGAAATTATTAGTTAAATAATAATAATAGAGCTGAGTTGTTGCTAAGTAGAATAAACTAGATTTATTTTAACAAAATTATGCCAATTGGTAAATAAATCATATTAGATGTAAATTTCCAACTGGGCGAAAAATGTCCAGACCAGGGTTCGAACCAGGGATCTTCTGGCTGAAGCCGCCAGTGCTCTGCCATCTGAGCTTTCCCGGATGAATCTGGTGGAACCTTCTCTCCCAGCTAACCTTAATGATTATAGAGCTCAGTTGACAGAGCACTGGCGGCTTCAGCCAGAAGATCCCTAGTTCGAATCCTGGTCCGGACATTTTTTGTTTAGTTGGAAATTTACATCTAATAAGTAGAATAATGATTGGAAAATGTGGCACGTCAGATATTAGGGATATCAACTTATTTACTCAACTGTCCATTGACTTATAACATTGAGCTAATTTTTATCTTGTTTAAGACTTTACTCTAAAAATATATATATATATCTATACTAAATATATACATGCCAAATTGATCTTTACTCCAGAAATATATTTCCAAAAATGTATCACTGAAATTACCCAGAAGTGTTTTATAGGTAAACAGAATAAAATATCCTAATCCAAAGAGAACCTTATGGAAACTTCACTTTCAGATGCTTATAATAAAAGCTTGCATACAGAAACAAAGTCCAAGGATTTGAGTAGACAAAATCTTTAATTACTAAATTTTCTAGACACCCCCCCCCCCCAAATATGCTTCTAATATTTTCTTTGCATTTTTGTATCAATCCAGAAGATGCCAAAATTTGCTTTTAAAAAGGTGGAATTCCTCCTTTAGGAGGAACTCTTTCATGCCTGCATAATACTCGCTGCCCCACCAGCGGCCGTGAGGTTCTGTTCTCAAAGCTGGTAGAGATGCCCCACCAGTGGCCGAGAGGTTCTGCTCTCAAAGCTGGTAGACGGGAGGTGCTCGGTTCGAACCCAATCGCGCCCGTCGGCCTAATCGTTCGGAGTTTTCGTGGTTTTCTTCGAGCCGTGGATTTTCCATGCGTAAATACGGATTAGGTTCCCTTAGAAAGACCCCCACGGAGGGCACTTCCCCTTTGGGCCTATATCCCTCGTGTAGATAATTGGCCGTCACAAATCAACCCAACCCAAAGCTGGTAGACTGGAGGTGCTTGGTTCGAACTCAATCGCGTTCGTCGGCCTAATCGTTCGGAGTTTTCCGTGGTTTTCTTGGAACCTTGGATTTCCTTGCGTAAATACGGGTTAGGTTTCCTTAGAAATACCCCAACGGAGGGCACCCCCCCCCCCTTCGGGCCCATATCCCAAGTGTAGATAATTGGCCGTCATAAAACAACACCAACATAATATTCGCTATATAACGAAGGACTACTGTACAACTCTGTCCAAAAGTCAATATACCTGTATTATAAATAATAAACGTATCCGTTATGTCATTTTGAGATTGGCAACACCAGATAAAGTCTCCCTTTTACTGCAATTTTTTAATTTTTTTTTTTACTTTTAAACATCGCACATTTTACATTTTTTGGTCGAATAGAAAAAAAAAAAAAATGTACTTTCAAATGCAATTTGTTTGAAAATTATCTCTCAATTTACTCATTTTTTAAGGTTTTAAAAATAATTTTTAAGCATGAATTTTTTTACATCTAACTATCGCATTCAGACGATGAAGAAAAATAAATCTTTTTGCACTTAAATTGATATAAATATTTATTTCAGCATTTGTTGTTTTTGGCTTACATTCCATAACGAAATTAAAACTTCATGAATAAATAAATAAAATAATAAAATATGAATAAAACGCAAATCTAAGACGTGAAATCGAACTACGCGCTTAAACCACTGAAATTATTAGAGTCAAAAAGGCGTCTTTAAATAGCGAGCGTTGGCGATTTCTTCGGTTGTTAACTTCTGGCACGAGGGCAATGCAAATAAATTATGACCTTTTAACTTTACCAAAAAACCTTTTTTCAAATTTCTAAACTTTATTTCAATACATAATTGCAGTTTTTCACATAAAAATGATTTTTGGTATTGATAGTCGGAAATTAAAAAAATTATATATTCAATGTAAAAAAAAAAATTCCATTACAGTTTTCAATAAAAAAATAAGAGAGAAAAAAATCATGTGTCAAGCATAGATTCTCAAACACTTTCCAGCGCATTCAGAATAATTTTAATTCAAACATATGGAAACGCATAACAGATTTGAAAACCCAATTTCAGCTGCTCCATCTACAATCGGAAAATCATCCCATTTCTTTGACCAGCCCTGTATATGATATATAGATTTATATCTATTAACTACATGCATGCCAAAATTTAGTTCAGTTAAAAAATACATATACTTCAGTTGAAAATTTCCCTTCAGCAATTTCCGCTTACAAGGAGACTGGTACGTGAATTCTTTTGTGCAGCCCTGTATATCAGGTATAGAATTTATATACAACGAGCAATATACAAAAAATTATTTAAATTTTAAAGCGCATAGCGAATTTTAAAACGCACTTCCAGCCATTAACCGATTTCTTTTCTGTGTCCATGTAAATGAACGATAAATATTATGAATGCGCTATTCTATCGTAATCATCTGTTAGTCAAATTCAGTGATTTATCATTCACAGTTAAAAAGGACTAAAATACGGAAATACTACTGGCAATCGAGACGCCAGTACTATTTCCGTATTTTAACGGAACTTTTTCCCGGTAAATTACAGAACAATGTCCGGTTTTTTTTTTTTTTTTTTTTTTTTGGGGGGGGGGGGGGGGCGTTTACGGGGAAAAACTTCCGTTAAAATACGGAAATAGTACTGGCATCTCGACTGCAAGTAATATTTCCGTATTTTAGTCTTTTTTTTTTTTTTTTTTTTTTTTTTTTTTTTTTTTTTTTAACAGTTTTTATATCGGTTTCAATACATTTGAAATAGCGCAATCTCATTAAAATACAGTAGAACCTCGATTAACCGAAGTAATTGGGACCGACTCTCTTTCAGAAAATCGAAATTTTCAGATAATCGAGAATGGTTCAATTTTAAGATTAAGGAGAAAATATATGCAATACTTCTTATTTTTGTAACGAGTGCTTAATAAAAATAAAGCAATAGCAAAATAAAAACAAAAATAAATTACCTGAATTTTAATTTTAAAATTAAGTGCCTTTTACATATATCACAAGGGTTTGAAAAAATGTTTTGTTTGTCGCAGTTTCAACTGCCTTTACTTTGAAGCTCTATCACAGAGTTTTTTAATATTATTAGTTCACCAGCATCACAGTCTTTCTGCTGCTCCAGCCATGCCAAACCTTTTGCAAAACATTCAAAAGCTTCAGAATTGCTAATTTGTTCGTTTTCTTCGTTCAACTCCGCAGCTTATGGGAGCTCAAGTTAAATTCAAAGGAACTCCAAGAAAGGAGATCGAAAATATTTAAGCTTTCAAACTGGATTTTGCACTCAAGGAATGTGATAGTAAAAAAAGAGGCTTTCAAATTAGATTTCGGTTAACCGAGAGTTTCGGTTAGAAGAGTTTCGGATAAAAGAGGTTCTACTGTACTCTGTAAACGATTTTCCCCCATATACCATAATGTAATGGAATTATTAATGGACTATTAATCCCACATACTTCATATACAATACCACAAACATGCTTTGATATTTAGCGTAACCCAATAACGTTTATCAATTGCATGATAATACGAGTATACAGTAGAACCTCGATTATCCGAAGTAATTGGGACCGACCCTCTTTCGGAAAATCGAAATTTTCGGATAATCAAGAATGCTTCAATTTTAAGATTAAGGAGAAATATATGCAATTTTTAAGTTCTTATTGCTGTATGGGTACTATCACCTCTCTTATTTTGTAAAACAATTTAGAGTCATCCTGTATACAGAGATATTTTCAAAGTAAAACAGTAAAAACTCCATTCTTCTACAAACAACATTCACCGAGTTATGAAGCTTTCGAAGCTTTCCAGCACTCAAAACAGAAAAACGCATTCTTATTATGGTAACAAGTACTTAATATAAATAAAGCAATAGCAAAATGGAAACAAGAATAAATGACCTGAATTTTAATTTTGAAATTAAGTATCTTTTACATATTTCACAAGAATTTGAAACAATATTCTGTTTGTCGCAGTTTCGATTGCCTTTTCTTTGAAGCTCTATCACGAAAAGTTTTTTAATATTATCAGTTTACCAGTACCACAGTCTTTCTGCTGCTCCAGCCATGCCAAATCTTTTTCAAAACATTCGAAAGCTTCACAATTGCTAATTTGTTCTTTCCACTCAGCAGCTTACGGGAACTCAAGTTAAATTCAAAGGAATTCTAAGAAAAGGGATCAAAAATATTTATATGCACTCTTGGTTCGTAAAGGGCCGCTTGCACAAAAGGAATATGATAGTTAGCTTTCAAAATGGATTTTGCACACAAAAAATGTGAGTTAAAAAAAAGGTTCAAAATTAGATTTCGGTTAATCGAGAGTTTCGGTTAAGAGAGTTTCGGATAAAAGAAGTTCTACTGTATTTACGGAAGTTAAAGCGTGGGCAGACGGAGACGGCCAGACAAACCGAATGCATAAAAACCTTTCCAATTTTGTTGGAAAGTATTAAAAAGGTTATCACCTAAATTCCGTAAACCAGAAATGCTGTCGTCTAGTTTAAATAAGATACAACTACGTTACTACCTTAAAAAACGAAGAAAAATTCAAAACATTATCTTTCTGGAATTTAAAAATAAATAAAGCAAGAATCGAAATAAAACCAAACACATTCGTCCCCTTTTCCAAAAAGTTAAAATTAATACTTAAAAATGAAAATATCTTTCTGTGTTGCGTTCCATTAAAATGAATTTGTTTCTCTAGAAAAAAATTCATTTCCTGCTGCTTAAAAGGGAAGTGGAAAAAAAAAAACATTTTCTCCAATCTCGGCCAAAAAATGTCCAACTCGTATGTATGTAAATAAGCGCGGTATAAAAAGTTTTTCCCCGGGCATAAATGAAGCAGAAATCAGAAATCTGGCGATACAGAAATTTAGTGGCAGTAAGAGCAAATTCTAGGGCAAACCAATAAAAATAAAGTTGCGCAAATTCATCTGAAATGGTCAGGAGCATTTTCAGAATTTAGAAAATAGATAAAATGTATATAATTGTGCAAGGAGAAAAAAGATTTAAAGATTGAATTGGATAATCGACCACATTTGTTAAAATAAAATAGACAGGGTGTTTACAGAAATTGTAAGGAAAAGTTCCCTGATTTTTTCCCGACTTCTTTGACTATCTTTGTCAAACTTCCCTGATTTCCATTATTGACAATGCACATACGGTAAATTTCCTGTACGCTGTTTCTTCGTAGTATAGCACACTTATCCAGCTTGCTAACATCTCATTCGAGAGAAACAACAAGAGAAAAACATAAAAAATGCCTAACATTAAAAAGTATTGGTTGATAGATTTATAAATCCGTACTGAAAATTTAGTCCAACAACTTCATACAGTGACCAATGGATATAGGGTGACCAGAAAATTCCCTCATTTCCTCAAAAATATTCAATTCTAAGACATTACATCTGATGGGATAGCTTGAATTAAGCTGACCACTTGGTCAGGTTATGCTAATGTATCATTTAAAGTTTTCAAAAATGGATGAATTGCCTTCAGTATAAACGCTATCCACAGAAAATGAGGAAATCTGATCATTTTAATGTGTGTTAAATATAAAAAAATCATACCATGTGCATCTTTTTTTAAAATATTGGGAAAGACTAATCAGCATGTCAAAAAATAGGGTATATAAAATAGACAAATCAGTATCATTCGCAAGGTGAAAATGCAAATATTTTTGCATATAGACAAATTTCCCTGATTTTCGAGTATTTTTACAAACTTCCCCGACATTTCCATGATTCCCTGATTTCCAGATTCTGCAAACACCCTGATAGACCTCCATTATATCGCGTCTCTCTGTATCGTTCTGTCAAATTTCGCATAAAATGATATGTATATTTTAGGTAGCTTTCATTACAAAAAGCTACCTATTGCAGCCGTTCGGAGGAAAGCGATTTCAAAAAATTTTGGTATGTTTTCATCGATCATGACCCCCAAACCCCGAAACCACCCTCTGTTCAAAATTGATATATATCTGACCTATGTCACACTGTAACTCTCGTAATTATGAACCGATTCGGTGTGTACATAGTACTTACCAATGTCTCGACCGAGTTCGTTGGCCAGCTTCATCCGCCGTTTTGTTTCAAAATGGCGGCCATTTAAAATTTAAAAAAAAAAATTAAATTTGAAACGGGGTACCAAAAAATTAAAAATGGAAAAATATTTTTTTCTTATGTATTTGATCTTTATACAAAGATTCCGGAGCAGTTTTTGTTTCCACTATATCTTAAAAAATGGCTGAGTTATAGCATTTTGAATTTCTAGCGTGGCTGACATTTTGAAACGTCCTGAATTTTGTCACGCGATAAAAGGCGTATTTATGAACCGATTTCTATGTAATTCGGTGTGTACATAGTACATACCAATGTCTCGACCGAGTTCGTTGGCCAGCTTCATTCGCCATCTTGTTTCAAAAGGGTTGCTATTTTAAACAAATTAAATTTAAAATTTAAAATGAGGTATTAAAAAATTGGAAAATGAAAAAGATTTTTTTTTATGTGTTTGGCCTTGATACAAAGATTCCGGAGCAGTTTTTGTTTTTGAAAATTTGTTCTTTTGTTTATATCTTAAAAAATGGTTGAATTATAGCACTTTGAATTTCTAGCATGGCTAACATTTTAAAACGATCTTGTATTTGTCACGCGATAACACACGTATTCGCCTATTTCGATGTAAGAAGGCATGTGGATAGTATACATCAATACCTCGACCAAGTTCGCTGGCCAGATTCATCAGCCATCTTGTTTCAAAATGGCGGCAATTAAATTAAGAAAAATATATATATTTAAAGTGAGGTGCAAAAAAATTAGAAATTGAAAAAGGTTTCTTTCTTAAGTATTTGACTTTGATATAAAGATTCAGGAGCATTTTTTGTTTGTCTTTACCTTAAAAAATGGCTCAGATATAGCAGTTTCAATTTCTATTGTGGGTGACATTTTGAAAAATCTGATTTTTTGCATGCGACAGCACTCGTATATATCAACCGATTCCGATGTGAGTGAGCATGTGCACAGCAATTACTAAGGTCTCGACCAAGTTCATTGGTTAGCCTCATCCACCATGTTGTCTTAAAATGGCAGGCACTTTAAGAAATCGCCGAATTTGACAGCCAAATATAAGTTACTTTAAAGAAAAGCAGCTTGGCTAAAGCTGACTAATTTCGCGAAATTCTCATTCATTATATTGATAAAAATTAGTATTGAATCTCCTATATTCGGTTTCCACTAAATTGAGCTTCGTGTGTTTGAATGATATAAGTTGGCTTTTTTAAAATAAGGAATATGAAAGCTACCTCTTCCTCCCGGCACTGGTCGGAAGGACTTTTTGGTTTTGAACGCTTCTTATCTCTTTGACGTTTCTTATAAACGTGAAAACGTATAACTTATCAACGTGAAAAATATAAGTTTATAATTTGAATGACCATTATTAAATATAAATTTGTATCCAACGTTGTGTTGTAGACATGCTATACGTGTAGTGTATAAAACAAAATACCCATTTTATATCCAGGCAGAAATAAAATTTTGATTATCTGGACCGTTATAAACACAAATTTGCTTTCCACGACCATTTTATTCTCTAGCATAGTTTTTATTGCTGTTGTTTAAATGCCCTTTATCAACTGAAGTTTGTAATTTCTGAAAAACGCATACTCATTACCTAAAATTTGTCAAAAAAGCATGGGAAGTTTCTAAATATGCACCACTGCGCCTTAAAGTGCATTGCCTCAGAGATTTCAACCACGGCTGTCATAAATTTAAAGCAATTGGTTTATTATCTTAGGAGAGTTGAGATGTATCCAGCTTCTGCCGACAGAACAGATAAAACAATGGAGAAATAAAAAATTTAAACTTAATTAGCCGCTGCTTTAAAATATGATTTGTTTCATCCGTTAATCTCTGAAACAATAAAAATGAACTAGAAATTTATGTTTCAGTTAAAGGGTTTCCGCTATTTCCACGTTTGAATCCCAAGATTTTTTTTTAGTGAATCATGTTAGTACTGATTATATATCTAAAAACTATCTAACTCTACGAGATGGGCTAAAATAAAATATATATGTAACTTTTCATTATTGTAAAATATAATGAAAGAAAGAATGAGTGCACATAAATAATAGAAGAACACATAAGTGAGAAATATACAAACGCTGCTTCCCTGTATTATAAGAAAAGCTTCAAAACTTAGACAAGGGTTCCTCGTTGCCGAGAGAGTAAAAGAATTACTCTATCACAATGAAAATAAGGAAAAGGAAAGGGCGCCTGATGTCACTGTGGATAAAATCGAGGCTAATAACGAGAGGTTGTCACACTAGCTTTCACGTTAGACCACTACAGTCACGTGATGCTCTTTTCTTTTCTTGTAACGCATAGATTAACATACAAGGTGGGACATTTAGCCAAAATCTATAATGGCAACAGTACTAGTGTCACTACCGACAAGGGGGAAGAATTAACAAGCTTCCGAAATTTACCTATGTTGGTGAAATATGTTTACGCTCTATGTTTTGAATATCTATTCTTTCCTAAACGAAGCAGAGGCAGACGATATTGTATTTATATTTGATTTATTTAGTTTTTTTTTTTTTTTTTTTTTTTTCCCGTACTTGTTCTTTCACCTTTAACTTACAAAATGATAATATAAAAGAAAAAAGCCAGAAAATTCTGTTGAAAAGTTAATGAGATAAAACTGTAAGAAATTAAATTCGGTTATTGTGTTAATTTATTCACATCGAATGCAATTTTATCAAGTGTAATATAAGTATCTTTATGTTTTGCTTAATTTTTTTTTTTTTAACTTTTAGATTTATATACTAATTCTAAGAATTAAAAAAAAAAATCCTGTCTGTCATTTTATTATTATTTCTCATATGTTAATATCATAAATATTATTGAACTGATTGTACGTTATTTACATTAATAACAATCTTTTTATCTTATCTGTAAGGAAGTGAAAATGCGTAAATTTTGAAAGGTTATTGTAACGATTGCTCAAATATATTAAACTTCATAAATTAATAAAACATCGGCTGTAAAAAGTTTTCTACCAAATGGGAATATTTATGAAATTTTCTGGGACTTGTAGAGTGCAATATTTCGTATATTTTTACATTACACCATCGCTTTATGTAGCTTTAAATCGCATTATATCATATTTACTTAACGTATAATAATCAAGACGAAATTTTTAGCTTGTTTTTAGTTGCACTTAAAAAGTTCACCCATCATGTACGAAAAAAATATATACCCGTGCATGAACATAGAATAGATATTAGATGTACAGAATATAATATCTGTTCTATGTTCATGTATCGATGTAACATCCTATTTAAAACGTAAACATGCAGTGTCAAAAAAAGAAAGATCACAATAAGGTAGATGCTCAGTAACAAAAATATTAAAAGGATGGGAAGTTTCTTCCCCATTGTCATTAAAGGTGCCGCGATCGCAATCACATTACCATTACCATTACGCTCTATGGAAGTGTCCTATCTTGTATGTTAATCTACAGGGTGTCCCAAAAAGGAGTACCTATTTTTTAAAATGAATAATTAACAAACGAATGGAGTTATTAAAAAAATTCTTGCAGGAAACGGATGTGTGAAGTCTAGAATTTTGTTTAGAACGCTTTATTATAATAGTTCAAAATCTGACCGACAGATGGCGCTACAGCACATTTTGGTGGCTAAATGGCCAACGAATACACCATTGTGAAGAATTTACGCAACGACAACTACTGTTTCCCCTGAAATGGTTACTACTGAACTTTCACTGACCACGTCTACTTCTGTTTGCTCTTCAGGCATGCTCCGTTTGTTCATATAGCCACCAAAATGTGCTGTAGCGCCATCTGTGTCGGTCAAATTTTGAACTATTATAATAAAGCGTTCTAAACAAAATTCCATACTTCATACATTCGTTTCCTGCAAGAAATTCTTTTAATAACTCTATTCGTTTGTTAATTATTCATTTTTAAAAATTGGTACTCCTTTTTGGGACACCCTGTATGTTTTGACGCACCACGGCAGCCTGTCTTTTTCGTTAGCCTCAGGATAAAACTACTGTGGGTTACTCGTGGGATACCTGCCCGTCTTTATAACTACTGTACACAATTCAGACGAGATGATAGGACTACGATTAACAGATATGGGATACGAATGGATTACGTCACGATAACGATTCAAAACAATGATCGCAAAGGCAAAAATGTCGTAGGTATATTGATTGATGGAAATGTTTGTTTGTAAACATGTCCTTTCCTTATACCGGGTTCAACTCCCGGTAACTCCACTGCACGCATAAAGTGTACAATTCTTGGTTGTATTTGTGTCGTCATCCTGTTGATCATCTGTAACAAGACTGTCACCTTGTGTGTGGATTTTGGGAAAATGAATAAGAAGATATATATTGAAAGGAAGAAATTTGTGTCAAGAGTTGTATGAGTTCGAAGATTATGCATAAATAAAAATCATTCAAGACAATAGCCATACCAGCCAAAGATCTCAAAGAAACTCCCTCTAAATGTCAAATGACTTTTATGCATACACACCATTTTATACAACAGATAACATTAAGTTACACATAAATATAAATTCTTAAATCTCGAAGTAATAGGTTTTTAATAAGCCGATTAAGAACAGATTTCAGAGTTGTATTTGTACCAAAATAAATAAATATTAGTATATAAATATAAACTTCTTTTAAAGGCCACCCCTGTTCAAGGGCCACCTCTATTAAGGGCCAATATTTTTTAGAACGAACATTTCCCCCATATACATAATGTTAAATTTACTCCTGTTAGGAGCCTCCCCTACCCCTCATAAAAGCCTTTTTTTTTTTTTTCCACATTTGCCTTAAATCCTGAACAGGTGTATTGAATTCCTGAACCAAAAGATAAGAGTTAGATAAGCAAACAACTACACTTTCAACAAGGCAGGGTGAGACGGGGAGGACTTTGTAACACAATGAAAGACCACAAACTTTTTCTCAAGTGAGACAAACAGGTGTTCCTCACGCTTTTTTTTTTACCTTTCAACCTGTAGGGGTTGAGTTGGTGAGGAGAGTTGACCCTTTGTTGTAAGCACACAAAGGATAACAGGTTATCTAGAAAAACTGGTTCCACATTTACTAAAACTGTGAATGCCTATTGAAGCACAATTTTTACACAAGAAATTTTATGCTCGGGCTTATGTAAAATTTTTAATTATGGCACCTAAATCAAGCCAAAGAATACATTTGGATTTGAATGGCAAAATCAAAGTTCTTAGTTGTCATGATCAAGGAACATCTGCAAGAAAATTGGCTTCACACTTTAATTGCAGCAATAATCAAATAAACAATATAGTTAAAAACAAAGATAATTTTCTGAAAGAATATGCAGATTTTAAAAATCGCGGTATAAAAAGCAATAGAAATGAAAAATTTAGTCACCCCTATTCAAGAGTCACCCCTCATAAAGGCCAGTTTTAAATGGAACGGCGGGTGGCCCTTACAGAGAGGTTTCACTGTAATCCAGAACATTGAGAAAACTAAGAAAGGTAACAACCTACAAAGTAAAGTTTTATATTTGCGCCGTTAATTTTGAAAGTGGGGCGAGTCCATTTTAAGAAAAAAAATTAGTTAATGCTAAATCTTATTACAAATTAACGTAAAAATTATGTGTTTAATCAACTCACAATAAATATATTTTAAAATATTAGTATAAATGTGTTACTAGAAGTTTATCTAGCCAACGCTATTTCAAATGCGTTGATTTTGAAATCTAGCGAAGTCCACTTTGAATAAAATTATTTTTTATGTTGATTAATATTACCAAGCACAATCAGAATTTAGCATACCACAACTGAGGTGAATTGGCAACATTGGTAAAACATTGTTTTATCATAATTTATAATTACATACATACAAATTTAGAGGATTTTTTTCCATTTTTCCTATAAAATTAAATTTATTTTTTGATTTATTGCAACGTTTCAAAAAAAGAATGAAATGTTGAAATAAAATAAAGTATTCAATTTTTTGTTATTATAATTATACTCTATTCAAAAGAAAATCAACGTTTAAAACAAATCATTGCTTTTGAAAGTAAAGTAACTTACCCAAAAGTACAAAGAAAATAGCAAAGTCATTAACTGTACTTACCTAGAAAAAAAGGGAAAAAATTAAAAAATGGAACATTTTTACAAAAATAATAAAACAATCAATAAAATAATATAAGAAAAATCCATATTGAAATAAGCCTTATTGGGGGCCTTAATGGTATAAGCTTTGTTGGAACAATTGCCTTATTGGAAGTCTTATTGGAATACGCTTTAATATTTATAAGCCTTATTGGAAGCTGTATTGAATTAAAAGAATTAGAATAAGCCTTATTGGAATATTTCATTAACGCGCTAAAATGGATATGATTAATAACTTTTATTTCACGAGATATATTGCGTCATTCATCGATGAATCAATAAAACCTGCAGATAAGCAATATCTAATATTTTTAATTCACAATATGTTTGTCTTTTTTTTTTTTTTTTTTTTTTTTTTTGTTCTTTTCCATAATATGTGTGCATGCCCTTTTTATAAACCTGGGGTTCCTTGTAGTAGTATCGAGCAGGTTAAAAACTCACTATGACGTAATTATCTATCTTAATTATTATTACATCATTAATTTAATTATTATTACATCTATCATTATCTAAAATTAACACAACGTTTTATTCAAAATTTTAATTCATTATTCATGGATTAGTTTGCATTAAAAAAAAAAAAAAATCTCGATTCAACTAAAACAAATATACAAGCTGAACCAAAAATCCTTGTCAAATTTAGATTTAAAAAAAAAAAAACCCAGGTAATTAGCGTAGGTGCGGTTTCGACGAAAATGCTTTTCACTATCTAAAGTTCTTTTTAAACAAATTAAAATAACTAATTCCGAAATTTGCCCACATATGGCGATATGTCTTCAAAGCTACTGAAAAAGCATAAACTATAAGTAGCTATAAAGCATTTATTTTTTACAATAATATCCTATTTCAGTGTGTTGAATGTTACCATTTTGATGTGGTAAGGTAGAGATCTGCACGGGCCGGCCCGCGGGCCATACTTTTTTCTAAAGGCTCGGGCCGGACCGGGCCTAGTGACTACTCTTTACGGGCCGGGTCGGGCTCGGGCCTTGCTTTTTTATTGGAAGATCGGGCCGGGCCTAACTTTTTTTTCATGTACAGAGTCGAAACTGGCTTCATTCGTATTCTTCAAGGCCCAAAATTTCCAGTCCTAGTTTTAACCCAGCCCGTTTGAAAATCATTGACTCGGCGTGGCCTGGTCCGTTCAAAGTTCAGTAAAACTAGGCCTGGCCCAAAAAATTGTGCAAACAATGTACACATTTTTAAATCGCCGTTATCCTAAAATTAAACATTCAAATTTATTCTTTTTAAAGAATAATAGATTTCTACGCTTATTAAAATATAGCTAAATGAAAATATAATAAAACGTGTGAAAAAGAACCTACCTATGACGAAAACTTGTTATAAACAGAAAAACGTATTGATGCATGCAAAATTAATATACTAAAACGTAAGAAAAGGATATATAATGCATTTGCAACTCGCTAAGAAGGGAGTTGCCTATAACGAATTTTTATCTTCTTTTCTATGCAATTCTGTTTTAAAAGATTTTACTGTATAGCATTATTCAGATTTTTAACACATACATGGAATATGGATTAACGATATTAATGATAATTGAAAAATTTACATACAAGAAATAGAGATTGATTTAAAAAAATAAATATCGCAGCCTGCGCGAGTTCTATAAAAATGAAGATTATAAACATGAAAAAAAAAAAAAAAAAAAAAAAGTCAAGGTAAATATTTTAGGTCAGAACTCCTCGCACGAGACAAATTTTTAACCAAATCGATGTAAAAATCAATGTTTTGTAGAAATTCTGTTGGGCCGGGCCGGGCTCGGGGCGAACTTTTAACTTTGTTTCCGAGCCGGGTCGAATATTTTCTTTTATGAGTCGGGCCGGTCCAGGGCCTCGAAATTTCGGCCCGTGCAGACCTCTATGGTTTTGAAACTTGACAATAAATTGTACAAAGTAGTTTGACAATATAGTACCACCTACGGGCAACTTTAGGAACTTTTTTTAGAATCTGTTAAAAGAAAACTTTTGATTACGAGAAACATTTTCATCCCAACCGCACTCTCGTAAGCAAGTTTGACTTTTTATTGAATTTAAAAAAAGATTGGGACTTTTGGCTTACCATCTACATTTAAATGGAGGAACCTTCCATAATCGGAGTATTCTATAACTCTTAGTAACAAAGATTTTATTTAAAATGAAGCTAATAGGTATTCTGTCATGACTGTACATTAAATTCGTACAAAACGGATGAAGTAATCAGACAGCATTTCAGAGAAATGTCCTGAGCAAAATCTTCATAAATTCGGAAAGTAAAGAGTATTTTGCATGATAAACATGATCTAGCAAAATCTGAAACACCAGTGGATAAAATATTTTGAATGGGGACAAATGGAAATAACAAATGTAGCATATGAATCTCATCAATTCAGTATAAAAACTTCATATGTAACAGCGTAAAATTGAAATTTTGGAAAAGGATCAGTGAGATAAGCTATTATTTTATTCAAAACTAACTTACCAGATTTATGTTTTAATGATAATATAAATCTAACTATCACTCTACAATAAATGAAGAGCTCATATGATAAAGGCGGTATGCCCCACACACACACCAAAAAAAAAAAAAAAAAAAAGTGTTAATTATATGATTGAACATAACCAATGATCCTATACCATCTATCTATATATATATATATTACACTAACGTACGTGGCACAGAAATCGCGATTATTTGTTATTGTTTAATGGCAACGCCCGAGAAACGCATCTCATTGGTTACTGTGTAAAGTAATTTGGCAGGATTTAGGCGGAGGTAAATCCGGTTTATTTACATTTCGCGTTTAGTTATTTACGCTCTCTCTTTCGCTGCAGTTATGGAACGTCACAAGAATGCTTGAATTGCTAGATTGGATCGAGAATGGCGTCAAACACACAGCATAAGCGATCGGCAAAATAGGCTTAATAACCGTCGCATGGGCGAACGCGTAGCTTCTGAAATCCAAATTACTAATTTAAACGTTCCGGAGAATAACTGTGGATCTATAGTTATATTGGCGTGGTGTGTATATGACAACTGTGCCAAATAAATATTATTCATTGTTTGTTTATGAAGTCCACTCCAGTGTTATATTTTTCAATGACAGTCCCGGCACAGTTTCTGCCCGGGCAACGCCGGGCGGGTCAGCTAGTCTGTTAAATTAGTATTTGAAAAAAAAAAAAAAATATTCACAGAGATGATTTTAACTGATAAAGGAGGGATTTGACAACGAACGCAAATAGACATTTAGAACTTTACAGCTCATTTTTTCAAAATGATGATTGTATCATTTACCCCCTTTATCAACTAAGCTCTTCATGTGTGTAATATTTTTGAAAATATCCATTTTTAAAATACGATCACTCATTTATCGTCACCTCAGAGCAGAAATAGAACATCTAGTAATAATAAACAAATTGGAAATTGCACGTCAAACGTGGCAAATGAGGTGCGTTCGTACTATAACTATTTTTATAAATATCTTTGCACTGTATATTGTACTGAATGTATATTTTAGTAAGCTTCATAAGTGCGTATCCATTTCATTCTGTTCGAAAGGCTGTAACATCATTAAAATGCACTTGAAATAATTTTATCCCATTGGCCGTCATGTAAAGGAAAACTTTTGACTGTCCCTGTCATTAAACTATACAACCGATTTTCATTAAATTTGAAGAGACTCAACAAAATTATGCATCAATTATATATTTTAAATTTCAAACGATTCGGTTGGGTAGTTTTTGCGCAGTTATTTGCAGACAGACGGACGGACGGACTGAACGACGACTATAAATGCTACGTATTTATATAATTACGAACGCACCTAAAAATGAGATGTCTGACTTACTGCTATGAGAAACTGTGTTTGCATCTAGTAGAACAACTTCTGAAACAAAATTATGTTCAATACATGAGTTTTATAAAAATTTACTACTATTCCACTAGATGCAGACACAATTTTTCATAGCAGTAAGTCAGACATCTCATTTTCAATTATTACTAGATGTCCCAGGTGACGATATACTAACTTTGTACAAACTAATGATGAAACATTCTCATCGTACATTTTGCTCGTTTTAACTGTACTCGTTCAACTGTATATAAAAAGTTATAATAGCTCGTTTTAACTGCGAGTTCAACTGTATATAAAAAGTTATAATAGCTCGTTTTAACTGCGAGTTCAACTGTATATAAAAAGTTATAATAGCTCATTTTAACTGCGAGTTCAACTGTATATAAAAAGTTATAATAGCTCGTTTTAATTGCGAGTTCAACTGTATATAAAAAGTTATAATACTTACTGGGTACAAAATGGCATCACGATGTCAGTTGTACATAAAAATTTCACGACCCCAGTTGAGAGTTAAGACTGTTTTTAACTGCTCTGCCCAACAAGCGCAAAACGTTCTGACACATTTACCAGGGGTCTGTCCAGACTTTTCTCACAGGGTCCTGTTTTTGTGAAAATGTGAAGTTTTTTTTTTTTTTTTTGTGAAAATTCTAGTCATAATTTTGTGAATTTTAAATTATCAATGCCTTCATGCTCTATCCTTCATATATAAAAAGCTAAATAATATGCTCTTTGGTGAGTTAAACTACTTACTTACAGGCCAGATTTTATTTTTAAATGACTAAATTTGTGAAAAGTTCAATTTGAAGGTGAAAAAAATCTGTGAAAGGTCTATTTAAGAGACAAATAATTTTGTGAAGGTCCTGTTTTGGGATAAAATGTTTTCTGAAGTGTCCTGTTTGGGGATAAAAAAAATTGTGAAGGGTCCTGTTTGGAGAGAAAAAAAATTGTGAAGGGTCCTTTAAAGGACCTAAAATTTTCCTAAACATATCCCTGTTTACAAATTCATTTTTTAACGGAAAGATATAAAATTGGAAAGCCTGGCCATGGAAGCGATTGGGAATTTAACTTTTTTTTTCCATTTTTTGATCCATCAATTACCTATTGAGTTATAAGCGATTTCGATCACATGACAAACCCGTTTTTCGCCCGCTCTTGAGGGATTTTTCTACTTTCGCGCGGAAATTCGGTCCAAAACGTCCACTTTGACATCATTTTCTGAAAGATCTATTGCGTTTGCAAAAAAGGGGAAAAAACAGCACGATGACATAGTTTCTGAACAACAACACCAGCTCGTTTCATGCATTTTCGAACAAAAATAAATTAAAACTTGTGCCAGGATGTTGCCCTTTTTGATTTGAGAACAACCTTAATGAAATAAAAGGGAAACAGAATGGCGCAACTCAGCTGGTCTGGAGAATTTGACCTTAAGTAAGAAAAATGAGGCTAACTTTTGAATACTGCTCCTTCGATTTATCTTTTCTTCCCGAAGAAAAAAAAATTAAATTTTTACGGAAGAGGAGAAGTTTTAAAATTATTGATGAATATTTAACTTACTTAAAGCGGTTTTTGAATTTTTAAATGGGCCGCCGCAGTAACCTGATAATAGGGCGAAAATAATATTTAAAAAACATTGACCGTCGTCATAACATAAATCATGAATAAAGGAACATTAAAACAGCCTCAAGATGCTGAAAAAGTTATAGTTAAATTAAAATTTTAATAACATAACGAGCAGCTGAATAGTAAAATGTGTAACTAGGAAAAACAAAAGGAAATAGATTGAACGATTTTTAAAAATCACACATAAGATGATATAATTTAAGAGAATTCTTTTTTTTTTCAGCGAGAGATTTTAAAGTAACTTATTTAATAAGATTTTAAAGTTCATTTATTTAATAAAGTAATTTATTTAAGAAGCAATTTGCGGAAATTGTGAAATAAATATACATGTTATCATAAAAAAAAAATTAAATACAGATTACATAAAACAGTTTTGCATAAAAAAATAGTTTTAGTCTTTATTAAATATAAAGGCTTAAAAAAAAGAGTGGGGAGGCGGATATAAATTTTGGTCAATTTAGTGAATGACTAGCAAATAAAGAGCTTCATTAAAGTTCACTGAATTTAACTATTCGATTTTGAATTAGAACATTTCTAGTTTAATACAGTAATTTATTTAACAATTTGCAACATTTTTTTTAAAGTAGGGCGGGAGTAAATTTTGGTCAATTTAGTGGATGATTAGTAAATAAAATGCTACAATAAAGTTCTTATAATTTAACTATCTGATTTTTCACTAGAAAGTTTCTTGTTTAATTATTAGGCAATTCAATAAGATGCTAGACATTATATATATATATATATATAAAATCTGATGACATATATAATCTGAAAGGAATTGACAATAAAAATGGATGCTACAAATCTATAATATAGAACTGTATGTATAAAATAAAGTGTCTTATTCTTAATTACAAGAATCAATATGGAAGAAGAAAGGAAGAATATGGATTCCGAAAAAATTGAAAAACTTATATAATGAATTACGATTTCAAGAGTACAGAATTCAATGATATAAGCAAATCGGTTGTTTTCTGTGAGAAATTTGAATTTTTTTTTTCTCCTGTACACAAACAACCAGTATAACCAAAAGAATAGTTTCAAGATGAAAACAGAACATTGTCAAATAGTATGAAATGGAAAAAAAAACACACAACCCATTAACTATTTAATTTATATCAATAGAAATCTTACACAACATACCGAATAAATTCCCAGTTGATTTTCAAAATATCTTCCCGCACATGGAATCCAAAAGCATGATAAGATTAAGGTGAATAAAAAAGTTAAGTTAACACAGAAATTAAAACCTATGGATTCAGTTAATTCATTTTGAAATACCGTGATAAATTCAATTAATATAATATAAATAGAAAATAATTACATTATTTAAAATACCTAAAAACAATTTTAAATTGTTTAATATCAATTTTACAATATTGCCAATATTCAGCGTACAATACCACCTGGTGTAAAAAATTAAAATTATTACTTTAATAGAAGCTTTAAAAGACAAAATTTTTTGGTGCTGCCATCTATTATTTTATTTTAAAACTATTATTATTATTCAAATGTCACAAAAAGAAGAACCTAATAAAAGCTAATGAAATTAAAATATATCAATTGCATTGCTACACAAATCCTAATATAAAAATAATACCATACTATATATCATTATTCAAAAAAATTTAAATAAATTAAATGTTAATAAAATGCTTTCAATATATTCCATTACCTTACCCATAAAATCTACACTGAGAAATTAAATAATTTTATAACATTGATAATATATAGAATATATAGCTATATGCTATAACATAAAATAAATTATATATAATAAAAATATAAAAAACTTTAATAATTACTATTACATATAAAAAATGAACAGGAAAAAAAATAATAAAACAAAAAATGGATGTTTATAGAAGATTGTAAGATTCTAAAATTCCCAATAGCCTAAAGATCACAAACATAGTGTGTGAATTATCTTCATATTAGCCATAAAAAAGCTAAAAAATATGATTGTGACAATCAAACACATTAAACCGATAATTAATCATGGAATACAAATGGATGAAAATAAAACAATATTAAAAAGTATACAGGAATAATAATAAAAACTATTTACCCAATTTTAATACATTCAGTATAACTTTAGTTATATCAAATAAACTTATATGCATAATAATCACTAAAAAGATGGTATACTATTATTAATTAATATGATATTGTCCTGAGTAGACTAAAATTTAAAAACAAGTTAATACTGAATTTGATTAACCCTCCGTCTACCAGACGGGTCCATTGGACCCGACAGGTACATACAAAATATTCATTCAAACCAGAAATTTCTTTAAAATAAACTAAGTATATAAACCAGACAAAAATAAGGTAAATAAATAAGTTAAATAGTTTTAAATAAAAATTCTGGTGTAGAACGTTTTATTAAAACTTGAATAAAATTCCCGGTAGATCTAGGGTTAAATAAGTTAAATTTAATATGAATTGAAATAAAAAAAAGAAAATGTCACCAATTACATATAAAACATCAAATCAGCATCCATATAAAATACGTATTAGAAATGTAGTTATAATACAAAAGCCTCTTTTTTTAAAATATATATATATATAAGTAATTTATTCAACAAGCAATTTTCAGAAAGCTACACAAACTCTGAAAAAAATGCAGGTTATCAATAAAAATTTTGAAACCCAGCATGCATAGCATAGTTTTGCATTACAAAATAACAGTTTTTAACCTTTATTAAGCAGAAATTTATAACTCTTTTTCTTTAGCAGTGGGGGGGGGGGGGGTAAATTTTGGTCAATTTAGTGGATGACTAGCAAATAAAGAGCAGTAATAAAGTTCGCAGAATTTAACTACCTTGATTTTCGATATAAATGTAGTTTATTAATTAAAAAAAAAAAAAACACAGACTGCATAAAATAGTAGTTTTGCATCGCAAAATAAGAGTTAGCTTTTATTAAGTAGAAATGTATACCTCTTTTTCTTAATTTTGAATAATTTAGGGGATGACAAATAAAAGACTATAATAAAGTTCGCAGAATTTAACTACCTTAATTTTTCGAAATAAATTAAGTTATCAAAAGTATAAGAATTAAAATAAGTTATCAATAAAAGTTTTGAAAGCCAGATAACATAAAATAGTAGTTTTACATTACAAATTAGAGTTTTAGCCTTATTAATAGGAATTTATTTATCGAAATTTATCCCTCTTTTTCTTTAAAAGTGGGGGAGGGTAAGTAAATTTTAGTCAATTAAGTGGATGACAAGTAAATAAAGGGCTATAATTAAGTTAGCAGAATTTAACTACCTCGATTTTACATTGGAAATCTTCTAGGTATAAATAAAAAAATATGATGAAAATAACATTACCATCTCAAAAGATTCAATTTTAACCTTAAAAACGATGAAACTTTGATATTCCTTCTTATTTTGATTAAATTTTGGCTATAAAGAACAGTTTTCTAGAAACATGAACACCAATTAAATTAGCTAAAGGAGACTAGAAAGAGTTAAAATAATTAAAATAAATTGAAGTTTGATCGTGGAGTAGGAAACTTTTAATTAATTTGTACCATTATTTCTTTTGCATTTATTTATTTATTTATTTTTGCTTCACAAAAACAAAAGGTATTTGTTCAATTGTAAAAAAATAAATAAATAAAAATAAGTAATTTTATATGCGACAAAATTATTCTTGCAAAACAAGTTTTACAAAACGACATTTTCTTCTTTATATTTATTATTACGTTGTCTCTCTATCTGAACACCACCCTCCGCCCCCCGAAAAATATCTATTTATATTTAGGTATGGTTTATAGAGAATTTAATTTCCTAAGTTTCAAACATTATAAAAAAAATTTGAATAAAAAAATAAATTCTTTTCGTCACTTCCAACTTTTTTGGTCTTCGCAAGCGGTGATTAATAATATTGATGATAAATCGAATCCAGGGATCCATTTAGGAAAATTTTAGTTGCTTTAAAGGAAAACTTCACAATTTTATAAAAACAGGACCTTATGAGAAAAGACTGGACAGAATCCTGCAAGCTATCTTCAGGGGTGAAACGTTTTTGTGAAAAACTTTCCACATTTGTGAAAACTCTAATCATAGTTTTTCGAAATTGAAATAATCGTTATATTCAGGTTCTTCTTTATACCAGGGGTGCAGAAAATGTTTTTACTCCCAACATTTCCCCTAATCCACATGAAAATTTCCCTAAAATTTTAAGGTATGTTATAGGTAAATGCTGTATTATCGTAGGTACAGAAATTTTATTTTTCCAATATTTCTCAACTTAATGCGCGAGTATATATAGCTGGGGTGATTCTAAGTGAAAAAAATTTCTGAAATTCACAGCAAATTTTCTGAAAAGTTAAGAGCAGAGTGGGGGAAGGAGGGGATTCCTCCCAGCACTAACTATGTTTTTTTTTCCGCAGCCATTTGACGAAATTGCGGTTGTTTCGCGATCTTTTGTCAAAATTTGCGGTTTTTCGCGATCTTTTGACGAAATGTGCGTTTATTTTGCCTTCCTTTTGATGAGTTTTGCGGTTATTTCGCCTTCCTTTTGACGAAATTCGCGGTTATTTCGCCACCTTTGACGAAATAAGCGGTTGTTTCGCCATCTTTTGACAAAATTTGAGGTTGTTTCGCGATTTTTTGGATGAAATTTGCGTTCATTTCGAGATTATTTAAAGAAATTTGCGTTCATTTCGCTATCATTTGATGAAATTTGCGAGTTCTTTTCGCGTTCCTTTGACGAAATTCGCTGTTATTTCGCCATGTTTTGACGAAAATCGTGGATGTTTCGCGATCGTTTGACGAAATTTGCGGTATTTTGCGATCTTGTGACGAAATTCGCGTTTTTTCCGTAATTCTTGGACAAAATTCGCGGTATTTTTATGTCCGAATTTTCAGATGAATGAACGATTTTTTTTAAATTTTCGGAACCGAATGCCTTAATTTTTCGGAAAATTCGGAACAGAATCACCCCTTATATACGGTACATATTATTCTCAGATCGATTTTGTGAAAGTCACCATACGGATATTTTTATTTGTAGTGAAAATTTTCTGTCTCGGGAAATTATGGAATTTGTTGTTAAAACCGAAATCAATTGTATATGTTTCTGCAAAATTTCCCCAGGCTTTTAAAATTTCCCCCGATCCTAGATCGGACATATTCTGCACCCCTGCTTTATACATTTTTAAGAAGATATGTGTACATAAAACACATATATTTTCTTTACATATGTAAAAGTGACCGGCCAGATTTCATTTTTAAATGACTTAATTTGTGAAAGATTCAGTTTAAAGGTGAAAAATTTTTGTGAAAGTCCAATTTTTAATACAAAAAATTTGTGAAGAGTCCTGTTTAAGGTGAAAAGTATTTTGAAGGGCCTTTTTTAAGATAAAAATTGTTGTGAAGGATCCTTTAAAGGACCCAATTTGTTCCTAAATAAATCCCTGATCTTACAAGGAAGGTCTCCATACGGGCATACTCAGAAAAATCTGAAAAAATTACAGAATGTTCTTCTCATATGGATATATATGTCTGTAAAATTTTTTTTTGACGGAACCCCGGTGCAGCGTCCGTAAAAAAATTACGAAATTTTCGCTTATTTGGCGATTTATCGCCGGTTGGCGAGGGAAAAAAATACGCTTTTATGTAGGGAAAAACTTGTTATGTTGAATTTGTTTTTATAAGTTTAATTTAAATAACTTTAGTTTTGCCATTTTTAATTTGTTTTAACTATAGTTTTGTCATTTTTAGTTTGTTTTAACTATAGTTTGTCATGTATATTATTTATATGTATTTATAATAAAATTTAAATATCATATTTTACGATTTAAAACAAAACTTAAATTGATTTAAATTATTTAAAGCTCAAAAATAAGGCAGATAGAGCACTGTCGATTTGATTTTGTTGCTATGGAAACGACTTCGTCTTCGGTATGGAAATGTATTATGGCAATCAAATGTCAGCTGCCTATAACTTAAAATAGATATCTGCAACTTGTAAAGCATAGAAAATATTTTTACAGTGATAAAATTAAATAACTACAGCAACGAACAACATATATATGTAATATAAAAAATATATAATAACCTCTTTCATTGATTAAGTTTAAATTCATTAAAAACCGTGCATTCTAAAAAAAAAACAATTAATAAACAATTTTCAGATGCATTAAAATCGTTTGCTTTTGGCGAGGAAAAATCCTGCTCGCCAAATCGCGTCTCACTTTCGTATTTTCGCGCCAAATATTCGAAAGTATTTTATTTTTTTACAAACTTTCTACTGAAATTCCGCCGTTAAATTTGACGGATCCCTTACTACATACATGAGTAGTTTCACTACCATTTTTTTCAACATATTCTGGGTATGCCCTGTAAGGAGACCTTCCTTGTTAGTGCCGTAATTGATGATAATCATCATGTATCACATATGCATAAACAATTGTGTTTAAAAATTGCAGTTTCAAGTAGAAAAATAATATATTGACTGAAGCACAAACCTTCAAAAGTGAAGACTTTTATGTCAATGACGTATTACGGAACTTCATCCTTAAATAAACCTTTTGTAATCTCTACAATGTTAATGCAGCATAATTATTAACTGCTGTAGTTTCGATCTCTATTGCAGACTCCTTGGCGAGCAGACGACAAAATGTGTGAAATGAACTGAAAAGAACTTATTGTCTATTTAAGTTGTTCCATGTATTCTTTTGAGTTAGAAGTTTGATCGCACAATGATAATGGGCAAATATTGATCCTCTGCAAATAATTTGTTTTTTCGTGCCAGTGATCGATGTAAAATTTATTAAAGACTTGTTAGTGGTGATTGTGCTTGTATTCATAAGTAATATAATATAAATTACATGTACGAAACATATTTACTGAGTTACTGGGTAAAAGCACATTAAAATGCTATAATAGAGGATTTATAATAATGAAGGACTGTTGCCAGATGTATACACATTAAACAATGGTTGCCGCATGCAACACAAAATAAAAACAAAATAAGATCAGAATCCTAAATTTAGGACAATAAAAATAAATTATAATAAAATTTAAATGTTGTGCTTCTAAAGAGACAATTTTCAATTCAATTAATACTTATACAAGAGGTTGATTATTATAAAGGCGTTAATAACTCACGAATGAATAAAGATAATTTTTATAAGTTTTATAGCTTGCAGTGTTCCCCGGACCCGTGATAATAACCTTAAATAGAACTCAAATGTGGACGATTTTATATATTTAACCCGATTTTATATGAATTTATAGTTTTAAATAAAATATTCTCGAAAAAATACATATATTTAGTGGTAAAAACGCTCGTAAGAAGGTTTTTTTTTTTTTTTTTTTTTTTTTTTTTTTTTTTTTTTTTAACCACTTAATGTCGTTTCATAGATTAAGATATATAATATATGTATAGTTATTGTTATCCGAATTCATTAAAATTTTTATCGGTTATTAATACAACGATTTTGCAGCCCCTGTAAAAATTTCGTGAAAAAACTCTCCGAAATTTTAAACTGTTATAAATATAACTGCATCGAAGCACTCTTTAAAATTTCGTGAAAAAATGTGCATATTTAGTAGTGAAAACATGAACCGCAGCTTCGCCGAAACACCTCGCTTACGTTTTCATCAAAAATTTCTCTCTTTAAAAAAAAAAAAAAAAAAATACTTCTAGTCGTCCGAACGTTTCAAAATGTTTGTGGGTATTGTAAATCCGGCCGGGCGAAGTGCTCTAAAAAGATAGTGATGAAATACGGTTTAGTTACTTTTAGCATAGAAAAAAAGTTCGTCTCCGGGAGGCGCGAACTATTTGAAAGAGAAATTTGTATTTTGGAAAACCGATTGCACCGTCGGAAAGAAGAAAGTCTCAGCTTTAAACAGATAACTTTTGTTAACAGGTGTCTACGAATTTGAGCCCTAGGGGAGCGTTGCCGAAAGGAGAAAAAGTGAAAAGCGAAAACGACACTTTTTGATTTTTTTTTTCAAAGGGTAAATAACAATATTTTTTCGAACTGATTGCGACGCCTGAAATGAAAAAGTGCGAAATTTAAGAATGTCTTCCTTTATTCCTCATCTCGAATGGTTTGGCCGTATTTTGAATAAAAGGTAATAAAGATTTAAATCAGATTACTCAAACAGATTTATTTCAGTAAAAAAGTATTAACCTGTTACAAATAGAGGGGACATAAAAATTGGACATACATTAAAATTTCATTTATGTCTGTTTTGTACAGATGTATGCCAACATCATCATTAAAAAAAAAAAAAAAACAATTAATACTTAAAATAATTTTTTTTTAAAGGAACTATTACCTCATTTCATTTTGACAGTTTAATTTTTTTTTAAAGGAACTATTACCTCATTTCATTTTGACAGTTATATTACCTATCTTTGAGCCATAATTGATGGTGATACATCATACCAGGTGAGACCTATAAGTAAGGTGAATGCCCCATTCTGTTGAAAATATAAGAAGTCCGATGCGCTGATACATTCACTATTACGTTCTTCCCTGTCTTACGTAAATTTTGCACTTCGTTCTCAAAATTTCTCGGTAGATATTTGTTCGTGCGGTAGCTGCAAAGTAACAGTTGTTAGATGCCTTGGATCATGAAGCTCAGAGTCAGTATGAAATGCGAGAACACTCAAGCGCCTCGTTGCGCATATTAATGGTGTGTGACCACAACTTGCTCCTGCTGGATCATGCAAGTGGTAATTATTGGACAATAATGTACGGCCTCATACTGCTACATATGGGAAACGATTTCTCGCCCTGCATCAGATTACTGAGTTGTTCGACCCTCCATATTCCCCTGATGTTTCGCCACCAGACTTTTTCTTGTTTCAAGAGTGAAATCCGAACTGAAAAGACACAGATTTGGAAACATTTCATATATCCAAGCTGCTGTCACTAGGTAACCCCTTCGCAACGAGCGTCTTTTACAGAATTTTTCATCTTTTATCACCAGTTTTGCAAAACAGAAAATTTGGCCTAATTAAATCGAAAAATGCCCTAATTAAATAAGGCAAAATTTACAATAAAAAAATAACTGGTTAGAGTAGTCAAGGGTTCTAAACACCTTATGCGGCACGTATACGTGACGCTCGTCCCCAAAGGGTTAAAATTGTAGCGAAGGAAGACTATTCCAAAAATTTCCAACACTTGTATGAACGTTGTCAGAAATTTCTTCGGGCGGGGATATTTTGAAAGACGATAAGGTTCTTTTTTGCAAATATATAATACTGTAATATTTCTGTGATGAGTCACCTTATTTACTGATCACACCTTCTACATCAACAATTACTTTTACAGAAAAATTCCAACTTTCAGTGTAAAATCATTCACTGAAATACATAACTTAAAAAGACTCGATAATTTATTTTTATTCCAAAGTTTCAAAGATGTATTACAGATTAAAGCTTTTGTTATTTCGGCAACACATTCATTATGTTAAGGCAGCTTAATTACCTAACAAAACAGCAAAATAAGAAAATTCCTTGACACTAGAGTCAGTAAAGGAGAAGAATAATAGACAAGCAGCCCTACATTTTTAAGATTGTACGAGGTTTTTCAACATATAATAAAATTTAGAAAGAAAGAAAAAGTTGCTTTCTGATAGATAGTTCTAGTTGTGCAAGGAGAAAGTTTATTTTCTAAGAATACATCGCCGTAGACAATAAAGTGGAAAATGTGAATTTATTGCCCTGTAAAAAAAAAAAAAAAAAAAAAAGCACGAAGCAAGTAAATCACATTTTTCACCGAGAAAAAATGTTGCGATGAGGAGCAAATTTGACTTCGAATACACAAGATTTTAATTTATACACTTATGATTGTAATCAATTTTCTGTCAAAAATTACAATTAGTTTTATTGCGTATATGTTTCTTTTTTCTGGCCTGAAAATTGATAAACATTTAGTAAAATTAATTCATACAGATATACTGAAAGCTTTTATTTATTTTCTTTTACAATAAAATAGTTTTAATAAACGTAGTAACGAACAAAATCAGATTACTGAAACAGATTTATTTCAGTAAAAAGGTACTATTCTGTTAACAGATATCGAAGACATAAAACATGTGCTTTTTTTAACCCTTAAATGCCTGATTTTTCAAAAATCATTGTAATAATGTTTTTCGGCTTGCATTTTTAAAATAAATCATGGGAAAAATACTTAAAAAAATCATATTTTGTTTTAAGTATGGTTTACGGCTAAAAAACAGGTTGCTACTAATCGGCAATACTGTCTTTAATTGAAAAAATAATTTTCCCTGATAAAATTCTATATTATTAAACACACAAGAATTTTAGGAACTATAATAAGAAATAAATTTTACTTGCTCACTGCAGAACAAAATAGGGTATTTCACAAGCTTCCAAACAAAACAGAAAAACAAGTAGCAGCAATTAAAAAAATAAATCTATCTTTATCCTTAAACAGCACAAATGTTGCCATCTATCTACATGTTGAAAATCAATTTAATAATATTTTCAGAATGTATTTTATTGGTAACATTAGGCATTATAGCTTCAATATTATTCTAATAGTAGTTTACAGATTAAATTGGGTATGTTACCGAAAAGCAACACCCGGCATTTAAGGGTTAAAACCTTATTAACTAACCTTCATTCGAACTAAGTCTGTTATCGGCCAATACATGCCAACATCATTTAAAACAATAATACTTAAAATAATTGTTAAACAACAATAATAATAATAATGACAATTAACTCAATTCATTTTGGCAGTTGCATTAGACATATTTGAGCCATAACACTACCCAACATCAAAAATGTTTCGGGCTTAAAAATAGTTATTTCTGAAGTATTTTGTCTCGCTAAACACGAAAATCAACATAAAAAGTTGAGATTAGCTCTTGTTTTCAAGATAGGAACTAACTTGAGAAATCTCACTATGGCTGTTTTAAGGGAAATCGAATGTTCGGAAGTTGGTACTCTTAATAGCTGCAATTTCCCTCAACTGCATTTTTTGTGTAGAATCTTTTTGACGTTCTTTTTCCGCAGCAGATATAAGCACCTTCCCTGGGACCGAGCGTCTTTTGAACCGGTGAGAGCATCAGTAGAACGAAAAAAGATAACAGTGCACGTTTGAAGTGACATTCTCTGCTATTCGCCTGACAACTAAAGGTAAGCAATTTGATTATAGCAACTGTATCAGTCTAATCGACATTATCCATCACTCTATTTGTCCTTTTGAATAAAGTTTCAAATCTTTAAGGCCACTTTGGATTTTAAAACAAGTAAAAATTGCTGTTTTGAGGCTATATTTCAATTACGATTTCTGACATTTTGATCAAAGAGCTTGCAATTTCAACAGGTGTAGTGGATGTCTATTAACACGGTTGGTATCTTTTTTTCAGAAAAAATATGGGCTTTTAAATACAAAAATGAAAAAAAAAATAAATTTGACAATTTAAAATCGAATTACGATTCAAAAACTATTTTTTCAATACTTGTTATTTCAGAATTAATCACTCAAACTAAAGTTTAAAATTTTCTTTTTTTGTCAGAAAAATATGGGCTCTCAAATACAAAAATGAAAAAAAAAAAATAAATTTGACAATTTAAAATCGAATTACGATTTAAAAACTATTTTTTTAATACTTGTTATTTCAGAATTAATCGCTCAAACTAAAATTTAAAATTTTCTTCTTTCAGATCAGAATACCACGGAAGTGTGTTAATGTCGCGAACCATTAGCCCAGTAGTAAAGACAGCTTACTTCCATTACTTCGGTGTGAAAGTAGGTGACCAGGATAAACCATGGGCCCCACATGTTTGTTGTAACTCTTGCTCAGTGAGACTGCGAGACTGGCTGAATGGGAAGAAACGAACAATGAAGTTTGCTGTACCCGTGATTTGGCGTGAGCCAACAAACCACGTTGACAATTGTTATTTCTGCTTGATGCCCTCCATGAATCGAGGTTGGACAAAAAAGAAGGAATCGGTACAGTATCCCAGTGTTCCATCAGCCATTCGGCTCGTTTCTCACTCGGCTAATCTGCCAATTCCTGAACAACCTCAAAATTATGAGATTGAACAGGATGATGCTGTAGAAGAAGACGTCACTAGACCTGGGACTTCCCATGACCCAGATTTCGAGGCAGAAGATTTGGATGAGCCTCACAGACTAAATCAGACAGAATTGAATGATTTCGAAAGAGATCTTGACTTGCCAAAGGAGAAAGCAGAGCTTCTGGCATCAAGACTGAAGCAATGGCATCTACTCCAACCAGATGTCAAGATCACAGAATACAAGACTCGTCATAAGAATCTTCTTTATTTCTTTGAGAAGAAAGAACATGTTGCTTGTACTGATGTTAATGGTTTGATGAATTCCATGAACATAACTCATGATCCACGAAAGTGGGGGTTATTTATAGACTATTCCAAACTTAGTTTGAAAGCAGTCTTACTACACAACAGCAAGATTATTCCTTCCATTACCATTGGACATTCCGTTCACATGCGGGAAACTTACGGGAATGTGAAATTACTTCTCGAGTCAATCAAATACGAGGATCATAAATGGCAGATTTGTGGTGAGTTGAAAGTAATTGCTTTACTCCTGGGAATGCAATTAGGCTATATCAAGTACTGCTGTTTTCTGTGTTTGTGGTACAGTCGATATAGAAACTCTCACTACAAAATGGACTTCAAGAAATCTAAATCCCGGGGAAAGAAATGTCCAAAATGAGCCTCTAGTTGATCCAAAAAACATTCTGATTCCACCCCTGCACATTAAGCTGGGATTAATGAAGAACTTCGTGAAAGCCATGAACAAGGATGGAGAGGCTTTCCAGTACCTTAGAGCGAAATTTCCAAGACTGAGTGAATCAAAGGTTAAAGAGGGAATCTTTGTGGGCTTTCAAATCTGCACAATAATGAAGGACCCTGCTTTTGATAAAGTTTTGGAAGAGAAAGAGAAAGCAGCCTAGGAAGCCTTCAAAGGTGTTGTACGAAGATTTCTAGGCAACAGAAAAGCCGAGAACTACCAACAGTTTATGAAAGAACTACTACAAAAATACCATGGCCTTGGATGCAACATGTCTCTGAAACTTCATTTCCTCTACTCCCATCTTGATTTTCCCCCTAAAAACTGCGGAGCTGTAAGCGATGAGCACGGTGAAAGGTTTTACAAAGATATTTCTGTAATGGAACGCAAATATCAGGATCATTGGGATGAGTCAATCCTGGCCGACTACTGCTGGACTGTTACAAGAGATGCTTCGACGTTTACATACAAGAGGCAATACAAAAGGAAACGTTTGCAAGAATAGGCTAAAAACAACCACTGCTTTCTAAAAAATGAACATTGTTTAATGAAACATGCCTATTGTATTGTATTTATTACATAGGATTTTTTTTTCTTCTTCAATTTCCTTTTAAATCGATGTGCGGGATGTTGTGTGTCTTTCTCCAGTGGGCTGTATTGTATCTTGAAAACAAGAGCTAATAAAAAATTTTCATTTACATATTCGTTTTTCTCAACCCAAAATTAGTAAGAATTGACTATCTAGAACCAGGAAACTGACAAAAATATTTTTTTTGTTGGGTAGTGTAATTGATGGTGATGATATACATAAAAAATTACTTTTACTTAAAAATTCCGATTTTAAGTGAAATTATTCATTGACATACAAGTTAAAAAAATTTATTTTTATTTCAAAATTTAAAAGAAGTATTACATGATTACATTCCGGAATAAAGCTTTTATTATTTCTTCAACACATTCATTATGTTAAGCCAGCTTAATTACCTAACAAAAGAGCAAAATAAGAAAATTCCTTGTAACCAGAGTCAGTAAAGAAGAAGAATAATAGATAAGTCGCCCTACATTTTTCAAACTGTATGAGGTTTTTCAACGTTTAATAAAGTTTAGAAAGAAAGAGAAAGAGGCCTTTTGATAGATAGATAGTTCTTAGTTGTGCAGGGAGAAAGTTTATTTTCTAAGAATATATCGCAGTAGACAATAAAGTAGAATATGTGAATTTATTGACGAAGTAAGTAAACCACAACTTTTTCACTAAGAAAAAAAAGTGCGATGAGAAGGAAATTTGAATTTAAATGCACAAGATTGGAATTTATACATTTAAGATTGTAATCAATTTTCTGTCGAAAATTACAATTAGTTTTATGCGTATATGTTTGTTTTTTCGTGCCTGATAAGGGATAAACATTTAGTAAAATTAATTCATACGATTACTTACAGATATACTGAAAGTTTTTTTTTTTTTTTTTTTTTTTTTTTTTTTTTTTTTTTTGCAATAAAATATTTTTTAAAAAAAAGGTAACGAGCAAAATCCGATTACTGAAACCGATTCATTTTAGTACAAATGTACTAATGTACTATCCTAGTAACAGATGTCGAAGACATAAAAATTCTACTTTAAAATTTCACTTCAGCCTGTTATTGAAGATGCATGCCAACACCCTCATTTAAAAGCAATAACACTTACAAAATAATTGTTAAACAACAACAACAATAATAATAACAAGTCCGAAATTGTACGCCAAACGTGGCAAATGAGGTGCGTTCGTACTATAACTAGTTATACAATTCAGATCTTGGTGCAATAGCTGTTGCACTTTTATGCAAAAATGCACGAATACACTATTTATTACAATTCTATATAAATAAATTCAGTAATACGGAAATAATAGGACTCCATCTTAAATAGGACATCATCACCATGGCAACCTAGAATCGTTACCTATCATGGGATACCACTTAATTCATTACGTATGACAGGATTTAATAGAATGAAGAAAACTTTTATTAATATCTTTTTAAGTTTCGATTCGATTTTCATAAAATTTGGAATGACTCGACAAACTTATGCAACGATTCTATATATTAAGTTTCAAATCATTCGGGTGGGTGGGTAGTTTTTGCGCTGTTATATGCAGACAGACGGACAGATAGACGGACGGACCAGAGGACGACTGTAGGTGCTACGCATTTATATACTTAGGAATTCGCCTGATAATAATGACAACTAACGCAATTCGTTTTGACGGTTATATTAGCCATCTTGTAGTCATAATTGATGATGATGATATATATCAACAATTACTTTATTTAAAGTTCCGATTTTAAGTGTAAAATTATTCACTGAAATGCATAAAAACTATGAAAAATTCATTTTTATTTCAAAGATGCGTTACAGAATGCATTCTGAAATAAAGCTTTTGTTATTCCGACAACACATTAATTATGTTAAGGCAGCTTAATTACCTAACAAAAAAACAAAATTAAGGAATACCTTGTCACCAGAATCAGTAAAAGAGAAGATTAATAGACAAGTGGCCCTACATTTTTCAGACCGTACGAGGTTTTTCAACATTTAATAAAATTTAGAAAGAAAGAGAAAGAGGACTTTTGATAGATAATTCTTAGTTGTGCAGGGAGAAAGTTTATTTTCTAAGAATATATCGCCGTAGACAAAGTGGAAAAAGTGAATTTATTACCCTGTAAAAAAAGGCGAAGTAAGTAAATCATTACTTTTTCACTGAGAAAAAATGTTGCGATGAGGAGCAAATTTGACTTCGAATACACAAGACTGCAATTTATACACTTATGATTGTAATCAATTTTCTGTCAAAAATTACAACTAGTTTTATTGCGTATATGTTTCTTTTTTCTGGCCTGATAAGGGATAAACATTTAGTAGAATTAATTCATACAGCTATACTGAAAGCTTTTATTTATTTTCTTTTACAATAAAATAGTTTTAATAAACGTAGTATCAAGCAAAATCAGATTACAGAAACAGATTTATTTGAGTAAAAAAGTACTATTCCGTTAACAGATATCGAAGACATAAAACATGTACTTATTTTAAAACTTTATTAACTAACATAAGTCTGTTATCGTCCAAAACATGCCAACATTATTATTTAAAAACATTAAGACAAAATAATTGTTAAACAACAATAAAAATAATGACAATTAACTCAATTCATTTTGGCAATTGCATTAGACATATTGGAGCCATAAATGATGATGATGATATACATAAAAAATTACTTTTACTTAAAAATTCAGATTTTAAGTGTAAAATTATTCCTTGACATATATATAAGTTACAAAAAATTATTTTTATTTCAAAGTTTAAAAGAAGTATTACAGGATTACATTCTGGAATAAATCTTTTGTTATTTCAGCAATACATTCATTATGTTTGCAGCTTAATTACCATGGCATTAGTATGGCAGCTTAATAACCTAACAAAAGAGCAAAATAAGAAAATTCCTTGTCACCAGAGTCAGTAAAGGAGAAAAATAATAGACAACCCGCCTTACATTTTTCAGATTATACGAGGTTTTTCAACATTTAATAAAATTTAGAAAGAAAGACAAAGAAAGCTTTTGATAGATAGTTAGTTCTTAGTTGTGCGGGGAGAAAGTTTATTTCTAAGAATATATCGCCGCCGTAGACAATAAAGTAGAAAATATGAATTTATTGCCTTGTAAAAAATTGACGAAGTAAGCTAATCGAAACTTTTTCACTAAGAAAAAAAGCTGCGATGAGAAGGAAATTTGAATATAAATGCACAAGATTGGAATTTATACATTTATGATTGTAATCAATTTTCTGTCGAAAATTACAATTAGTTTTATGTGTATATGTTTCTTTTTTCGTGCCTGATAAGGGATAAACATTTAGTAAAATTAATTCATACATATATACTGAAAGTTTTTTTTTCTTTTACAATAAAACAGTTTTAATAAACGTAGTATCAAGCAAAATCAGATTACAGAAACAGATTTATTTCAGTAAAAAAGTACTATTCTGTTAACAGATATCGAAGACATAAAACATGTACTTATTTTAAAACTTTATTAACTAACATAAGTCTGTTACCGTCCAAAACATGCCAACATTATTATTTAAAAACATTAAGACAAAATAATTGTTAAACAACAATAAAAATAATGACAATTAACTCAATTCATTTTGGCAATTGCATTAGACATATTGGAGCCATAATTGATGATGATGATATACATAAAAAATTACTTTTACTTAAAAATTCAGATTTTAAGTGTAAAATTATTCCTTGACATATATAGAAGTTAAAAAAATTATTTTTTTTTTCAAAGTTTAAAAGAAGTATTGCAGGACTACATTCTGGAATAAAGCTTTTATTATTTCTTCAACACATTCATTATGTTAAGCCAGCTTAATTACCTAACAAAAGAGCAAAATAAGAAGATTCCTTGACACCAGAGTCAGTAAAGGAGAAGAATAATAGATAAGAGGCCCTGCATTTTTCAGACTGTATGAGGTTTTTCAACGTTTAATAAAGTTTAGAAAGAAAGAGAAAGAGGCCTTTTGATAGATAGTTAGTTCTTAGTTGTGCAGGGAGAAAGTTTATTTTCTAAGAATATATCGCAGTAGACAATAAAGTAGAATATGTGAATTTATTGACGAAGTAAGTAAACCACAACTTTTTCACTAAGAAAAAAAAGTGCGATGAGAAGGAAATTTGAATTTAAATGCACAAGATTGGAATTTATACATTTAAGATTGTAATCAATTTTCTGTCGAAAATTACAATTAGTTTTATGCAGGGTTGGCACGGTTTAAACCAAGTGGTTTTAACCATGGTTTAAACCACGGTTTAAACCAATTGGTTTTTTTGTCAAAAAAACCATTTGGTTTTTTTAGAAAAAATCTAATATAATATTTTCTTTTTTTGTAATTTAATTGTTTTAAATTATAGATAGAAGTAATTTCTACTTTTAACACTTCATCTCAGCAGTCAACATGAGACATAATGAGTCTAGGTCATGTTTCTATGCATGTAGAATGAAAATTAGCATGTGCTGATGAACATATCTGGTACCCTAAAGATTTTTCTTAAAACATGTGGAATTAGAAAAGATAAAATAGATAAATAATATTCAATATTTAGCATAAAATATTTTCATTTAAAAAATGCAGATTATTTACAGTAGTTAATAACAAAATACAATGATCTTTAAGATTTTGGTTAAGTTGTAAAAGAAAATTTTCTGGATTGGGGAAGATTATCCTTAAAGAATTTAAAAGAATAACTTAAGATATTAAATTGAATAACACAGCTTGCAAAAATTGAGTGCTAGTTATAGCATTTCAATAATACCAATCAATCTTTTCTGTTAGTTGCTGAATCTAATGGCCAAAAATGTTGCCTTGGACACTTGGAGTTATCACTCAGAAAACAAAATAACCAGAAGTATTTAATTATTAAAAAAATAATAATAACAACAACCACAGAATAATATATTATATTCATGAAACTGCATCAAATGTTTATTGATTGATTATTATATTATTAATCAAAGGATTCTTTATACGATTTTCAAGGTATCAATGTTTCACTGTGTAGAGCAATTTACTAGTGTACTTTGAACATATGACATAGCTGTTACTAATAATGTTTAAATTAGAAATGATTTCAATTTTCTATATAATTGACTGTAATTATTTAATTTAAATATTTTCAAAAGCTATATTACTTATATAATATCCAAAAATGTTTATTTTATCACCAGATATGCATCTGTATGCAATAGGAAATTATATTTAAAAAAACCTGGTTCAAACCAAAAAACCTGGTTTAAACCAAATAAACCGGTTTTTTTGGTTTTTTACAAAAAAACCCGGTTTTTTTCCAACCCTGGTTTTATGCGTATATGTTTCTTTTTTCGTGCCTGATGAGGGATAAACATTTAGTAAAATTAATTGATACGACTACTTACAGATATACTGACAGTTTTTTTTTTTTTTTTTTTTTGCAATAAAAGTTTATTTTGCAATATTTTTTTAAAAAAAGGTAACGAGCAAAATCCGATTATTGAAACCGATTTATTTTAGTACAAATGTACTATCCTATTAACAGATATTGAAGACATAAAAATTCTACTTTAAAATTTCACTTCAGCCTGTTATTGGTAGATGCATGCCAACACCCTCATTTAAAAGCAATAACACTTATAAAATAATTGTGCAACAACAACAATAATAATAATAATAACAAGTCCGAAATTGCACGCCAAACGTGGCAAATGAAGTGCGTTCGTACTATAACTAGTTATACAATTCAGATCTTGGTGCAATAGCTGTTGCACTCTTATGCAAAAATGCACGAATACACTATTTATTACAATTCTTTATAACTAAATTCAGTAATACGGAAATAATAGGACTCCATCTTAAATAGGACATCATCACCATGGCAACCTAGAATCGTTACCTATCATGGGATACCACTTAATTCATTACGTATGACAGGATTTAATAGAATGAAGAAAACTTTTATTAATATCTTTTTAAGTTTCGATTCGATTTTCATAAAATTTGGAATGACTCGACAAACTTATGCAACGATTCTATATATTAAGTTTCAAATCATTCGGGTGGGTAGTTTTTGCGCTGTTATATGCAGACAGACGGACAGATAGACGGACGGACCAGAGGACGACTGTAGGTGCTACGCATTTATATACTTAGGAATTCGCCTGATAATAATGACAACTAACGCAATTCGTTTTGACGGTTGCATTAGCCACCTTAGAGTCATAATTGATGATGATGATATATATCAACAATTACTTTATTTAAAATTCCGATTTTAAGTGTAAAATCATTCACTGAAATACATAAAAACAATGAAAAATTCATTTTTATTTCAAAGATGCGTTACAGAATGCATTCTAAAATAAAGCTTTTGTTATTCCGGCAACACATTAATTATGTTAAGGCAGCTTAATTACCTAACAAAAAAACAAAATTAAGGAATACCTTGTCACCAGAATCAGTAAAAGAGAAGATTAATAGACAAGCTGCCCTATATTTTTCAGATTGTACGAGATTTTTCAACATTTAATAAAATTTAGAAGGAAAGAGGCCTTTTGATAGATAATTCTTAGTTGTGCAGGGAGAAAGTTTATTTCCACAGAATATATTGCCGTAGACAAAGTGGAAAATGAATTTATTAATGGAAAATGTGAAAAAAGGGTGAAGTAAGTAAATAACTACTTTTTCACTGAGAAAAAATGTTGCGATGAGGAGCAAATTTGACTTCGAATACACAAGATTGTAATTTATACACTTATGATTGTAATCAATTTTCTGTCAAAAATTACAGCTAGTTTTATTGCGTATATGTTTCTTTTTTCTGGCCTGATAAGGGATAAACATTTAGTAAAATTAATTCATACAGATATACTGAAAGTTTTTTTTTTTTTCTTTTACAATAAAACCGTTTTAATAAACGTAATATCAAGCAAAATCAGATTACAGAAACAGATTTATTTCAGTAAAAAAGTACTATTCTGTTAACAGATATTGAAGACATAAAACATGTACTTATTTTAAAACTTTATTAACTATAACTGAAGTCTGTTATCGTCCAAAATATGCCAACATTATTATTTAAAAACAATAACAAAATAATTGTTAAACAACAATAAAATTAATGACAATTAACTCAATTCATTTTGGCAATTGCATTAGACATATTGGAGCCATAATTGATGATGATGATATACATAAAAAATTACTTTTACTTAAAAATTCAGATTTTAAGTGTAAAATTATTCCTTGACATATATAAGTTAAAAAATTTTTTTTTTTTTTCAAAGTTTAAAAGAAGTATTACAGGATTACATTCTGGAATAAATCTTTTGTTATTTCAGCAATACATTCATTATGTTAAGGCAGCTTAATTACCTAACAAAAGAGCAAAATAAGAAAATTCCTTGTCACCAGAGTTAGTAAAGGAGAAAAATAATAGACAACCCGCTTTACATTTTTCAGATTATACGAGGTTTTTCAACATTTAATAAAATTTAGAAAGAAAGAGAAAGAAACCTTTTGATAGATAGTTAGTTCTTAGTTGTGCGGGGAGAAAGTTTATTTCTAAGAATATATCGCCGCCGTAGACAATAAAGTAGAAAATATGAATTTATTGCCTTGTAAAAAATTGACGAAGCAAGCTAATCGCAACTTTTTCACTAAGAAAAAAAGCTGCGATGAGAAGGAAATTTGAATATAAATGCACAAGATTGGAATTTATACATTTATGATTGTAATCAATTTTCTGTCGAAAATTGCAATTAGTTTTATGTGTATATGTTTCTTTTTTCGTGCCTGATAAGGGATAAACATTTAGTAAAATTAATTCATACAGACATACTGAAAGTTTTTTTTTTTTTTTTGTTTACAATAAAATAGTTTTAATAAACGTAGTAACGAGCAAAATCAGATTGATGAAACAGATTTATTTCAGTAAAAAGGCACTATTCTGTTAACAGATATCGAAGACATAACATGTACTTTTTTAAAACTTCATTCATTCAAACTAAGTCTGTTATCTGTCAACATCATCATTTAATACAATAATACTTAAAATAATTGTTAAACAACAACAACAATAATGTCAATTAACTCAATTCATTTTGGCAATTGCATTAGACATCTTGGAGCCATAATTGATGATGATGATATACATAAAAAATTACTTTCACTTTAAAATTCAGATTTTAAGTGAAAAATTATTCATTGACATATACAAGTTAAAAACACTGATAATTTAATTTTTATTTCATAGTTTAAAAGAAGTATTACAGGATTACATTCTGGAATAAAGCTTTTATTATTTCTTCGACACATTCATTATGTTAAGGCAGCTTAATTATCTAACGAAAGAGCAAAATTAAGGAATCCCTTGTCACCAGAGTTAGTAAAGGAGAAGAATAATAGACAAGCCGCCTTACATTTTTGTACGAGGTTTTTCAACATTTAATAAAATTTAGAAAGAAAGAGAAAAAGGCCTTTTGATAGATAGTTCTTAGTTGTGCAAGGAGAAACTTTATTTCCTAAGAATACATTGCCGTAGAAAATAAAGTGTAAAATGTGAATTTATTGCCCTGTAAAAAAAGGACGAAATAAGTAAATCATTACTTTTTCACTAAGAAAAAATGTTGCAATGAGGAGAGAATTTGAATACATAAGATTAGAATTTATTATAATTAATTTTCCTATCGCAAATTACAATTAGGTTTATGCGTATATATTTTTATCTTTCTTTATTTTTTTTCCTGTTTTTTAAAGGGTTAAATTTAAATTACAAATAAAGTCGAAAATTATGTGTACATATTTTTTTCTTAGTTATTTTAATTCTGTAACGATTATGCTGCAATTACAATTACAAATAAAGTAGACAATAAAGTGGAAAATATGAATTTACTGCTATGCAAAAAAGGGTCGAAAATAAGTAAATCATTACTTTTTCATTAGTGAAAAAAGCTGTGATGAGGATTAATTGTGAATTCAAATATACAAGATTGTAATTTATGCATTTATGATTACAATAAATTTTCTCATGTAAATTATGATTCGTGTTTGGTGTAAATGGGGATTTTTTTTTCTGTTTTTTAAAGATCCTGTTCAGCGATTACTGTTTAAATTACAATTATAAATAAAATTTTGAATTGAGATTATATTAGAAATGAGTTACGATTATATCGCAATAAAATTGATTTCCAGTAAGTTTTGATCCAATATCGTATCAAGCTCATTACTATGCGGATAAACCTAGATCAATAATATTAATGTGAGGGTATTATTAGTCAAACTTGTCAATTCTGTCTTCATCTCACGTACAATTTCCAAGTAATGTCTATGTGACTCAACTATTTCGATCGATTTCTGAACATTCTAATTTATATTACGATTACATTGAAATATGAGAAAATAATGATTGTTCATCTTAAAATAATAGAAATTAATAGGGATGCCACGAATATTCGGTATTCGGCCTATTCGGCTTAAAAGCCGACTATTCGGTTTGGCCGAATACTAAAACAAGATCAGCTTTACATTAAATAATATCAATTGATATGTTTTAAATAACATACTTATAGGTTTATATGTGTTACACATCAAGGAAATTTAAACGTTTATTAAATTTATAATACAATTTTATTTCAAATATTAAATATAAATTTAATAATCATTTGAATTTTCTTAAAGTTCAATACATGAAAAATATTATTTAAGAATTTAGAGTAAATTTAATTATTTGAATTTTATAAAATAATATTTGAATTATAATATTTGAATATTATAAAAATGATTTGACTATGCTTAAGTATTACACATTCAATAGAATTTGTTTTCCACGAATTTAGTGGACATTCATTTCTATCTAAGAGGGATTTATTAAAATAACTGCTGCACATCATTTGTAAGGACTGAAATTTGTTAATTGTTTTGTTTTTGTTAGCAGTTGAAATCTGCATGAAGCAATCCCAAAATGTGGTCTTTGACTCGTTATGAACATCTTTGCTTGTTTCTGCCACATTTCCACTTGTTTCAGTTTTTCTAATCCCATTGTTTGAGATAGCAGTCATAAGTAGAATCAATCGAGATTTTAACTTGAGATGATCAGGGATGAGAATTGCAAAAAAGCAAAAAGACTGAAACCACGTGCAAACAAAAAATTGAACCACATATTATCCGTGAAAGATACTTTAAGAAATAAAACCAGGGTCTGATTTCCGGCCAAATGGAGACAAGCGCACAAACCTGTATACTACATTACAGGAGTGAAAATAGCCAAATTACACACAGCTCTTAAAACATTGAGTGTAGGTCATATGAAATGCTCGACTTATCAGAATCATGACCGCTCCTGAAAATGAAATAATTTAATTAAGAATAGAGTTTTTGTGTGTCATAATTTTAATAAATTTTTTAGCAAAAAATATGAAAAACTTAGTGAAAATCACAATGGTTAGTTATTTTTGGTCACACAGGCTAATTGGACCAGGACCTACAGCCAGCTTAATGTGAATTCTGAATCAGGAGCGATTCTGAGTAAAAAAAAAAAAAAAATTGAAATTCACAGCAAATTTTCTGAAAGGTTACAAAAGAGGGGGGAAGGGGAGGATACACTAAAAGCACTACATACATGCATTTTTCGCGCCATTTTGACGAAATTTGCCGCTTTTTCGCGATCTTTTGACAAAATTTACAGCTTTTACGCGATCTTTTGATGAAATTTGCAGTTTTTTCGCGACCTTTTGACGAAATGCGCCGCTTTTTCGCGATCTATTGACAAAATTTACCGTTTTTACGCGAACTTTGCCGTTTATTCACGATCTTCTGATGATATTTGTAGTTTTTTCGCTATCTTTTGACAAAATTTTCTGCTTTTTCGCGATCTTTTGACGAAATTTTCTGCTTTTTCGCGATCTTTTGACGAAATTTGCCGCTTTTTCGCGATCTTTTGACGAAATTTGCCGCTTTTTCGCGATCTTTTGACGAAATTTGCCGCTTTTTCGCGATCTTCTGACGATATTTGTAGTTTTTTGCGATCTTTTGGTGACATTTACCGCTTTTTCGCGATCTTTTGACAAAATTTGGCTCTTTTTCGCGATCTTTTGACAAAATTTGCCACTTTTTCGCGATCTTTTGACGAAATTTGCCGTTTTTTCATCACCTTTGAATGTTCTTTCGAAATCGGAAGAAAAGCGGAATCGATAGGAAGTAAAAATTTCGGAAAATAACAAAATTTTGCAGGAGAAAAAATACAGAATCCTCGGAAAAAAAGGCGGAATTTCGAGAAGAAAAAAAAAGCGGAAATCCGCCAAAAGACGGAAAATTCTCATCCCTGGATGATTTTCTTCAGCTTTATAAAAAAAAAAAATGCTCGTTTAAACCTGGAGTCTAGCAAAGTTGAAGCACAAAAATGTCCATTACCATGAATATGTTTAAAGCGTGCATTCATGTTTTGAGCCGTTCCAACACTAAAAAATTCATTCCCTTCTCCAGACTTGACGAATAAAGTTTCCACCATTGTAATTACTTCCGAAATAAGTGATGATGTTGAAAACTAATTTTTACTGTAACTTGTTCAAAAGGTTTCAATAACCTTAAATACTTCCCTAAGAGCAACCATTGATTTGAATTAAAAATAATTTAAATTTTGTTTTTAATTATCTAAGTCTAAATATGTTTAATAAAAATGTTATGAAGATATTGATACATATTATTTTAGTTTAAATCAGAATTTATGAATTGATATTCGGCGGCCGAATATTCGGTATTCGGTTATTCGAGCAAATCACTATTCGTTGCATCATTAGAAATTAAGTCGTTAGAATGCAATTACATGATTTGTTTAAGGGATAGCGATTACGTGATTTACTGCAAATCTGATGATTGAAACAATGACTGAAATATACAACAGTAAAACAGCAGAGGATTTTAATCGGAGGAAAGTTTACATAACTTCATTCTGTAATATATCTTTTCTAGTCTTTGCAACGCTTTCACTAGCCAAGGCAGCTTAACCCTTTTGTATCTCCGCGTTGCATATCTGCAACATACCCAAAAATGAATGTTACTTAGGCAGCGGGGTTTAAAAGACGATTTTATTTATTGCAGCTCCCCCCCCCCCCCCGCCCAAACACAGCAGTTAATATAAATAGATCACAGAATTCTCAATAGACGGCGATACTGAGTTAATTTTTCATGCCAAAGTTTTATTTATAATTTGAGCCGTTTCACATCATTATTTCTAAAATGTACTTCGCAAATTTTGTAAAATAAAAGGATGGAGGAGTCCAAAAATAGTTTTTTTACAAAAGTAATTTCATATACTTTACAATTTTGTATTATAAAATGGACACTATTTACGAGAAGTGTGTCATTTTCTGTTTATTGCAGATGTGAAAAATATCTTTTGGTCATTTTTTTTCAATTCCTACTATTAGTTCACACTCTCCCTATATTTATTTATTTATTTATATTGTATCTTGTTCAAATTTTCAATCGTTAATAAAATACTTATTATTCATCCTATCAAGTTGAAATAATTTTTTTTTTAAACTTGTACTGGATGCCAATTGATGTTAATACAGTTTTTTCAAATATTAATTCCTTAATTAAAATTTAATTAATTAATTTTAGTTTTACATGGGAGGCAAAATGGTGGCCATTGGTTATTGAAGCATTTAATGCATCTTCATATCTATAAGGGGGGTTACCATAGGGGGGGACGACCCTGTTCTGTTAAATAGCGCTAAGTTTGTCGCCAACTTCGCGATATATCGCCAAATTTGGCGACCAAAATGAGCCGCCAAAAGTGACGCCAACTTGGCGATATCTCTAATATTTCGCCAAATTCCCGTAGACTTCCATTGTAAACCTACTTGCTTATAGAAAATCAACAAATTGAGATATTTTAATGCAACAAAAACTAATATTAGCGTAAGGGATTATAATTTTTCTTTGATGACCACCGTAGGAATTGACTTTAAAAACAAAATTTTTATATTACTTGTTTATATTATTATTATTATTTGCATGCTTAAAATGAAGTATTCTAACATCTGATTAAATATTTGTCAAATCTGAGTTGCTAAGCCTCAACGTGTTAACTCAAAAACGAACATAATCAATAATAATAATATTATTATAATTATTATTATTTACATGCTTTTTAAAAATAAGTAATCTAACATCTGATTAAAGATTTGTCAAAGTTGAGCCACAAAGTGAACTCACATAATAATGGTATAATTATTATTTTTTGCATGCTTAAAATGATGTATTCTCATCTGAGTAAATAATTGTCAAATCTGAGTTGTTGAACCACAAAGTGTTAATTAACTCACAAACGAACATAACAATCAATATTATTATTTACATACTTAAAATGATGCATTCTAACATCTGAGTAAATATTTGTCAAATCTGAGTAATTGAGCAACAAAGTCTTAATTATGTCACAAACGAACATAACAATAAAATCCTTGTCATCCATGTCATTAAAGGAAACGAATAATGGAGAAGATGCCCCTTCCCCCCCCATTTTTCATGTTGTACAATCTTTTTCAGCATTTAAATAAAGTATAGATGTGAAAAGGATCTTTTGATAAATAGTTCAAGTTGTTCAGGAGAAAGTTTATTTTCAAAAGGTACATAGTCGACTATAAAAAGGAAAAATTTACTCTTACGTAACATACCAAGGAAAAAAGAACATGGAGATAAAGAAGTAGAAAGCTTAAAGAAACAGAAATATTTTTGAAAATATTTTTAGGAATGAAAAAAAAAAATCAGACTTGAATTATTTAAAGATTTAAAACATGCAACGGAAACATCTTTTACATGTTCTAAAAAGTATTTCTAAAAATTTTACAAAGCGAAGCTCATTTAAAATTTGTTTCGAAAAACACAATTTTCGGAGCATTTTGAAACGAAAAAGAAATTTTTTTTTTTTTTTTTTTTTTTTTTTTTTTTTTTTTTTTTTTTAACATTAAACCATACATAAACAATTAAATTTAAAAAATCAAAAAACCCGACTGCGTAAAAAGCGAACTAATTAATTATTTCTCATCAATGTGAAACTATTTTTTTTTTTTTTTTTTTGCAATTCCTACTATTAGCTCCCACTCTCGCTATATATATCTTGTTCAAATTTTAAAATACTTATTATCCATCCAATCAAGCTCAAATAATTTTTTTTAACTTGTAGTGGATGACACTTACTTGATGTTAATCCAGTTTTTTTTAAATATTAATTCATTAATTAAATTAAATTAATTAATTTTCAATAATCGAGAGAGCCCTCTTCTTGATCAAGGTAATTTAAGACCGAGAGAGCCCTCTTCTTGATCAAGGCATTTTAAGTGCCACTCAAGAGGAGAGAAGAATGGGAGAAAAAAAAATTCTGTTATTGACCTAAGTAGGAATTGACTTAAAATATTTGTTTTATATTACTTACCTATTTTTTTTAATTTACTTGTATTGATGACTTTTAAGTTGTGTTTAATTGTTAGTTCCTATCTATAAACACTGTTTTGATGAGGTCTATAGATGTCTATGATGGTTAGAGTAGCAGTAAAGCTAGAGATCCTACATACACAACTTCCAGGTTGTATAATATTTTAACGGAGCTTCTGACTGTAAAATAGTTAATGAAACATCGTCTTCATTTTGAAAGACCTATCCAATGATATGCCACTCAATAGGGTGCGTAAATTTTTTCTCGTCTCTACCGCCATTTTGTATTTTACGGCCGCCATTTTGAATTTATAAAAACAAAACCTAACCTATAACCATCGAGCCGTTAAGACGAATTGATAGAGACCTCATTCATTAAAATCCATCCAGCCGTTGGGATGTTTCGAGGGTATAAAGAAATCCACATACGCAGATACGCGTGAAAAACATAACCCTTCTTTTTAGTCGAGTAAAAATACTTTGATGATAGTCTCATTAAAAAAAGACTATTTTCTCTGTATATCTACAGCAATATACGCAGCTCAAAACTATTAGGAAATATGTTTTTTGAACATGAGGACGTTAGTTTCAAAACTCGCCTTATCCAAAAATTTTAAAAATCGAGTTTTTTCTATCACTCTATTCTATTGGTGAACCTGCATCGAAAAACACTACAATCTGCAAAAAGACTAGTTTTATCGTGTATTTCTGGCATTGTAAAATCTTGGCTTACAATGAAAACTAATGGAAGCAGTCAGGTTTTTCGCGATTTCCCAAAATTTGACTTATCTGGATAAAACACGTTTTGAAACTCACGTCCTTATATAAACTGTGAAAGTAGAAAAGTTTTGTTGACTGATATGTAATTCACTAGCATTGGAAGATATGGGGGAAAATGTATGCAAAAATTATGTTTAATACATTACTTAATATATTAAATATACATTAAGTATATATATATATATATTAAAACAATACATGCATATCACAAAAAGGCACAAAAATATCATATTACTCGGATAAAAATAAGTTTCAATAAGGGATATGGTTTCCTATGACCAAAAGCCATATTACACACCTAATGAGGCATACAATCAATGAGGTTACCAGGAAGGGACTGAGGTTTTCTCACCCATGTAGAAATAATATATCAATATTAACCCTTTATGAACTGAATTATGAATTCATGAAAATTTTATCTTCTAAAGCATTTTTTTGTGAATTTTTGAACCTACATTAGAAGATTTAGATAGTCATTTAATAAATTTCAGAAGAATTTTAGAAGGATTGAAGGATTAATTTAATTTGAATTTATAGAGATTTTGTGCAATATTTATAAACCCACTCAAATCTTTTATTTTAAATATTTTTCTTAGTATTTTGTAGAATTAGGAAACGTACAAATATAATGTTCTTACGATAGAAATATAGAAATATTTCCGAATTGAAATCCCCCACCCCACCCCAAAACGCCAAGAAAGCTGAAAAGATGCAAAGGCAAAAGGAATCATCCTTCTAAAAATATTTGTTTTGTGTAACCCATAATGCTTTTCAAACAAGATAAAGTAATGAGTCTATAATTCATTCTAAACTGTATTACTACTAACTGATGTATTAAATCCATTTTATAACAAGTTATTTTAATGGCACTTATAAGTAACGTCAGTAGATAAAGGGTTAAAACAATTTTTGTACAGTATTTTTAAGATTTAAAATAAAAACGTTATTGTAAATACTGTGCACGTAAAAATGAAACGAAAAGAAACTGCAAACATAAATGGAAACGTTAATTCTTTCATATGACAAATGATTTTCCAATTTAAAAGAAAATATTCAGGTAAAACAAGAAAATATAAAACATTGGTTTTTTTTTTTTTTTTTTTTTTTTTTTTTAAGAATTAGTTACATTTTTATTGGTTAGTTGAGTTTGATGGTGTACCTGATTAGAAGTCCTGTTCATGCAAACATTTAGTTGACAAACTTTTATATAACGCGGACTCAATACATCTTTGTCACAACTATACAACGATCGACTAAACACTTTATTGCCCCTTTAAAATTAACACACCAAGCTTAAAAAAGTCGATAGCGTTAACAATTGCATGGACAGTTACTAATTAATTGACTGAAAGAAAGCCGTCCTTCAATTAATAATAAAGAAATTATTCAATTACAGCGCTGCACTTTAATTGCGTACGAGACTGTCTTGAACTCTGACATTTAAATCGGCTGCCAGCAGTGTCATTTAATTTATCAGCAACTATTTTCAGTGTAACCTGGGGGCGAGTTGCCAAAAACACGACAATCTGATAAAACATAATCACATTCCGCTAGGTACAGTAACATCATCCCTCATCATCAGTCAACCCCCCACAGCCTAAACCCATTGAAAACTGTGCAGATTCATTGTTGTAAATGCATACGATTAAGAAAAGAACTGTGCACTTAATTAAGAGACAAACAGCGAACCAAAACTGACTTTGAACAGGTGTGTTGTTGCTTGTTGCTCAGCCGCGGCTTCTATTCTCAGTCTTCCATATCTCTTGACTTATTTTTTGGTGAGGAAGAGAGATTGGTGACTCGTGACTGAACTATAGTGTTGCCAAGACCTTGATGGAAAAACTGCCGCAAAAAAACAGAGAACTACTGCTTGCCAGCCACAGATTCTAAGAATCCAAGGCCGTTTAAAGTTTGGGGTCAATGTGCCATGCACAAAACTAAATAGAATTTTTACTACTAAAGCACGAACCTATTTTGAGACTCGAATGGTGGTGTGGTAATGGTGTGACAGCTTAGCGACGAGTATGGTTATTGCAGAATTGAGGTAAGTGGTGAGGCAACACTCTTTTCTGGCACGAGTTAAGAAAAAGAGAGAAAGTTCAACCGCAAAGAACAATTAAGTGCTTCTGCATTAATCATTTTGGACGAGGATGAGTCAATGGTAATGATATATGTAGAATAGATGATAGAATGCGGGAGGTAGAACTTGGATGAGGTGAAATTTCACTACAACTGTTGACTGAGTATGTTGAATGCCATAAGCAATTAGGGAAAGGGACATGAAGTTATGATAATTAAAATGGCGCAGAACACTGCGAATAAGAATAATGAGTTACGATTTGCCACCATAGTACTTCAAAATATGCTATAGTAGGAGAGCTGTTGAACATTTTTGAGTAGGTATTTGAGGCACCCTGAAAATTTGTGCAACACTTCTTTTGTAATGCCTGAATACAAAATCGAATGTCTGGCTGAAGGATCGTGGCCCAAAAACTATGCCAGACACGTGTCAAGTGCCAAATGGCACTTGACACGTGTCTGGCACAGTTTTTGTGCCGACTAAAGTGTGTCATTTTCAAAATATTTTTTTCTAAGCATAAATATTATTCTGCCTCAATCTCAGCGTGTCTCAAATACCTTTTTTTGGGTAGTCAAAAAATGGCACTTGACACGTGTCTGGCACAGTTTTTGGGCCGCGATCCTTCAGCCAGACATTCGATTTTGTATTCAGCCATTACAAAAGAAGTGTTGCACAAATTTTCAGGGTGCCTCAAATACCTTCCCTAAAATGTTTAACAGCTCTTGGACTACTACAAGCAAGCAATCATTACGCACTTTCAATATTTATAGTTTCAGACTACAGTGGATAGCTTTATATTTAAGATATTTGTAAAACTTCCTTCAAATACTTAAATATAGAAGTAGTTCATTGTACAGACTAGAACAAATTATTTTGTAGACGACTAGAACAAATTATTTTGTAGACTAGATGTAGATATATGTAGAATAGATGATAGAATGCGGGAGGTAGAGCTTGGACAAGATGAAATTTCACTACGTTGATTGAGTACGTTGAATGCCAGAAGCAATTAGGAAAGGGGACATGAAGTTATGACAATTAAAATGGCGCAGAACACTGCGAATAAGAATAATGTGTTACGGTTTCCCAGCATAGTACTTCAAAATATGCTACAAGCATGCAATTATATGCGCTTTAAATATTTATAGTTTCAGACTGCGGTGAATAGCTTTATATTTAAGATATTTGTAAAACTTACTTGAAATAAATAAATAAATATAGAAGCAGTTTATTGTATAGACTAGAACAAATTATTGTTTAAGGCTGTTCTAAAATCCAAACTGGTTACTTTAGGACACATTTATTAAGAAACTGATTTTTTTTTTTTTTTTTAATGACGATAACGGCAGAAGATTTTTTAGAAAATACTGTCACAGTATGCGTTTTGAAAAGAATTTACAGACGCGACAGTACAAGTAAAAAGGAAAAAAACTGCCACCCTGAGACAACAATCGCTTGTGACAGAAGATAAAATTTATTTATAGGGAAAAAATTTTCTATTACAAATCACTTCAATAATCATGCTTTTAATGTTTAAAAATGAGTCTGTAAATGTGCTAGAAAGTTTTGTTGAGCGGGGGAAAATATTTTTTGAGAACCGCCTAAAATACAAGAAAACTATCTAACAGATATAAATAAATCAAGATTTACCATTCGTACTAAAGAATCATTGAACCATTGAAAAAAAAAATATATATAAAAGGAATAATTTTTCATGAGAACTATTAGTGCTATAAATAAACAAATTCTACTAAATACCCTGACTAAGCAAAACTGAATATCACAGATAGATAACAGAGGACATATAAAAGTTTTGATAATAAAAATGGCATCAGACATTCTGACGTAAGAATAATGAATTGCAATTTGACGATAAGTTGTTTAATAGTAATAAGTTCAATAGATGTTATAATCACTCGCATGAAATCATTGTCTTATGCATTATACAAGGGATATCCTAAAAAGATTGAGACGAGCTTTAATTTTTTACCTGTTGAGGATACACGTAGGGAATGTAAATTGCAAAAGAGTTCAAAATAAGGCAGGAATTAAAATTATGTTGAGGAAATAGTCCTGCCATTCATTTACAATAAGTTACAATTTAAAAATTTTCATATTATAAATATATAATTATAAATTACTATAATACATTTCCTGGGTCAGATTTCTTTTTTTTCCTCCATGCAAGTAAAACAGTAAAAAATCCATTTCTTCTTACTATACTACTTTAGATATACTACTTTAAAGTTCATGAAATTTCGGGACTTTCTTTTCTGGTACTAGAAAGAAAGACACACGATTTTTTAGTGTCGTAAAGCTTCGAAATTTCATGAAACTCAAAATATCAAATTTGCGAATTATGGTTTTAAAAGAATGGAAATTTTACTGTTGTAGTTGTCAGAACATTTTTTCTTTTCCAATATAACTTATAAGACCGTATAAAAATTTAAAAGGAGAAACTTTTTGAAAGGGAATGTCAAGAATATTTCATCAACGTAATAATCTTAATCCCTATCATATTCTCAAGACTTTTGCAATAACATTGTAAAAAATTAAGGCACGTTTCAATCTTTTTAAGACACCCTGTATGCAGAAGTATGGTTTTATATATCATATAGTAACGAAACGAACACGTCATACTTAAAACTAAGCTTTTTTTATGTGAAAAATATATAAGGATATGGAAATAGTAACAAGAAATAATAATAATAATAATAAGAAGACGAAAACTTTCGAATAATAAGCCTTTGTATATAGATAAAATGTTTGTGGTGTCCGATACCGACTAACATTCTTGTACAGTCGTGGAAAAAAAAAAAAAGTAAACACCCCTACTAACTCCTCAACAAACTATCGTAGAAGAAAGTTACTGGTACCGAATGATTGTAAATAAAGTCTACTTTTAAATGATGTTATAAAATTTGCTTAGGGGGCCATCTACATATTAAAACGAACCATAACTTTGTTTTTTTTTCAATAGCAGTACACAATTCTGAAAGCATAAATGAACTCTACACCCTTCAATTAGTCTAAAAACAAATTACCAGTAACTTTCTTCTGCGATAATTTGTTGAGGAGTTAGTAGGGGGTGTTTACTTTTTTTTTCCACGACTGTACATATTGTGAAAATATGTAACATATAGAATGCGGATTTATCTATCAGAATATGGATCTATCCTTCAGAAATTGGAACTTGAGCTTCAGCGAAATTGAATTTAAGAAAGTTTTCATGATACTGACAACTGACAGCTAATAGTGAGAATTTTGTTCCAAAAAATATTTTACTATAGTTATTAATTTATTTCTAGAATTTCCTTAGATAAATAAAATCGAAAACTTTTTTTAAGAAGCGTGGGTTGAGTTTTATTCCCAGTATTTTCAGCTAGAAATGATTAAGATGTAATAACTACTTTCGACAATCACTAAAATAATAACAGTGTTGCAGAAAGGCTGAAAACTCCTATAATGCCGAAATTACTTTTACCGAATTCAATAAAACATCACAGCTCTTGGCAGCGTTAATTTCTCTATTTTCGCTAGCTGTGAAATTAGAGTTGATAGATAATAATTCCTTAGATTTCGTTTTTGATAGGCAAAATATTTTGTTTCATAAGTCGTCAATTTTCAGTATTGCATAACATTGAAATAAAGAACAACTATTTACACATAACTGACAAAAATACCTCAATTATTTATTAATTTATTTTTGAGATTTAAATTCAATGACTGAAATATTTCTGTGTGTGCGGGCGTGTATGTTTTCTCCTGTTGACAAAGCAGTGAAACTTGCCGGAGTACAGCTTTGGTACTTCTTTATTTTTTATGAATCAGGCAGGGCGGTCGTTATGCTAAGCCAAGCTATTAAAAAGAAAAAAACGTTAAGCCCGTTAAACAAATAAACGCCATGAACCAAACAACAAACCGCTTAATGCTTATTATACAGGAGACAACGTCTCAGTCGACCTTGGAAGAAAACTTTAAAATAAAAAAAATAAAGAAAATGTGTAACATGTTTGCTTTAGTAACAATTTCAAACTTCGGATTTTAACAATGGACTTTGGTCCTTAGAAATTTGTGTAAAATATGGAAAGATAGCTGCCAAGCCCATCATCCATGATTTTTTAAATTTAAAATTTTGAGAAACACGTTATATATATATTTAGTACAGGAGAAAAGGATTTCTATTGACATATATGTATTCACTTATATTCTATTCACCTGCCTAGACGGAGGCCTGTCTATAATAGAAAATATTTAATAGCTTCTGCGGAAGAAATAAAATTTTCTGTCTAGACAGAGGCACAGAGCCCTGTCTAAAATGGTATATTTCGCGGTTCATAGCGATTTTCTTTTTACAAGTTTTACAGTACTTTGTACAGATTCTCTACCTTACGTTCAGTAAACTCTGCAAAAACGGAACTGTTTATAACGGAATTATGTTTGAAAAGTAAAAAATTCCTTGTCCCAGCGCTTCCCCTTTCGCAGGTTTTACCATATCAAATTGTTGAGTTTATTTAGTATAGTAAAACATTCTAAAACGGAATTGCAAGGTAACAGAGAAACGATCCGTTTTAAACAGGATTTCATCCTATAACGTATAGCAGTATGAAATTTTTATGAAATGAATTTTAGTGAAATTTTGATGTTTAAAAATAGGGTTCCGCTATAGACAGGTTCCTTGTTAATAGAGTTTAATGTATTTTTATTTCTCGATTTAGAAGCTGTTGTCCCGCTTTTTAAATCTCTCTCTCCCACTTTTTTTGACTTTGGACCTGGCGACATTAGTCTTAACCCTTTCCGGCACAGTGTGCCCGGGTCGGGATACCTAATTTTAATTCCAAACTTACAAACGGCACCAAGAATATTTTAATAAAATTTTGCATTAACGATCAAAGTATAAAGTAACAAGTTTTTAATTTCTAAAAAAGTGGTATTTAAATTCCGGTTGCAGTCGATGATTTCATCATTTTACAGCTAAATTTGTCTGTGCCGGAAAGGGTTAATAATAAAAGGTTGACGATCTCTTTTTTATAGAACATAAGTTACAGCAGTGCATTCCTAAAAGAAGCTTTAAAATAAACTTGCATACGTACATTTTTCTTCTTTTTTTCCCCGTCAAATAAAATAAAAGGGCATTTACACTTGTTTAAAAATAAATAAATAAAAAATTCTTGAGTATTTTGTGTGTAAGCAAAGTTGAATATGTGACTATTGCTATATTTTAATCACTACAATCTCTTACGTCATACACTTTTTTTTCCGAATGTATTTCAACATGTCTACACTACACATTCATCTTAATCAAGTCAACTCTAAAACAAAAGGACACGTTGTTGCCAACAGATGGTTGCGAAAAATTGAACTTTAAAAAAAGATTAAAACCTGACAATACATTATTTCTCTATTCTCAATCTATGTCTTTTAAAAATAACTCATTAAATTCTTTCATTTCATTCTTGTTCAAAATGGGAAAAAAAAAAAAAAAAAAAAAAAAGAATGCTGGACAATTTTTTTAACAACAGCAAAAATATAAATCTTGCTGCTGTAAGGAAAAATAAAAACTGATTGTTTTTAAAACTGTCCATGTGACAAAATAAACAAAAGTTTTGTGATAACAAATAATTATAAGAAATAAAAATAGGAACTTTACACACGAGTTTGAAAGTATCAATTCTAAAACAAATAAAAAATGTTTTGTAGTAGTTTAATTTTTTTTTTAATGTTTTGTGTAGAATAACTATTTTTAATTTACTTGTAATACTTTAAAATACATTTCAAAAAATAATGTTTTGTAGCATTTTGATGAATTAAAAAATGTTTCTGTATAGGTACTAGATTTAATTTAAATTATCTTTAATGCTCTTTGAACATAAGTTAAAAAAAATAATGATTTACAGTTGTTTAAAGATTCTTAAAATATTTTTGTACATTAGTGGATTTAAGCTAAATTATCTTTAATACTTTAAATGTAGTTTAAAAAATATTATTTTTAAGTAGTTTAACAGTTTTTCAAAAATGCTTTGAGTACATAATAGATTAAATTTAATTCTTAATAGTCTGTACTTAAGCTCGAAAATGTTTGAAGACTAAAATATTTTATTGTAGTTTAATTATTCTTGAAAAGAAAATTTCTTGCACATATTGCTTAACTTTTAATTTTTTTATACGCCATTTTCAAAATTTATTTTAAATGGTCCTCAATAACCCCAATACAACTGTGAAAAAAAAAGAATATATATACATACCTAGCTTTTAATTAAAAAATATATCAAACTGACAATAATAGACAAAATCAAGATAGTTAACCCATGTATGCCTAGCGTCCCATTTTTGGGACGGTTGGAATTCTAATAAATTTTTATAATTTTCTTCTTCTTTACAACATGAAAATTGTATGATATAATTGTCTATAAATGTCTTTATATATTACCGAGAGATGACAGCATAAGATCAATATTTATTTGCTTAAATGAAGGCCTTTTTTCGATGTTTATAGATTTTTCATTTTTCAAGATAGCGAAATGTAAAAAGTAAGTTTATTTGTATTTTTTTTGTATCAATGATCCAAATAAATAAGTCACAATCTTAGCTTGTAGACTTCTTTGAAATATGTATTTTTTTTAAATAGCGAAATTATATGCTCAATTTTATTTTATGCATTATTATTTTTTATGCATTTTTGTAACGTACAAAATATAGGGGGCTATGCGCAAACGGGTTACATATTTCTATTAGCCATTTAGGGGACGGTTATTTATGTAAAGTCCTTTTCAAGATGATTTTGAAATAAATTGTTTTTTAGCCTCAAATACGATTATTCTTAATTTATTATTAATAATACTTGTATTTTTTTTTAAATAGTGAAATTATATGCTCAATTTTATTTTATGCATTATTATTTTTTATGCATTTTTGTAACGTACAAAATATAGGGGGCTATGCGCAAACGGGTTACATATTTCTATTAGCCATTTAGGGGACGGTTATTTATGTAAAGTCCTTTTCAAGATGATTTTGAAATAAATTGCTTTTTAGCCTCAAATACGATTATTCTTAATTTATTATTAATAATACTTGTATTTTTTTTAAATAGCGAAATTATATGCTCAATTTTATTTTATACATTATTATTTTTTATGCATTTTCGTAACGTACAAAATATAGGGGGCTATGCGCAAACGGGTTACATATTTCTATTAGCCATTTAGGGGACGGTTATTTATGTAAAGTCCTTTTCAAGATGATTTTGAAATAAATTGTTTTTTAGCCTCAAATACGATTATTCTTAATTTATTATTAATAATACTTATAATATTATTAGTCTCTGTAAAGAAATAAATATTTTTTTAATAGTTCATAAAAATACTAATTATAGTATATAATATACAATTTAAAAGCTTAATTTTTATAAATTTAGACAAAACGTATAATTATGCATTTTTCCACATATGGATATTCCCATATTTAGTACGTTTGCATTTTATCAAATAAATACAAAAGTATTTTAGCGTAATTTTTTTTTTCCAGTTCATTTTGTAACATTTTAAAGTGATTTTACCACCAATTTTGAGAAAACAGAAATTCAGGCATAAATGGGTTAATATTTAAAAATAAGACGAAAAGAAAAGAAATACTGAATTTTGAAGTAAGTTTCACACTGGCAATTTGAAGTAGATATCATCCATGATGAATTAAATTTAAAACACCTTCCTAAAGTTGTGTAATCTGCAAGTTTTAATCTGAATTTTGGATGATTTGAAAATTGTTTGCGGGCTCTTAGAATTACAATTAGTTCGACATACACTTTTTCTTTTTAATAGTTTTCAACAATAGTTAAACAATGTACAGTAGAACCACTTTTATCCGAAACTCTCGGTTAACCGAAATCCATTTTTAAAGCTTTTTTTTTTTATCACATTCCTTGTGTGCAAAATCCATTTTGAAAGATTTTTTTAAAACTATCATATTCCTTGTGTGTAAGCGGTCCTTTCCGAACTACGAGTCAGGGGTGATTCCGAGTGAAAAAAAATTTCGGAAATTCACATCGCATTTTCGGAAATACGGGTAGGGGGGTCCGAGCCCCTTTAACGAAACTTGCGTTTTTTTCGTGGTCTTTTGACGAAATTTGACGTTTTTTCGCTTTCTTTTCACGAAATTTGCTGTTTTTCCGCGTTCTTTTCACGAAATTTGCAGTTTTTTTTCACGAAATTTGCCGTTTTTTTGCGTTCTTTTCACGAAATTTGCGTTTTTCGCGATCTTTTGAGGATATATGCCTTTTTTCGCGATCGTTTGGGGAAATTTGCAGTATTTTCGCGATCTTTTGGGGAAATTTGCAGTTTTTTCGTGATCTTTTGACGAAATTTGCGGTTTTTTCCCAATCTTTTGACGAAATTTGCGGTTTTCGCGATCTTTTCACGAAATTTGCCATTTTTCGCGATCTTTTGGGGAAATTTGCTTTTTTTTCGCGATCTTCTGACGAAATTTGCCGTTTTTTCGCGATTTTGGGGGGAAATTGTCGTTTTTTCGCGATCATTTGACGGAATTGGCGTTTTTTCGGCGAACATGTCGAAATTCGCGATATAGTTTATGTCCGAATTTCCGGATTTATGACCGATTTTTTTTTTATTTTTTTTTTTTTATTTTTTTTTTTTTTTTTTCAGAAATGACTGCCTTAATTTTTCGGAAAATTCGGAATAGAATCACCCCTGCCTTAGTACATAAAAAATACTTCCGGTCCCCTTTCTTAGAGTTCCTTCGAATTTAACTTGAGATCACGTAAGCTGCGGAGTAGAACAATGAAAACGAACAATTAGCAATTCTGAAGCTTTTGAATGTTTTGCAAAAGGTTTGGCATAGCTGGAGCAGCAGAAAGACTGCGATACTGGTTAACTAATAATATTAAAAAACTCCATGATAGAGCTTCAAAGCAAATTCAATCGAAACTACGATAAACAAAACATTTTTTCAAACCCTTTTGATATATGTAAAAGGTACTTAATTTCAAAATTAAAATTCAGGTAATTTATTCATCTTTCTATTTTACTATTGCTTTATTTTTATTAAGCACTTGTTACAATAATAAGAAATATGAAATATTGCATTTATTTCTCTTTAATCTTAAAATTGAAGACCTCGATTATCCGAAAATTTCGATTCTCCGAAAGAGGGCCGGCCTCAATTACTTCGGATAATGGAGGTTCTACTGTATATTAATTTTATTTGTCTGGTTGTCTGTCTGAACGCCTCTCTATGCTCTAATTTAACTCGCATAAATACAGTCGGATTGCCACCAGGGTTGCAAAAAACCCACGAACCCAAAAAAAACCCGGGTGGATTTTTTGGGGTAAAACCCACTCTAAAAAACCCAATAAAACCCACGTTAAAGCGGGTTTTATTGGGTTTTTTACAATTCATGATAATATTACTTAATATTCAGTAACTTTTATATTAGTTTTTTAACATTTGTGTTTCAAGAGTTACACTGTCCTATTAAAACTTATTGTGTAGGTGTACTGCCAAATCCAAATCTGACAAAGTCAAAATGAAATAATGTGCTTTTAAAAAAAGCCTGTTAATATTATGAAAAAAAGAAGCCAAAATCAATATACAGAGCTAATCATAACATTTTTGCATTAGCTAAAAAATGACAAGGTCTTTTATCAAGATTTAACAATATAAAACTTCATAACATAAATTCCCAACTGCATACAAATTTAACTTATTCACTTTTGGCCAGGATTGACAAAAAAAAAAAAAAAAAAAAAAAAAAAAAAAGGGAGGGTTAAAAACCCAAATAAACCGGTTTTTGTTTGTTTGTTTGCTTAAACCTGGGGTTGTTTTTTTTTTGTTTGTTTGTTTGTTTGTTTGTTTGTTTGTTTGTTTTGGGGGGGGGGGGGGAGATTTGTTTCAAAAATGTGTTCTTAGTGAGGAATACAGATAAAACGTAAGCTATTAAAGTAACTTTTAAATATGTGGTTATTACATAATATTATATGATGTCAGAAGTAAAAGCTTTTTTCCAGACTTTTACACTGATTTATTTATATTTCAATTAAAATTACTTGTATATTAAATTAATCAAAAATATAATAAGATTTCTTATAAAAAATAAGGGACCTACCCCCACTTCTTAAAAAAACAAGACATTGAATAAAACCCTAAAAAACCCAAAAAGCCCAATAAAACCCAATAAAACCCTAAAAAACTCAATAAAACCCAGCTGGGTTGGGTTTTTTATAAAAAACCCGGGTTTTTTGCAACCCTGATTGCCTTAATGGCTAGATGTTATTTAGGTTTACCATGGCATGTTCCGCGTTGAAAATGAAGAGTTTACAGTTCATTTAGTTCGTACTCAAAAGAATGACGTTACATTATGGTATATGGAGGGAAATCATTTGTAGTGTTTTTTTAAGGGTGTTACACTATTTCAAACATATTGAAATTGATATACATCACTAAGGTGCACTGCAAGAAGTGCTTAATATAGAATATGGTGCCCACAGCATTTATCGTTCATTTACAGAAACTAATAGACCGGAAAGTGGCAGCACAGACATTCACCTCGTCGAGTTCACGGCTGAAATTCCAGAATTAGTTAAAACTCGATTCGCATATTAAAACGCAATCGGTCTGCCATGTCCTATCTTGGTAGAAAACACCTGAAAACCCGATTTCAGCGGTTGACTCGTAGGTTTACCATTGTGTTTTCCTGCGTCCAAAGGTATGAAAACATGGAGGAGTGGGAGCAGGAAAACACAATGGTAAGCCTACCAGTCAACCGCTAATATCAATTCAATTCTTTTGTCGCTCCGGCCCATTTATTTTGTTTATCAGACCGGCCCGTTTAAAAAACTGTACTAATTCTTCGACCTGGCCCGTTTGAAATTTTTCCGCCCCGGCGCGGCCCGCGGGACGGGCCGGGTACACACCTCTATTAGAGATACAATTGTAGATTATTTTTCATAAATAGTATTTAAACATGATTTGCTTTCCTTACATTGCGGGTTCTGGTCGGGTTGCGGGTTGCCGAAAATTATTTTTGCGGGTTGACTTAAAATGGAATTTGCGGGTTCGGGTCGGGTTCAACCCGACACGCGCAGAACTCTAGTTCCGATTGTAGATGGTGGTTGCTGAAATTGGGTTTTCAACAGGCTTTGTTTTCCAAATTGTTCACTCACACAACACCTTTCACTTTGTTAAATATTTATTACAGTATATTCAATGTGTTGAAAAATGTTTAATAATCTATGCTTAACGCATGATTTTTCTTTCTTCTTGTTTTTATCGCATTACTTTTATTGCTATTTAAATAACTTATTAATTTTCAAATTGTAGTTGGTCGAATAAAAAGATAGAACGACTTAGAATAATGCAATAATGTATGTGTAGCATGTGATTATTATATTTTTTTTTTTCTGAATGCAAATCTTTTGATTTACTCAAAGAGTATCTTACATCTGTTATTTTGGGATGGAGTCATCGATTTCTTTTATCCTCCAAGGCATTAGGTTAACAATAATTTATCAAGTCAAAACAAATTTTAATTATTACACTACGCTGAAATACCTTATTTATCATAAACTATTTTATGAAACAAGATTTACTAGACATAAAAGTTGCGGATACTTTTCTATATAATGAAAAAAAGAGAACTGTCACAGTACATTACACTGTTCCATAGTTTTTGATGGATTAGGATATGTCTCCATGGTGACGCCAATAGCAGAGGATGGAATATCAAGTAAACGCGATCGAATATCTTATTATGCGCTGATCCTAAAACTAGGTGAAATTTCAAACTTGGGGGTTTCATTGAATTTATAATTTTCAGATTATTCATTGAAACAACGTTGAAGATATAAAGAAGTTATACGATATAATAAATCGATCAAATAACTGAATAATATAGGTGAGATATACGCAGTAAGTTTTGCAACTTCTACTGAGAAGCATGTGACTGAAGACGTGTGTATAAACACGAAAAGATAATGAGAAACTAAAAGGAAAAAATTCTAATTGAAAATGGGTAGATATAATAGATTTTAAAAACAGAGTGTAGCATAGTGTACTAGTTTATATGCTAATCAGATAATATCGAAAACAATCTGAAGTGACCACACTCGACTTTTCGAGCACTGATATTCATATATATGCGTATACAGGGGTCTGTTTGGGAAAAAATTGGGTGCTTTAAAGGACTCTTCACAAAATTTTTCATTCTAAAACAGGACCCTTCACAAAATTTTTCATCCTAAAATAGAACCCTTCACAAAATTTTTCATCCTAAAACGGGACAATTCGCAAAATTTTTTATCCTAAAACGGGACACTTCGCAAATTTTTTTATCCTAAAACGGGACACTTCGCAAATTTTTTTTATCCTAAAACGGGACACTTCGCAAATTTTTTTATCCTAAAACGGGACACTTCGCAAATTTTTTTATCCTAAAACGGGACACTTCGCAAATTTTTTTATCCTAAAACGGGACACTTCGCAAAATTTTTCATCCTAAAACGGGACACTTCGCAAAATTTTTCATCCTAAAACGGGACACTTCGCAAAATTTTTCATCCTAAAACGGGACACTTCGCAAAACTTTTCATCCTAAAACGGGACACTTCACAAAACTTTTCATCCTAAAACGGGACACTTCACAAAATTTTTCATCCTAAAACGGGGCACTTCACAAAATTTTTCATCTAAAAACAGGACCTTTTACAAAATTCTTTGTCTTAAAAATAAACCTTTCACAAAGCTTTCCAATCACCAAACTGAATCTTTCGCAAATTTAATCATAAAATCTGATCTGTCACAAAACAGCTGAACTCATCAAAGAACATATTACTTAGCTTTATTACACATAAAGCATACATACACATAAACTTGGATATAAAAATTTCAAATTTACGAGTTTATGACTAGAATTTTCACAAGTAAAAGAAAAAATGTACATAATTTCACAAAAACAGGACCCTGTGAGAAAAATGTGCACATTCTCCTGTATAAATTTTTGATACAATGGATTCGCTTGAATTTAAATTCTGTACCTCCAGTTCCGAGACTGTAGACGTTACCTCTGCGCTACTAAGTCTTCATGACATCGCCGCAACATTTATCACCTATATTCCGTCTTATTCATTTGGTGATTTTTCCTATAGAATCGATCTTAAAATCTTTTGAAAAGGGTTTAAAAAGGAATTAAATTCTTAATCTGTCGGATGAATTGTACGAAAATCTATACAGTTTTTGCGACAGTGGTCTATAACATATTCGGCAAATAAGAGCTCAACTAGAAGAACTGTTTAGTACATATCGTGTTCACTCACTCACTCACTCATTCATTCATTCATTCACTCACTCACTCACTCACTCACTCACTCACTCACTAACTTACAGTCATTCATTTAACTCACACTCACTCTCTAACTTACACTCATTCATTAACTCACACTCACTCACTCACTAACTTACACTCATTCATTAACTCACACTCACTTACTTACACTCACTCACTAACAGACAGAAACACACAAATCATGATTACAATACTTGCTTTAAGCTATGTGTTCGAAAAAATATAAATAACATCTATCTATATTTCAATATTATAAAGGACAAGCGTGTCCGTGCGAAACGCTGATATAATTTTGTGAATGGCAACACTTGACGAGAAATTTCGATTTTGTAATTTTTGATACTGCAATTTTTAAATTTCTAAACACTGCACATTTTTAATTTTACACTGTCATTATAGGGGGAAAAAAATCTACCTTCAAATGCAATTTGTTTGGAAAATGTACTATGTTAATTGACTAGTTCATTATGGGTTTTAAAATAATTTTCAAGCATGAATTTTTTAAATCTATCTCCATCGCATGCAGGCTCCATCACGAAATAGCGCATTTTCACTTAATATAATATAACAATTAACATTTATAGAAAAAATAAATGTATCATTACTTAAAAAAGCTGCATGCAACACAATATAAAAACACTTAAAATACATTAGCCCTTTATGTCCCAAATTATGAATTCATAAAAAATTCAGCTTCTAAAGCATTTTTCTTGAATTTTTGAAACTACATTAGAATATCTATACAATCATTTAATAAATTTTAGAAGGATCTTGCTAATTAAAATTAATTAATTCAATTTGAATTTATACAGATTTTGTGCAATATTTATAACTCCACTCAAATCTTTTATTTAAAAATTTTTTTAGTACTTTGTAGAGTTACGAAATGTACAAATATCTCTTACAAAAGAAATATAGAAGTACTATTTCCGAACTGACCCCCCCCCCCTCCCCCATCTTTCAACGTTAAAGTTGTTCTCAAATCCAAGAGGGAAACTTCATAACATAATTTTAATTTCTTTTTTGTTCGGAAATGCATGAAACTGACAGGTGTTGTTCAGAAACTATGTCATCGAACTGTTTTTTTTTTTTTTTTTTTTTTCCCGTTTCTTATCAAATGCAATAGATCTTTCAGAAAATAGTGTCAAAATAGGTGTTTTGAACCGAATTTCTCGATCAAAGCAGAAAAATCAGTCAGCGAAGGGAGAAAAACGGGATCAAAAACGCTTATAACTCGATAGGTTAATTCATTGATCAAAAAACAGAAAACACAGCTCGATTCTAAATCTCTTCCATAGTCAGGCCTTCCAATTTTATATTTTTCCGATAAAAAATGAATTTTTAAATGTTTCAAAACGTTTTGTGGTTATTGAGCTGAGTAGAGCAGAGCAGTTGAGAACATCCTTAAGAAAACTAAAAAGATACAAATGGAAAAGAAATCATCCTTTTAAAAATATTTTTGTTTTGCGCAACCAATAATGGTTTTGGAACAAGATAAAGTAAAGTATCTATAAATCATTCTAAACTGTATTACTACCAATCGATATATTAAATGAATTTTATAACAAGTTATTTTAATGGCACTTTAAAATAAAAACGTTTCAACCGAACTAACTCGGCCGTCATCAGTGAGAACTAAACGTTGTTGTATCTCTTTGTGCCATCTAGGTTCGCCCGCGAGAAACCATTCTACTGGGAAAATCTAGTCAATAATTTCATCTTTCAATAGCTTCTAGAAAACATGCATATTAATGCAGGTTAAAACATTGTCTTAAAAATCAATCGGGCTTATCGTCTCTGAATACACTGAACAGCTGTACAAAGATAATGCATTAAATTTAAACAGATGAAATTTCTATGACCATTATGGTGACTTCGTTACAAAAAATAGATAAAATTACCCATTATATCTTAAATCAAGAAATAGGCTATCTAGATGAGTTTCGACAATCAAACAAAAGTTTATGTTTCAGCAAAAATGAACTAATGTTTTTATTTATTAACCATTTGAAAAAATGGTTATTGTTCTCTGTCAGGGTAGGAAATCAAACACATATCTGAGGCGTTTTATTGGTTGAATCCGCATTCTATTCGTTTTCTGATTGGTTTATACAATAATCTGTATTTCCCTTTACTTTCAACAGAGATGAATACTTTTGTTGCCACTATGACAAAAAAGTAATAAAAACTAAAAAAAGAAAAAAATTAATAACTCAGAAACAAATTGAGATACAGCTTTCAAACAAATTGCATTTAAAAGTACATTTTTTTTTCTATACGGCGGTGTAAAAAGTAATATTGTGGGATGTTTAGAAGTTTAAGAATGAAATTTCATTTAAAACTGATAGTCAGATTTCTACGATGGAAAAGCCTTTTCCCGAACAGCCAATGAAATGCTTGGATAATACGTAAGTTTCAGGAAATCTGACGAGTCGCAGGCGATTTTTGTCCCTTGCAATTTTTACGTGTAATAACACTATTAATGTTTAATTCATGGCGTACGTAATGTATGATAACTCCGTGCGATTTTTTATGTCTTAAATTTTAGTCTTTGAAAAAATCCTTTTCAAAATGGTCGTTGTAATTTGTTAAATTGCTTTTTTTTTTTCTTTTTATTTATTTATTTGTACATATTTTCTTTCGTACCTTGTAAAATCTTCTATGATTAAAAACTACGCTAAGTATTTTTCAATAAAGCCCCCAATAAAGGGAAAATTTATCGACAGGCTGGGCTGATAGCTATCACTGCAGAATTCAATTACCCACCTACCTGTAAATGTACTTTTGCAGCCAGAGAACGCTGGCGGCAGAGAAAATGTTTTTCTTGAAACATTGTATCAGTCCGAGCGAGGCAATAAAAACAAAACGTGTGAAGAATAAAAAAATCTTATTTCCTGAAATAAAACAGATGTAATATAGGAAATGCTCCCAAGGATTTTTCCGCATATATGAGAGACTGAGTGAAGAAAAGATCACAGGAAAAGTGGGCACTAGTTTAGTTTTAAAACCTTAATTATATAGATAGGAATGTTCACACAGAAAGTAAAAATTTATCAAAAGTTCTATTGGTTCAATAATTAAGTTTGTTTTATTTTTGAAATATATCTTAAGAGGACAAGAAAGATTTGAAATAACGGGGAAAAAAAAAAAAAAATCTTTAATTAACCTTTAAATGTGCGATTTTTTATTTTGTTTCGAAAAAATTATATATGATTCTCTCAAACGTTTATTACACAGGAAAAATAATGTAAAGAATCAGAGATACATTTTTCATGTAATACGTCAATCTTTTCTTCTGTTGCACATCTGCAATACAAGTAAAAACTAGCCTCGTGTAGCCGTTTTACGCTAAAATATTGCAATTTAGTAAATATTTAAATAAGTATGTCTCCAAAAACCTTATTTTATATAATTATTTATTTTATAAAGCTTAACCTTTAACCCTTTAATTCCCATGATAGAATAGGTTCTAGAAATTACGTAGTCCAGAGAATCTCACTTTATACCAGAAAGTTTCAATGGTTATTTTCGCTTTATTTAAACACGGAAAGTCTGTTATTATTTAAAGCAAATATTGCTATTTTAATTTTCTGGTGTGAATTAGGTATATACGAATAAAAAAAAATCTATTAAATTCAAAACATTATTGTTTGCATATATGCAAAGCTGCGCACTAAAGGGTTAAGAATAACGTTTAATCGTGAATTAGGAAGCCTGGAACTAAATTAGATTATTACTTCTTTTTCCATTTAGTTATTTATGTTTTATAGAAATAAAAAATGCTTTTTAAAAATTGTAAAAAACAGTAACAAAAGTTTTAATATTCTACAACAAAATTAATCTTGCAATACTATTTTGTGAAATAGGGGTAAAAAAAAATTAAATTATAGGGCAAAGTTCGTTAAATAGTGAATGCATTTCGCTACTTGGGGATTATTGTAGAAATAAATTCGTAAAATAGACGAATTTCTGAATAAATAAATAAATAAATATGTTCATAAATAGAGATATTACTGTATTTTACACTAGAGTCACCAATAAAGCAATAATTTAACTCATAGCTATCATTATAATACTTCCAGAGGCAATAACGGCAAAACTTGTCAAGAACGAAGAATTACTTCCTTCGTGAAATAAAACAGATGTAATGGGAAATTCTCGAAAGAATTGTTCGCATAAACTCGAAATTCGAAGTGGAGAAATACTATAGTAAAAAATACACATTAGCATAATTCAGTTTTAAAATAAGTATGTATAGATATTTCCAATTCTGATACAGAAAAGAAAAAATATAAAAACAAAATTCGTTCTTGGATTATTTCTTTCTAAAAATTTAGGTATGATGAAAAAAAAAAAATCGCATAAATGAAAAATTAGATGTGAAGAAAGATTATAGTAAAAATTACCCACTAATATAATTAATATTTCAGTTAAAATTTTTAAATACAAATAAATTTTAAATATAGATAAGGGTTTTAATACAAAAATGGAAATTTAACGTTCTTTTAGTACAGTAATTAAGTTTCCTTTATGGAAATACATTTTAAGATGATTATTAGCTGAAATAAATGTATTAATGAATATGTTTGATTAAATATTCTTAGATCTACAAAGAGATAAAGAAATGAAAGCAAAAAAAAAAAAAAAAAAGGAAAGCATGGAAGAAAAATACTACCCCTATTATCTGCTTCGGGAGGAAAAAGTATTTTCATCAATAATTTATCGTAATAATTTTTTTAGCAATGATTAAATCAATATCAGCTACTTTATCATCCAATTAAACAATAGAATAAATGTTCGATCAATACTTTTAATATATTAAGGTTTAACTGCTATTTATTTTTAATTTAAAAATATTTTTAAAGTATTAAAACATTTTAAGAATTACGCTATATACTGCGATTTTAATTTTTTTTAAATACCTTTTTAATAAGACCCGTAATTGATTTTTCACAATGCGTAAAACGATAATTTTTGTAAAATTCAATTAAGATATTGTTTTTATATAGGGTTGTTTGAGCATAAGTGTTACTATAATGGCATGCAAATTAATTTATTAATACAAAACTTTTCTTAATTATTACAAGGAATCTGAGAAATTATTACAAAACAAAATGGTAAATCAATAATAGTAAATGGTACTGAACGCATAATTCTCATTATAGTCGACTGCCGTAAGAAGGAACTCGCCCTCACGACGGAATCAACTGGATTACCGTGTTTACTCGCGTAATAGTCGCCCTCGCATAATAGTCGCACCCCCGTTTTGAAGCAGAAAAAATTGTCAAAATATTTTCTTCGCATAAAAGTCGCAGTCGCGTATTTGACTTTTATTTAGAAAATCGAAAATCATCAGCTGTTCTCTTCCCAGAACTAGTACTCATAATGGATTCATCTGTTCTGTTACTCCCATTGACATACCCGATGGCCACTCCATTCTTAAGATACCGATTCACATTATGTTAGTGATACTGATACCTAGTGAAAGTGATTTATTATGAGAGTTTTTGGTCAAAATTTTCACAAAGATTATTTGTAAATTTTATGTCTATAAAAATATTACCGTAAAAAGGAAAATGATATTTAATAAACAACACATAATCTGGAAACCTTTAGTAAGTAAAATTTTATTATGTGTTTTATATATATATATATACCAGTAATGTTTTAGCATTGGAGTGTACAATATTGTGTAGTAGATTTCCTCACATAATAGTCGCACCTAGACTTTCACAATGAAATATTGGCAAAAAAAGTGCGACTATTACGCGAGTAAACACGGTACCTGCCGCGAAACTGGATATGTTACCTCTGAGCGAATAATGCATGACTATATCGCCGCAGTATTTATCGCTTACACTTTGTCACATTTCCTTGGGGATTTTCTCTATACAGGGTTCCCAGCACAACATGTCTGGCAATTTCCCTGACTTTCCCTAACCTAATCTCAAAAATTTTCATGACCAAACGGCCATAAAATAAAATTTTCTATTTATTTCCGAAACCCTTTCACAAAATTATCGATTTTTTTTTTTTTTTTTTTTTTTTTTTTTTTTTGCGATCGCTTTTCGAATTTCTCGAATTTTTTTGCGGTTGTTTGATGAATTTCGCGATTTTTTCCCCCGAGACCACGTGATGAATTTCATATCATTTTTCAACTTTTCCCCCAGACTTTTCCATGACTTTCAAGAAAATATTTGTAAATTCCCTGACTTTTCCTATGTATTTTTAAACTTCCTTGACTACTTGAAAATTCCTTGACTTTCCAGGTCGCTGGGAACCCTCCTATAGAATCGGTCGCAAAAATGGTTGAAAATAATTATATCCAGCCGGTTTGTGCACACACACGTGTTTGGAAAATAAACATGAGAATTTATAATAAATAAGATAATTTCGCAGGTTTGATTCCAATCAGATAGAACGGGATAGATAAGCAAGATTTTCAAAAGGTTTTCCTACCCAAATACGAAAATATGTTTCCCCTCCTTCAAAAACACCTCCTAGAAGGTATTTTTCAAATCCAAGTATACTATTTGGCCCTTGTCCACACGTACACTATTTCACAACTTTTAAGTATAACAAAGTAGGAGCTACAGAAGTAAAGTCAGACGAAGAAGAAAAATCCGAATGCCTTAAAAAGCATAATCCATCCACATCCGCTGCAATTTATTCAAAATGGAATTTAAAAAACATTTCCCTTCTTTCCATTCAAATTTCGCGAAAATATTCCAAGTACGATCTTCATAAATTCGAAGAGGGAAAGGTATTATGCATGATGAACAAGATCATACAAAAACTTGAAACCCCAGTGGATAAAATATTTGAAATGAGGACAACTGGAATGGAAAAAGAAGAAAATTCAGCCTATATGAACCTTGTGACTTTCATAGACCAAAATTATAAGTAAAGAGCCTACGCTAGTCACACGACGAAACGCTCAAGGTAATGTTAAAACTGTGAGAGCTTTCTTTTTTACAAATTTCTCATTTGCATTTCAGTATTTTTTAAATGATTGGCTTAGATAACGTATTTTCCCGCGGCCGCCATCTTTGATGTTTTGAGATTTCTTGGCAAATTTTTGTTGACGATGTTTTACATTTTATTTTCATTAAGCCTAACATGCGCATAAATCGCTGCTTGGCGACATTTACTACTTCGCGGAAAAAAGGTTTTCACGCCAAAAAAAAATCCAGGATGGCGGCCGCGGAAATACATGACATCTGTTCCAAATTATTATCATTTATTTATTTATTTATTTATTCTTACTTTTTGTATGTAATGCCTGAAGTCGATGTTTAACCCCTTCGGGACGAGCGGCTTTTACAGAATTTTTAATCTTCAATCACCGCTTTTTAAAACAGAAATTTTTGCCTAATTGAATCGGGAAAATGCTCGGATTAAATAAGGCAAATTTTACAATAAAAATTGACTGGTGAGAAAATCCACGATTCTGAGCACCTTACGCGGCACGTATACCGGTCGCTCGTTCCCAAGAGATTAAGCATACCCCCCCCCCCCCCCCCCAAGAGAAAATTTGAGGTTTATGGTTAACCGGATATTTCAGTGAAACACTCGCAAACTGATGTTAAACCTATGTGTGTGTATGGGGAGGGATTTTAAAATATGTCGTTTGCATTTCGACATATATTTTTTCATTGGATAGCTGGCATAAATCTCTACAAATTTCCTTTTCACTTCTTTAATTTTGGTTGCAGTTTATTATTATTACTTTTTTTCTTTTTTTAATGAAGATATTTTCACATGAAGTACCGATTTCGAAAATGAAAGTGTCCGGACCTGCGGGTTCGGTTCGGGTCAGGTGAAATTGAGTTATCCGACACGATGCAGGACTCTAATCCAAAAACTCTGTATAATACTACAAACCCATTTCTGAATACTACCAAATTTTTTAATTCACCTAAACTGCTGCGATATTTAGCAATCATAGGTAACCGATATTTCTTACCAAGATATTATTAAATCGATATTTAACTGTGAGAAAACGGTAAATACGAAGAAAAGTCAGGAAAAGAGGCAAGAAGACTAATATTGTAAAAAGCAGAAACCACATCTACTGTAATGTATTCAAAATAAAAAATCTAAAGAAATATTTCGGTCTTCTCAGCTTAAATTTCAGAGACATATTCCAAGTAAAATCTTCATCAATTCGGAAAGTAAAGAGTTTTCCATGATAAACGGAATTTTTCAAAACCTGAAACGCCAGCGGATAAAATATTTGAAATTGGGACAAATGGAAAGAAAAAAAAGAAGAAAATTCAGCATATATGACTCGTGTGACTTTTATAGATAAAACTTTACATTACGTAAAAGACACAAGCCTCAGAATTGAAATTTGGAAAAGGATAAGCAATATTTTATCCAAACATCAATTTGAGAAATTTTCTTTTAAGAATATTGAGAAAAATAAGCCTGTCTATAACAGATGTTTAACCCTTATGTAGCAATAGTAAATAACCTAATTTGAAAACGTAAACCAATTTACTTAATCCTTCACGAACAAGTCTTCATATAAACAATTAATGCAGTATATGTTTTTATTAATTGAAAATTGTAATTTCTTTAAGGATTAAATTTATAGGAGGAACAACAACAACAACAAAAAATCCCGTGATCCATTCAAAGAGAGAAAGGGGATGATAATTTCAGAGCCAAATTCTGAATGGCCAAAAATCAGGAAATTTTATTTCAGAAAGCAGGAAATTTTTTTTCAGTGAAAACATATTATTTTTTAAATGTAAACATATTTAGTATAAATTTAATTTTAAACAGGGCTTGGTTATTTTTGAAAATAAAAAAGAAGTATATCACTCTTAATACTTACATGTAGAATGCATTTAAGTATATGATGTTTTAATAGGATTTTAAATTAACTACATGCTACATGTAACAGGGGGAAGTTTTGTTTCCCCATAAACACATAAAACTATAATGAAAGTCTTAACTGAGACAAATCATTGACAATCAAAAACATATCCATAGCAACAGTCAAAAAGCGTTAAAGAATCGCCATTTCTAATGAATACGATTGTAGTTTACGACAGGAAAAACTACTGAACAAACATTATAAAGAACAAGTACTGTATTGCAATATAAATTGCAATTTTCATCCCTGAATCACAGAAGATCTGACAAGGGACCCTAGCCAAAAGATACACCCGATTTCGATGGAACTTTTACCGTAGAGCGTATTTATGATATGATGAAGAAGGATACCAATTTTATCGGCAATCGTCAAGTCTTAGTATTTTGAAAATATTTTTTTAATTGCTATGATGAAACTAGTGAACATCACTAAATGTTTTGTTCAAAATATTCCAATAATTTAAAACAACGTAATCGTCAGAGAAATGATAATTAGTATAGAAATGAGTAAACCACAATCAATTTTTACACTATCTACAAATTATAAAAGGAGAAATTTCACTTTCGTGACATTCGCAGATATCTTGAATAAAGGTATTTCCAGAAGCCAGTTGATTTTGTTTCGCAAGTAATGGAATCGAATGTCATAAACGTGAAAAATTTCATTTTATAGCATGTGGATGGTGTAAAAATTCATTGTGTTTTTATTATACCGCATATAACTATTAATATAAAATTACCCTAAAATAGAATTACAGCTTCTATAATTAATAATAATAATTAAAAAAAAACTTTAAACACCCTTAACATATTGTTTAAATAAATAAAGATCACATCCATGATGGATCAATGTCACCCTCCATGCTATAACAATGGCATGGAGGTGATATATCAGAAATTAGGCCTAATATTTTCTAAACTTGCACAACATAACCCATATGCTGCTGGGATATAAAATTAAATAGAACAATTTAAAGATACTTGTCAAGAGAGTTCTATTATTTTTAAAACTGGCGTAATTAATGAGGCCCAAGAGTATTATTACACCAAAATTCCTTAAACGCATCCTATAAAATTACACTATGGTAATTATATTTTTTATATTTTTTTTTCTTCATTGATGTGTTGTCTAATTGGCAGGTCAGAGGTACAACAACCCATGGTCAAAGGTACAAACTATGTGTTATACCTTTGACCACAGTGTTATTATTTAAAAAAAAATGAAATTAAACATAATTAAAGTAAAACTAGAAGCTTGAAAAAATTACATATGATAAACCAGATGATACTGATTATAATAAAACAAAGAAATTGAATTTAGCCTTAATAGTTAAGCTACGAAAATTAAAATTTTGGAAAGTGGTCAAAGGAACAACACCTTCCCCTATATATATATATATATAACCAATAATTAAACATAACCTACCACCATCAAAAACCGTAATATTATGAATTAAAGCTGTAAGTATATAAAGATTAAATCAATTATAAGAATTATTATGGAAGAAAAATAAGAACGTGGACACCGACAAATAATGGAAATGCTTATATATTGAATTACGTTTTCAAGGGCACAGAATTCAATGATATAAGCAAAATGGTTGTTTTCTGTGGGAAAAATAAGCTAAAGCTAAAAGTTATTTTTCCCTGTGCCCAAACAACCATTAAAATCAAGTGAATTGATTAAAAATGAAAACAGAATAGAAACAAATATTATGAAATGGAAAAATCAATAAAACCTATTTAAATATTTATAGGATATAAAATGAAATAATAAACACCATACCGTTTAATATTTTAGAATAATATTTTAGAAGAAATCCACGCGCGCATGGCACCCATAATATCGTAAAGATTAAGGTGAATAAAACAGTTAAGAAATCACAGTAATTGATACCATAGGATGCAGTTAATACATATTGAAATAAATGTTAAATAACTTTTAATATAATATAAAATAATATAAATAGAAAGTAATTACATAATTAAAATGCACTATTAAATTAATTAAAAACCGTTAAACAATATCGTCAAAATTTAGCTAAAAATTCCCCCTGGTGTAGTAAATTATAACTGAAATGTAGCTGGAAAAAGTAGATAAAGAACTTATCGAGAAAAAAAAAAACCACAAATTGTGGTGCTGCCATCTAGTATTACTTTTATGATTTAATTGTCAAAAGACAAACAGTTGTAAGCAATTGAATGTAACAATTGTTTTATTAACAGCAAAACCAAACATATCCTTATATATAGATAATTATAAACAGAATATAAACCACACAATGTATTTTTAAAAAACTATTGTTAATAAAATTTAAAAAGCATACAAAATATTCTATTAGCTAACTTATTTAAACTACACTAAGAATTTAAATAATTCTAGAACATCGATAATATATAGCATATAGCTATATGCTATAAAACAAAATAAATTCATTAATAATTAATATAAATAATTATTAAAAATATAAAAATCTTTAATAAAAACTATTATATATAAGATAATTATAAAATGAACAGGAAATAAAAAACATATGGTAGTATAAAGAAGGTGAACAGATACTTAAATTCCGATTACCTAAAAAGCACAAATATAGTGTGTGGATTATTTTATACATCCATAAAAATCCTAAAAGTATGAATGTGGGACATTCAAAAACATTAAACCGATAATAAATTTTATAACACTAAGTGAAAATAAATAAATATTATAATATTAATAAGAATAGAGGAATAATAATAAAAATAATTACCCAATTTTAATACATACAGTATAACTTTATTTATATTAAATATACTTATATGTATATTAATCACTATAAAAATGGCATACTATTAGTAATTAATATGATATTGTCCTTATTAAATTAAAATTTATAACAAATGATTGTAAATAAGATTAAATAATAATTAAGCTAATTATTAATGAAATTCACCAACTACATATAAAATATCAAATCAACATCCTTATAAAATACGTATCAAAAATATATTAATAATACAATATATATATATATCTTTTCACAGTTTTCTTTTAAAAAATAAAGTACATACAGTTTTTAACTTCATATATGTGTATTTCATACGGTTCTTTTCCTCCATCTTATGGGGCACAGGTATGCTGTAAAGTAAAAACAGGCATGGGACATATCGTGGTTTTGACATTTAGTATGATTTGAATTTAATTAAAATACTTTCAATTTCAGTTTTATGCTGAAATGTTTTTAAACAATTTTTATATGTGCCTCTATAAATCATCAAATTAAATGAGCAAATAGCTGTATAAAACTACAAAAAATTGATTGGGACTCAAATTTCCATTTAATTTCAAAATAAACCCGAGCTTACTGTATTTTGTACGCGGAGGTCAATGCATTTTGTACCGGGAAGTCAATGCATTTTGTACGGGGAGGTCAATGCATTTTGTACGCGGAGGTCAATGCATTTTGTACGCGGAGGTCAATGCATTTTGTACGCGGAGGTCAATGCATTTTGCACGTGGAGGTCAATTCCTTTTGTATGTGGAGGTCAATGTATTTTGTAAGTGGAAGTCAATTTATTTTGCACATGGAGATAAATGTATTTTGTACGTGGAGATAAATGTATTTTGTACGTGGAGATAAATGTATTTTGTACGTGGAGATAAATGTATTTTGTACACAAGAATGATGTCCACTTCTAGCACATGTTATTTTGTTAGGATATGCCGGACAAAGAAAGACAGATCATTAAAAATACTATTATTATGATATCTTCCTTATTATTAAAATTATGGAAAAAAAATATGAGTTCAACTTGTAGTGAGAGACATCTTGTACTTTTAATTGAGTAAGTGGATTACTGTGCTGGTTTTCTATACAAGAATTGTTAACCTTGGCATGTTGATGTGCATCAACTTCCAAACATTTGAAATTATAATTTTTCATATCATGTACATTAGGAGCCTACTTCAGTCAAGTGAAAAGACCCGTTCGCTAATGCTAATCCTATGGAAGAAATTTATAAAGATATCTTCAGTTGCATTTTAATATTTTTAAATGATTTTTTTGCATTGGATAGCTGAGATCAATCTGTACAAAGGCCGTTTTTTGCTTTTTCGATTTTGTTTACAGATATTTTTAATGAGAGTACTTCATTTTCGGAACCGGTTTCGAAACTGAAAGCATTCTCATAAAAAAAGTCTGCAATCGAAATCGAAAAAGGTAAAAAACGGCCTGCATACATATCGATCTCAGCTATCCAATGCAAAAAAATCCATTTAAAAATATTAAAATGCAACCGAGATATCTTTATAAATTTCTTCCATTGGATTAGCATTAGAGAACGGATCTTTTCAGTTGACTGAAGTAGCCTCTTAAAAAATAATATTTCAATCGAGACTTAACTGTTCGAAAATAATACATGTGAAAGAAAACTAACGAAAAAGATTTTTAAAAATTCTAATATTGTAAAAAGAAAAAAAACTACTTCCGGTATAATTTATACAAAGTATAATTTAGTTAGAAGAAAGAACATTTCCCTTTTATCAGACAGCATTTCAGAGAAATATCCCGAGCAAAATCTCCATAAATTCGGAAAGTAAAGCGTATTTTGCATGATAAACGGGATCTAGCAAAATCTGAAACACCAGTGGATAAAATATTTTGAATGGGGACAAATGGAAAGCAGAAGAAAAATTTAGCATATCAATCGCATGAATTCAATATAAAAACTTCATACGTAACCAGCACAAAATTGAAATTTTGGAAAAGGGTCGGTGAGATAGGCTATTATTTTATTCAAAACTAACTGGCTAGATTTATGTTTCAATGATAATGTAAATATAACCATAACTCAACAATAAATGAAAAGCTCAGATGATAAAGGGGTATGCGACCAAAAAATGCTTCCTGCTTACGACCCTTTCACAAAAATTCATTTGAAGAGTTCATATGATAAAAGGTAATATACACTGGTTATCAAAAATTAAGGAAAAGTCACAAAAGCCAATTTTTAAATATGGGAATACTCAAAAGGAAGTAATAATTCGAATAATTACTATTTCTGCAGAACAGCTAATCCATATAACATCTCATTCAGGTCACACATGGTCACAAGAGTCACAGTCACTACGGCGAAACAAAAAATAGGAAATTCCATACGTCTCTTTTATGAGTCTCAAATGACTACTATATGTGACTCCACTGACAGGTCACTGTGATTGCTGCTTTGTGACGAGTCACCAGGTGACTTTGCAATGTCGTTTCATTGAGACTCTCGTGTGACTCTCATCTGGAGACTCAATTTCAAAGTTATTGTGAACGTTGCATTATGATAAATCACCAAATAATGTCAAATTAAAGTCACATGGTGACTTTTCACCACTTTTCACAGTGGTGACTTTACAATAGGGTCTCTGTTACCATTTGACAAAGTCATGTGACTTTAATGTGACATTATTTGGTGATTTATCATAATGCAACGTGCACAATGACTGAAATTGAACCTCCAGATGAGAGTCACACGAGAGTCTCAATGAAACGACATTGCAAAGTCACCTGGTGACTCGTCACAAAGCAGCAGTCACAGTGACCTGTCGTGGAGTCACATATAGTAGTCATTTGAGACTCATAAAAGAGACGTATGGAATTTCCTATTTTTTGCTTCGCCGTAGTAACTGTGACTCTTGTGACCTGAATGAGATGTTATATGGACTAGCTGTTTTGCAGAGATAGTAATTATTCAAATTATATTACTTCCTTTTGAGAATTCGTGTATTTAAAAATTAGCATTTTGTGACTTTTCCTTAATTTTTGATAACCAGTGTATATGACAAAAAAATAAAATAAAATAAAATAAAATAAAATAAGAGTTAGCCATATGATAGGTAATAATCAATGGTCCTCTGCCATCTGTTAAACTACTATTTGAAAAAACTTAATACTCTCAGAGATTTTAATTGATAAAAGAGGGATTTGACTATAGACGTAAGTACATATTTGGAGCTGTACAGCCCATTTTCTCAAAATGATGATTGTGCCAATTACCACTTTTATAATCTGAGCTCTATAATGCGTAATCATAAGCTTTAGCATATACGATATTTGTCAGACAATGCCGAAAAAATTCGTTTGATAAAGTTTAACATAATTCATAATCTTCCAAGATTAATGTGTTAACTTTGCATTCGACTTTGAAATTTATTTGAAAATGAATTCGTTATATCGAGGTTCAACTGTATGGGGTAATTAATCTAGAAACAGTGACACATTTCTCAATTCATTTTTGCTCCGAAACGCATGTAACTGGCAGGTGTTCTTACTCAGAAACTATGTAATCGAGCGGTGTTTTCCATACTTGGTACAGGAAGACGATATTCTAGAAATTACAGTTGAAGTTGGCGTTTTGAGCCGAATTTCTAGATACGGCAGCGCGGGAACGTAGGGGGGAAATGTCACGTCACAACAATCGATTATAACTCGATAAATAATTTATCAAAAAATCGAAAACACCATTCGATTCCATATCGCTTCAATAGTCAGGTCTTTTAATTTTATGCCTTTACCTTTAAAGATAAGTCAGAAAATGTGTTAGAAAGTTTTGTGTTGGTGAGCAGGGAATTTGAAAAACGACTTAAACAAATCACCGCGACAAAGGAAAAGAAACGAACGTTAATATTTTCAAAATAAAACAATTTTATGTAACCAACTAAATGCTGTCTGGCGATAAAATAGAGCTGGTTAACAAATATTTGACAATATATATTGATTCTGATTCAATTACTTTATTTCAAAACTATGGACTTCAGAAAATACTGAAAATGGCACAAAAGAAGCCATTCATCACAGTACATGCCGGATAACAATCGCTGTACATGGCAGAAGAGGAAAACAACGTCTGGACTTGATAAAAAAAAAAAAAAAAAAAAAAAAAACTGAATCGCCATGACAACGAATCAAGAAAAAAACATTTGTTGAAGAAGAGAATAGTAAAATACGGAGATTGAAAAAGAAAGAAGAAGAATCAAATCTTTTAGTTTTAAAAACGTAAGATTTCTTTTAAATTTACTTCACAAAACTTTTTTGAAACTGCTTATCTCCAGAAAAAAGGACTTAGGGATTGTGAAAAATTCTTCGTGCCCAAACAGCTGACGTTTTCTGAAAAACAGATAATCTAATCTTCTAAAAAATTAGTATCCTAAAATAATATTTTTAAAAAGCTAATTTTAGACAGTTTTTTTTTTTTTTTAAATCAAATCAAACGAGTTAAGAGCAGTGAATTGATATTATATTTCTTATATCAGTTCTAAGAAAAAATACGTTTATTTCCACAACGTATTTGTTTTTAACGTCAGAAAAGTCGCTATTTCTTTTAATTATTGAAAATGCGTTGTTAGCAAAAATTATAACCATTTATTGTTAAAAGGGAAGGTGCCCTATTTTCGTCCCCCCAGTCATTTTTAGGCCTTAAATGCGGTAATTTTCAGTGAAAACCTACCAAATTTGGATTTTACGTACGCTTAGAAATATAGGCAAATATCGTACAAAAAAAATTTAACAATGCGAAAAATTGTTTTTTCAAAAATATCTATATATGGCAAAAAACAATTTCGTGCCCCTCAAAAAATCCAATACGCCGAGGCTTAACTTATAAATAAATCGAAATTTATTTCTAAGTGAGTAAGTAATTTAATTTACATTAAATTAAGGCACAAAAAAAATGTACTAATTATCAGTGGAAGAAAAACATAACGAAACATTAGCCATCCAAACAGGTGGAAAAATTGTCATGAAAAAGCATTTCTAATTTCGTCTCGGGACGACAATAAGAACTGCAAGGGGGACGAAATTGGGACCACGCTACTTCCCAATATGGCATAGCTTCAGTTCCTATACTGAGCGTCCTGAAACTCCCTGTATGCTACTGTCATCATCTTATCTACGTAAAATACATGCAATGAGTAAGAAATAAATACTTACAGTATGGTAAATAACGTTCTACAGACGACGTAATAAAAACTTAGGTCTTCTAAAAATAGGAAATACGACGTCTTTAATATATGTATGCGTCTTGGCGAACGAAACTTTCACTACTGACCCCTTTTACCTGTTCCCTGTCCCTTGCGTGATAAGTGGCGCCACTTTCCCAGAACGGAGAAGTAAAGGGGGGCGAAATTAGGAAATGGGACGAAATTAGGATACTTTACCCTATGAACATCTCAAGTTTCCGGCTACGGAAAAATTAAATATTAATTTATATTGTCATACATGACAGAGTTCTGTTTTTCTCAGACGACGGCCAAAGCGAAAAAAAAATAGTGTCCTAAAATAATATTTTTTTAAAAAGCTATTTTTAGCCGGTTTTGATCAAATCAAATGAGTTAAGGGTACAGTAAATTAATATTATATTTCTTATATAAGTTCTCGATAAATTAGATTTTCTTTTTCCTCAACGTAATTTTTTTAACGACAGAAAAATCACTATTTCTTTCAATGACTCAAAACGCGTTGTTCGCAAAAATTATAAACATTTATTGCAATGTTTACATTTCACATTTCCGATTATGGAAAAAATTAATTTTAATGTATATGATCATACACTAAACAGTACCCGTCAAGATTTGACGGTAAATAACTTTAATGTTTTATTAGAAAAATTCTTGAATTTTTAAGTAGTTGTTTTTAATTAATCATTGAAATTGTGGCAAATTTCTATATTGCATAATGATTCTTATTTCTTTAAGACGATAGAGGATGCTGTCAGCCAAACCTATTCAATGAAGCCAAATAATTTTAAGTTTTTAATTTACAACCAATTTCGCTTGCTTTTTATCAGAAATTTAACTAAAAATATTGGGTAGAGCATTTATTTTCACATACTACGTTCTCATTTTTTTCGAATAAAAAACAATATTTATTATTATTTAATTTTATTTTTTTTTAACTACATGACCATTAAAAGCTGCCATGAATTTTATTTTTATCAGTCTCATTCTCTAAAACCCTAAATGAAACTTGATGCAGCTAACAATGTACAGTATATATTTTATTACTTGAATTTTATTTTACATTTTTATACATTTTTAAATATTAAACCATGGATATCAAGGCAATTTCTTTTATAGTTCTTATATGAATATTTTTCTTTCTTTCCCTTTTACTCTTTACGTAAAAGAAAGGCAAACTTTTCTTTCTGACACACACACATATCTTTATATTCTTGATAACAGGCAGAAAATATAACAAAAATTGTAGATCAGCTCAATTTATTTAATTGATAATTACATGCAAAATATTTTAGCTTAAATATTTTAAATATTAAATTATCATTATTATTTCCTTTAATATTGTTCAGTGTTAAATTTTGTTAATTATAAAGCATTCAAATAATACTAATAATAAAATGAAAATCATGTAACTTTTCCTCCTAATAAAATATATCATTATGAAAATAAGTTATCGCCAAAAATATCACAGAAGTCTTTTTGCCAGGCGTTGGATTCGAACCTGCGTCCTGTACAAAAATTCAGAGCTTTAAACTGGTGCCTTAGACCCTTCGCCACCAGGAACTCATTCTACTTTTCTCTAAATTGAAGAAGTCCGAAAAAGAGTTTTGGCGCATGCGCATATGCACGAAAAATCGATTCTTACAGAAATAGCTTTGTGTTTTAATATATATGATACCAGAATTCTGTATCTTTCAGATGACGGCCAAAGCGCTTTTGAAAGATATTCATTTTTGGTTTTTTAATTATTATTACTGATCATTATAAAACATATATATATTACAGCGATAGAGATACTTTATTTCATATGATACAATTATTATCTTACCAGCAATATACATATTATATACAGCAATTAATCTTGATATAATAGTCCAGGCAATAGAGACAGTATAGGGACTCTACCTGGCAAAATTAATGGTAGTACTGGAAATTGGCTTTCTAGATGTTTTTTGAGTCGCTGAATCCGAATTTATAACTTCCCACCAAAATTTCCCCCGGCAACCCCCCCAAATTTTGGTAAAAAAGCCCCCAAAAAAGGTTTTTATTAAAAAATTCCATTTTTTTTATTATTTTAGGGGAAAAGTAGCTAAAAATTCAGAAAGTAGACAAAATTTGCAACAAATTAGATATATGACATTATGACTTAGGATGAAGGGGAAGGGGGGATCTGCCTCGGAACATATGCCACAGTGCTGCGTGGACTAAGTTGCGCAATTCCACTTAACCACTCACACGTTTACATTAGCCCTCCCATCTCCCCTCCGAACTTTCTCTATAAGGTTTACTTTAAGTCTTTTTGGTCGCTGAATCCGAATTTTAACTTACCCCCAAAATTTTCCCCCAAGAAACCCCCCCCCCAAATAGTTGTTTTTAACTTAAATTTCTTATTGTTTTAGGGGGAAAGTATTACGAAATTCAGAAACTAGACAAAATTTGCAACAAATAGGATATATGACATTATGACGTAGGATAAACGGGGAGAGAGGGGGCTGCCTCGGAACATTCCCCGCGCGCTTTTCTCAAAAACTAAATTTTTTCAAAAAATCAATTTTTGGGGGGGTTGCCGGGTGAAATTTTGGTGGGAAGTTACAAATTCGGATTCAGCGACCCAAAAAACATCTAAAAAGCTGATTTCCAGTACTACCATTAATTTTGCCAGATAAAATCCCCTATTGCCTGGACTTCATTTAGTGCACGTAGCGCTGCAGTGCATGTTCTGAGGCAGCCCTCACCCTCCCCATTCCTCCTAATTCATAATGTCATATATCCTATTTGTTGCAAATTTTGTCTAGTTTCTGAATTTCGTAATGCTTTTCCCCTAAAACAATAAGAAATTTAAGTTAAAACAACTATTTGGGGGGGGGGGGGAATTTGGGGGGGGGAGTTAAAAATTCGGATTCAGTGACCCAAAAATCTTAAAGTAAACCTTATAGAGAAATTTCGGAGGGGAGATGGGAGGGCGAATGTAAACGTGTGAGTGGTTAAGTGGAATTGCGCAACTTTGTTTACGCAGCACCGCGCGCATGTTCCGAGGCAAATCCCCCCTTCCCCTTCATCCTAAGTCATAATTTCATATATCTAATTTGTTGGAAATTTTGTCTACTTTCCAAATTTCTAGATACTTTTTCTCTAAAACAATAAGAAAATTGATTTTTTTAATAAAAACCTTTTTTGGGTGTCTTTTTACCAAAATTTGGGGAGGTTACCGGGGGGAAATTTTGGTGGGAAGTTACAACTTTGGATTCAGCGACCCAAAAAACATCTAGAAAGCCGATTTCCAGTACTATCATTAATTTTGCTAGGTAAAATTCCCTATTGCCTGGACTATAAGTCGATTTTTATGTATGCAACTGTAGTCTATTCAAAATTAAAGAGAAAAGATAAATAAATAAAACCACGTGCTTTTTGGAAGTTTTTATAAGATGCAATCAACGTCAGCCAAGCGCCAGGGGTGCCAGTTTGGTCTTTTTATTATTATTATTGTTATTATTCAGATATTCCGAATTCATATCGGAAATTCCAAAAAGAAATTTTTTTACTTTGTATTATCACGAAATGCCTGTCGTTAAATAAGGCTAAAATCATTATTCGGATTTTCTGGTATGAATTCGAAATTTCTGAATTTAAAAAAAGGCCATTCTGGCAACCGTACTAAGAGTCGATCGTTGCGATCATTGCTTTGCTATTAAAGAAAACAGTTGATTATCTTCCTTTTTAATCAGCATATGTTTAGATAGGTAAATCAAATTAAAAAAAAAAAAAAAAAAAAAAAAATCTTTAGGCCATTTCCAAAACGGAAAAAGATTAAATTTTAGCAAAGTCAGAAGAAAATGACTGTAAATACTTATAAAGTGGTATTACAACTTAATCCTGAAACTGCGATAACAGATGTTGATAATATTTTGATAAGGATGTTTACAAAGAATTCGAAATAAATAACTAATTTGTGTAATTAATGCATGAATTAATTTGATTAGTAAAATTTATATTAAATATTTGTCATCATTTTGGGGTCCGGTGGTAGTGGGGAGAGGGGGAATAATTATTTATTTTTATAAAATTGCCAAATAAGTGAAAACAGCGCAAAACAATTCCGTGGTGTAGCCCGCAACCTTACCTTATTTAAATTTCCTTACAATTTCCAATGAATAATTATGCAGTGTGGTGTAAAAATATATAGATATTTCTAACACGATATGTCTGATTCTGTTTCATTAAAAAACACACACACTAATTCAGTCTAATGTAAAACAGAGATAAACAAATGTTTCTGATGTATTATTTTGATTGTGTTTCAATTACATCATTCCAAAAATTGCAAACAGAAAGTACAGAAAATGACACAAAAAGAAACATCCATCACGGTACATGCCAAAAAACATTCTGCTGTAGGTGACAGAAATGGAAAGCAACGAGAGTTCTTCGAAAAAGGAAATTGCATCACCATGACAACGAATCTAGAAAAAAAGCATGTGTTGCAGACGAGACAATAGTAAAATATAAGATAGAAAAATAAGAATAAAATACTTTAGTTTTAAGGAATAAGAGTTCTTTTAAATTTATAAAGAAAAGTTTTTCGAAACAGAATGCAGACTACCTTTCTCAAAACAAAATTTTGGAGAAATGTAAAAATCTTCACAAAAAACACGAACAAATCAAAGAAAAAAAAAATTAAAACAGATATATTTTCTCGCTAAAATGTTAGTGTTCTGAAACAAAAACCTTTAAAAACTATTTCTAACAAAGCTTATATTTATTGCGTAAAGCGAATAAACACATAGTTAAACTTATATTGCATTTCTCATATCAATTCTCAAGAAATTAAGTTTCCAATATTATATATGTTTAATTATTTATCTATTTATTTACTGAAATTAAAACTTTTTTTACACTGGTAGTGAATTAGAAAAGCGGCAAAGTAATAAATAAATAAATAAAATATGAAGTGAAAAAAAAAGTATTAGCCACGAAATCAAAAAGAAAAATCCCAGATATCTCTGAAGTACTAACAAAAGAAGTCTTCGAATGTATAAAATCAACAGATTAAAAAGAAAAAGAAAAGTACGGGGGGAAGGGGGCAATATTATTTTCAAACTAACTAATTTTGTATGAAAGCAATAAATGTAGTCTTTCAGATAAAATAGAGATGAACAAATGTTTTTGGCAATATACTCGTAATTGATATACTTTACTCCAAAACTACGAAAAATTGAAAGTACAGAAAATGATACAGAAGACGTCATCCTTCACGGTACGTGCAAAAAATATTCTGTTGTAGATGACCCTGAAAAAGGAAACAACGGGGGTTCTTGGAAAAAAAGAACCAGCATCACAATAACAACGAATCAAGAAAAAAAATATTTGTTTTGCAGATGGAAAATACATGGTAGAAAAAAAGAATCAAATTTATTTTGAAGACGTAGGATTTTTTTTTTTTAAATTTATTACACAGTAATGTAATAAATTTTAACTTTTACAGTATAATTAATTAATAAACTAAACCCCCAAACAACTGATCTTAGCACCGAAAAAAATGAACGATATTCTTTTCAAAATAATTAAATATAATTTTTATATAATAACTAATGCAGTCTAAGATAAAATAACTTTTGATTAGGTTTTAATTACTTTACTCCAAATCTACGGAAAACGGCACAAAAGAAGCTATCCATCACCGTACATGCCAAAAATCTTTCTGCTGCAGGTAACAGAAAGGGAAAACAACGGGAGTTCTTAGAAAAAGGAAACTGCATCACCATGGTAACAAATAATAATAATAATATTTATTTTTTTAATGTTGCAGACAAGACTTGTAAAACACAAGATAAAAAAAAAAAATCAAATTTATTTTGAACGAGTAAGACTCTTTTTAATTCATTACACAGCAATGCACTAAATTTAAATATTTACAGTATAATTAATAAACTAAACCCCCCAAACAACTGGTCTTAGCACCGTAAAAAAAAAAAAAAAAAAAAAAAAAAAAAAAAAAACAAAAAAAAAAAAAAAAAAAAAAAACGATATTCTTTTTAAAATAATATAATTAAATATAATTTTTACATAATTCATTCTAAGATAAAATAACTTTTGATTAGGTTTTAATTACTTTACTCCGAATCTACGGAAAATGCAAAAGGGCACAAAAGAAGCCATCCATCACCGTAACATGCCAAAAAACATTCTGCTGCAGGTGACAGAAAGCGAAAACAACAGTTCTTAGAAAAAGGAAACTGCGTCACCATGGTAACAAATAATAATAATAATAATATATATATATTTATTTATTTATTTATTTATATTATGTTGCAGACGAGATTTGTAAAACACAAGATAGAAGAAAAGAATGAAATTTATTTTGAAGGAGTAAGACTTCTTTTAATTTATTACACAGAAATGTAATAAATTTAAATATTTACAGTATAATTAATAAAATAAACCCTCAAACAACAGATCTTAGCACCGAAAAAAATGAACGATATTCTTTTCAAAATAATTAAATATAATTTTTATATAATAACTAATGCAGTCTAAGATAAAATAACTTTTGATTAGGTTTTAATTACTTTACTCCAAATCTACGGAAAACGACACAAAAGAAGCTATCCATCACCGTACATGCCAAAAATCTTTCTGCTGCAGGTAACAGAAAGGGAAAACAACGGGAGTTCTTAGAAAAAGGAAACTGCATCACCATGGTAACAAATAATAATAATAATATTTATTTTTTTAATGTTGCAGACAAGACTTGTAAAACACAAGATAGAAAAAAAATCAAATTTATTTTGAACGAGTAAGACTCTTTTTAATTCATTACACAGCAATGCACTAAATTTAAATATTTACAGTATAATTAATAAACTAAACCCCCCAAACAACTGGTCTTAGCACCGTAAAAAAAAAAAAAAAAAAACGATATTCTTTTTAAAATAATATAATTAAATATAATTTTTACATAATTCATTCTAAGATAAAATAACTTTTGATTAGGTTTTAATTTCTTTACTCCAAATCTACGGAAAATGGAAAAGGGCACAAAAGAAGCCATCCATCACCGTACATGCCAAAAAACATTCTGCTGCAGGTGACAGAAATGGAAAACAACAGTTGTTAGAAAAAGGAAACTGCATCACCATGGTAACAAATAATAATAATAATAATAATATATATATAATATATATTTTTTAATGTTGCAGACGAGATTTGTAAAACACAAGATAGAAGAAAAGAATGAAATTTATTTTGAAGGAGTAAGACTTCTTTTAAATTTATTACACAGCAATGTAATAAATTTAAATATTTACAGTACAATTAATAAACTAAACCCTCAAACAACAGATCTTATCACCGAAGAAAAATGAACGATACTCTTTTCAAAATAAGTCAATATAATTAAATATAATTTTTACATAATAACTAATTTATTCTAAGATACAATAACTTTTGATTAGGTTTTAATTAATTTACCCCAAATCTACGGAAAATGGCACAAAAGAAGCCATCCATCACCGTACATGCCAAAAAACATTCTGTTGCAGGTGACAGAAAGGGAAAAAAACAGTTCTTAGAAATAAGAAACTGCATCACCATGGCAACAAATAATTTTTTAAATGTTGCAGACGAAACTTGTAAAACACAAGATAGAAAAAAAGAATTAAATTTATTTTGAAGGAGTAAGACTTCTTTTAAATTTATTACACAGCAATGTAATAAATTTAAACATTTACAGCATAATTAATAAACTAAACCCACAAACAACTGATGCATATGCAAGCACAAAAAAAAAAAAAAAAAAAAAAAAGAACGATAATTTAAAAAAAATAAATTAATATAATTAAATATAATTTTACATAATAAGTAATGATAAAATAACTTTTCATTATGTTTTAATTACTTTACTCCATATCTACGGAAAATGGCACAAAAGAAGCCATCCATCACCGTACATGCCAAAAAACATACTTCAGTAGGTGACAGAAAAGGAAAACAACGCGAGTTCTTGGAGACATGAAACTACATTACCATGACAACGAATGAAAAAAAGCACTTGTAGCAGACGAGACAGTAGTAAAATGCAAGGCAGAAAACAAGAATCAAATCTTTTAGTTTTAAGGAATAAGATTTCTTTTAAATATATTACAGAAAAATTTTTTTTAAACTGCTTATCTTCAGGGAAAGAAAGAAGAAAAAAAAAACTTGGGCATTGCGAAGAATCTTTTACAGAAAGCGTAACGTCAGACAGTTGAAAAAAAAAATCAAAACAAATAGACTCTCTGAAAAGATAGTATTCTAAAACTTTTTTAAAACTATTTCTAGCCAGTTTCTTTTACACGAACCGAATAAATCAAGCACATAATAAATTAATATCGAAATTCTGATATCAATTCTGAATAAATTTTCAATATTTTTTGTTGACTAAAACGAGAACTTTCTTATATGAGATAATAAAGCAAATTTAGTCCAAACCGCCAGTGTTGAATTCAGACACTTTTCTCCGGGGGGGGGGGGGGGACATTATAAAGTTAAGGGGGGGATTGCACTTTTTGACCATTGAAAACACAAAATCTCAAATTTCAGGGGGACATCTCATTGCTCCGGGGAGGGGGGGGGTCCCCCTCGGGCCACCCCCTGAAATCAACATTGCAAATCGCACTCTTATTAGATATGAGTTCCGACTATTTTCTAAGCTCCAAACAATTCGATCAGCATCTTCGATAAACTGTTGGCGAACCTATGGCGCGCGTGCCCGAGGTGGCACGTGCGAAAATTTCTCTGGCACGCGAAAAATGTAAATTTCGTAATTATTTGTTAATAAAATTAATTTTTGTTTTTGTTACAACAAATAAAATTTTGCTTAACATGTAGGGGAAGACGGGGTACAATGAAACATTACTTGTAAAATCAATCAAATTTGTCATACAGAGTTGCAGTTTATATATATGTTATACAACTATATGTTCCAATTACTGATGTGATTTGGATACATTCACACTTCTACAACAGTAGCAATAGAAGATTATTGCTTTTGCACCATTGAAAGTAACTTTCTTTACTAAAAGTAATTTTGTTTCTTTTTCCTTGTTTTTATATGTAATAATTATTTTTTCTATACATTGTTATCTTTGGATTGTTGTCTTCATACCTCCAAAACCAAACTAAAAAAAAATAAATATTAGAAGCTTGAAAATAAATTTTTATTTAGTAACCTCAGTGCGGGGTACAATGAAACACTTGCAGACGGGGTACAATGAAACATGTTTTATTACAGTAATAAAAATAGTAAATAGAATATATTAGAAGTAAGAGTAGGAAAACAGAAAAAAAAAAGAGTTTTGTTCTAACCAGGTCAGTAAAAAATGCTCTTGTTAAGCAATTAAAAAATAGAAAGAGAAAAAAATCTAAGAAGGGATTGTTTTGAAAACAAACTCTGCCTGCTACAGACTCTGATGATGATCCAGATTTTTTTTCCAGTCCCAGCTGGTCATCGAGGTACTAAGAATGAGATATCCCCCACACAACATGTATGGTACAAGCAGTATCCGTATAAATGAAAACATAAGGAAATATATACCGTTGGAGAAATCATACATAAATGAAGTCAAATGTGAAGTACTTGATATAAAAAAACTCCAACCAAGTTTTTTTTTTTTTTTTTTTTTAGAAACTTACATTAAAAAAAAAAAAAAAAAAAAAAAAAACTCATTGTGTTGAAACTACCATCCCATATTCCTTCAGGAGCAACTGAAATATAAGCAGAAATGCTAATTTTTGAAACTGACTTGAGCCAATTTAATATAAAATGAAAGGTATTTCTTAAACTAATAGAATTTTCTTATTTTTCATCTTAGACTATAATATTTTTATCAAGTTTCTTATTTATCAAGTTTTGTTTCTGTATTTATCTCATTTTTCATAAAATAAACTATACTTGGTGAAAATTGCTTCCATCATTTAGAGTGTTTCATTGTACCCCAGTATGTGTTTCATTGTACCCCGGCATACGGGGTACAATGAAACACTGTAAGACATTTATTTTTTGTTATTTTTCAAGCATAAAGATATTGTTTAGAACCTAATAAAAATTTATTTAGATGGGGAAAATACAAGGTTAAAAATATGCATTAATTATATTTTTGTGCATACAAAATTGTGGATAGGAAAAAATAATTAGTAAATTTTGTTTCATTGTACCCAGTCTTCCCCTACAGACTGCACAAACAGTTTCAGTATTTTTATTATTTTTAAATAACACATTACAAAATTTTCTTTTTCTGTGTTGCTATGTAGCGTTTTCGAGAAGTAACTACTTTGACTTTCTCTAAGATTTTTCAAAGGCTTTATTTCATAAAAATGAATTTCATAAAACAGTCACTGCAATAAAATGACAGATGGAGTTAATTTTTCTGTATATATTACTAAAAATAACAATACGAAAATCAGGTATAAAGCATTTTCTATCATACGTACAGCAGCAGAAACCTCGTTAATAAATGACTAATACCTTTTTAATGCAACTAAAATATTACATGTCAGATGTTGCATTAATGATAAATTAAAGATTATTGAAATAAGAATTTCAAAATTTCTTTCCTTCTGTTCGCTCCACTTGAATATCTTAGAATCAAAATTTCATAAAATTATTGACTAATTCCAATATACAGAATAATGGCATTTTGATTTTTGCTTTTAATTATTTAATGCATGAAAGTAATTCTATTAACCAGTGTTTCGTATAAATGGTATATGTTACAACATTTTCTTTATATAAAAGTTGGCACGTTGCAATGTTTATAGATATTGTTTTTAAATTTTGGCACGCGCACGTAAAAAATGTTCGCCATCCCTGATAGAAGGTCACGTTTGAGCCCGATTTGACATTGGAGCCTAAATTTTTTGAATCATCAGAGCCCGATACCGAATGTATGCTGCTAAAAATTGTTTCAAGTTTAACGGTTGGAATAGATATACCATTCAACTGTTAGCCTCTTCTTTGTGGCTACGCGGTGCTTTTCATTTTTTATAGCTTTTGAAGAATTTTAAGTATCATTCTAGGACGAAAGTATTTCCTTCAAATCCGTCTCCGCCTCTTTCCATTGTTGAATCCCCCCGTCTTTTTCTTAATAACCACAAACTGCTGGAGAATTAAGAGCAATAACTGCTCTTGAAGGAAAATATTTGAAGTTAGGAGTAAACTAATCTTAATTTTCTCTTTTTAAAAATCTCTTCTTAGATAGAAATGACAATCCTAAATATTCCTCCATTGTAATGTTTCGTAATTTTCATGTCTCTTAAAATCTGTTTTAAACAGCAAATTTATCATTTATTCCAAACTATTGGCAGAAATATACAAAAGTCACAATTCTTCTTATTATTTTTTTAAGTATCATTGTACAACTATGGGAGCATGAGATCGGTACTGTTTTTCCAATAATTCTGATAAAAGGATTTCAAACAGAAAGAGTGAATAGACAAGACCCACAATATCTTCATGTTACTAACACCATGGAGGCCACTTAGACAATAACAAAAAAGAATAAATTACGCGGGAAGTAAAATTTACACAACATTTACTCCAGAATTTTTTAAACAATACTGTATTGCAAATAAAATAAATTGCATTAACAAATTTATTTTGCTACAAATTTTTTTAATATTTTCTGTTATTAAATATATTGCATTTTCATAGTTGAGTTTTGAATGTAACGACTAACAGTCAACTTGTACAGTTTTGTAGTACATTAACATTCTTTCACCGAAATGTAAAGCTTAGTTTACGTGTATTCTAATCAGGAGCAAGTAATGTAAGAATGTTAAATAGCTCACTATCGTTTGAACTGTTTCAAAATAGCTCCAGGAAAATGTAATCAAATTTTCAGAACTGTTTTAAAATATGTAAATTTTTAATTATACTAATTATTTTTAAAAGAAATCCACTCCTCAAACTTAAGAAATTCATAAAGATTTTTGTAATTTTATATAAACTGAAGGACATATAATGAATATATATGATCTACACAAATTAAAATCATTGACATTTTTTAACTATTTCAAAAAATTGAAGGAAAACAAAAACTGATCGATTGTGATAACAATTGAATTTTAAATCAATTGTGGTAAATCATCAACGTATTTATTGATCAACGATTCATTGATTCAGTGATAAATTTTATTATTTATTTAGCTTGACGAAAAAGATGTCTTTAAAAAGGGTAAAATATATACATTTTCAAGAAATATGGAAAGTTTTTATTTCGTTTTAGGCTTTACATTTTAATAAAATAAATTTAACATAAATTATGATATTCATATTGTGGATGGAAGAAGATCAAACACTGCAAGCCTCGTTGCGTCGTTTGTTTGTAGAAAATCATTAATGGTTTTTATTATTATTATTCTTATGGAGAAAAAAATTACAATTTTCATGATTTCTTTCCGCGATCTCGATAAAATTAGTGACATTTTCCTTGCGATCGTTCGACTAAATTTGCTTTTCCCCCTCTTCTGCCATCGTTCGTCTAAATTCCCTATTTTTCGCGATTATTCGACGAAATTCGCTATTTTTTTCGCGATCATTTGACGTAATTTGCGAATGTTTGGCGAAATTCGCAGTTTATTCCACGATTGGTTATTGAAATTCTTGGTTTATTCCGGCGAGCTATAGATGAAATTGGCGATGTTTTAAAGACACATTGAGGAAACTCACAATTTTTTCTTGACGGACTTTGTAACAATGACATTCGTCAAAATTTGGCGCTCCACCCTCGCATTGTGTGCGCGACAGCAAGACAGTCAACTTACCTTGGAGCTCAAATTGCACGGAAATTAAACGGCAAACCAAGGCCAAAAAAACGGTAATGTTTGCCAAAGCAAGTGGAAATTATGGTTATTTTTAAAAGTCGGGATCTCAGAGAAGCATTTAAGGTACTATTTCCTCAATTAATCATTTTCCGTTTCTGCATTTCCTCAGGTTTCATTTTAATCGTTTTGACAAGCCAAGAACATTTTATAGCTACTTTACTTGCGATTAAATTACTCACACGCAATTTCAACAATGTTGTTAGACATGATAGCTTTTCAAAGATATTTATTTCACAAATCTCGAAAAGTAAACGTTAATTTAGCGTGGTTTAATGCTTAATTGGGCCATATTCGTTTTACTTCAGCTATAATTTAATCGTATTCGTTACTAAAATCCGTAATAACAATACTAGTGTATATTTAGTACTAACAAGATTATTTGAATGTAAGTTGCTGTGACGGCAATATTCCCCATTTAGTGACAAGTTGAAACTGGCGTTTAAAAAATAAAAAAAAGAGAGAGAGAGAGAAAGAGAAAATTTATTATTTAACTAATGACTTTAATTACTGTAGCTTTCGTAAAAAATGTAGCTTAAAAGTCAGCTCAGCAGAAAACTCGCCAGGAACGAACATTCACGGTGAAGCCACCTAATGGTAGTCACTAGGAAGCCACAATTTGGTCATGTTCTGACTGTGACATATGGGACAGTAACTTCACGACGACTGATTCTGCTACAAGCTACAAGATATATCGACAAGTAAAATTAGAATTCGTGTTACCACATTCCGCTTTAAGGTAAGCGCGGCTGGCTAGCATGGTGCCAACAAATACAGGAGGTTGAGTGGAAATTCTAAGGTTCGAATCCAAAGCGGCTTAGGCGGGGTGACTATGCAAGGTTGGCTATAGATTTTATTTGTATGAGAACGGTAATTCGGGTAACTTTCCCTTCAAAAGTTCTCCCTCAAGTCATTCCTCCTACAGCAATATGGGTAAAACTGGCTGATAATGAATCCCCCCCCTCCCCGCCCCCCAGAGTGAAAAACAGTCCCTTGGTTGATTCGTTTTTAAATTATTCCCTCATCACCAAAGAAATATTTTTAAAAAGCAAGAAAAGAAAAAGTAAACTTTCAGTGGAGGTTTTCCCCAAAAAACCAGCTTGAGACGACTATTAGATCTATGAATGTGATCTATAATTTCGTTACATGAAATTGTTATCATAGGTCTAAGCATAGATTTTAAATTCATTAAGATTAATGAATTTAAAGAACATTTCACAAGATTTTGGAGTGAACAAAAAGAGCATTTAGTGATAAATATCGTCTAAAGATACATTTTAAACACCCGTTTAAATATTCTTGCAAATGGAATTACAGTCTACTATATTTCAGCTGTCTTCCGTTCTTGTTAAATCCCAATTCTAGCATACTCGCGGTAGAGCACATATTGGAATGGATATCCCTAATATTAGATACCTTAAATAAGAAAAACTAATTACAATTTTCTTAATGCACACGATTTTAAATATTTCAGATAGCACAAAAAGAGCATCAACTCTCGAGATAACAAATGCAAAAGAATAAACAAAACTATCAAGAAATTTTACAACTCAACGGGGTGTAAAAATAAAATCAAGATTCAGGGAATCAAAGTACAAAAGCTACAGAGATTATCTAATCATTGCGTAAGATTTTTCTCTCTCGTATATGCAGCTAGACACTCGAAGGTTTTATACAGTGATAAATGTAAACAGCTATCTAGGTCAGACCTGCGTAAAACAAAATAAGTTAAAAAGTCATTGACACAAAAAATAGATAATAAACACATCAACAGCTGATAAAAAAAACTTCACAAGAAGAAAGTTATCTCCGTGGTGAAAGGAGTTGTAAATCCATATCTATATTTACTTTTTTAATGTAAATGGTTTCAAATTGTTTCAAAAAAAAAAAAAAAAACTTCAAAAGTAATCAAAGTTACATTTGTCGATATAAATGTAGAAGAATTTATAGTAATTACGCAGATGAAAACTAGTCAAATACCGTCAACTAGGGTAACTTTGGCCCACATTTGGGGTAACTTTGGGCCAAATTTATGAAACTTTGGTCCATGCTATCATAATAATTTTTCATTGCCTATACTTCTCTTTGCCTGGAAAATCCAAAACAACTAGCAACAAGTGCACATTGTATAGGTCTGGATATCAATCGAATAGACATCACTAGCAGCCAAGGGATTACCTGCAGTATTTACTGTGGAAGGCGGCTTAAAAGTTTCGCTAAGGACAGCCAAAAAGCCTCTTGGAAGCTAACCCACCGATATTATATAGCTCAATCTTTGGAAGAGTGTGATTATAATATCTATCAAAATCATTTAAAAAAAAATCAGGGAAACGTATACTCTGGGGGTGGCATCTTGACTAAGATGCTTACGGCTGCTATTGTAGATAGTATTCTAAGAGCGAAATTTAGGAAACAAAATGCTATAAAACAACAAGTTAGATTAAGGCTCCGCTGCACTGAAACTCCCCGATCGCGAAATCCCATGTTAGCCTATGGGAAAACTTTCAATCGCGATGACTCATTACCTAATATAATTATTAAAATTCCGTCTTCACCATCAGAAAGTAGACGTCAGATGCCGATGATGTGCGTTTTTAAAAATTATCTCCGTAAATTTTAAGTGCATAAAAAATCCCTATAAACTTTGAAATTTCCATTTGGTTAAATTTTAGCATCCTCTTAAAAATACTTAAAATTTACGTAGACAATTTTTAAAAACGCACATCATCGGCATCTGACGTCTACTTTCTGATGGTGAAGATGGAATTTTAATAATTATATTATGTAATGTGTCATCGTGCTTGAAAGTTTTCCCATAGGCTAACATGGGATTTTGCGATCGGGGAATTTCTGTGCAGCGGAGCCTTAAGTAAAGTTAATGTAGTCATGCTATCTACTGGAGAAACTCTCTTATGGAAACCATTCACTTTTCGACCTATTTATAAGTTATAAACCACACTATAAAAAAATCATACTTTTATGAAAATCATTCAACGTTTGTTAACCAATCTAGTTATAATTTTTGTTTTTATTCATCAAGTATTTGGCAAAGATTGGTTCAGAGCTGCTATAGAAGGAGACATTAAGACTGTAGAGACTTTCAACCTTAAAAAGAAGATTAACCCTTAAATGCCTGATTTTTCAAAAATCATTGTAATAATGCTTTTCGGCTTTCATTTTTTAAATATATCACGGGAAAAATACTTTAAAAAATCATATTTTGTTTTAAGTATAGTTTATGGCTCAGTTCGTTAACAGTTCGTTACTAATCGGCAATACTGGTGTTTAATTGAAAAAATAATTTCCCTTGATAAAATTCTATAATATTAAACATGCAAGAATTTTAGGAACTATAATAATAAATAAATTTTACTTGCTCACTGCAGGTCAAAATAGGGTATTTCGCAAGCTTCCAAACAAAACAAAAAGAACAAGTAGCAACAATTGAAAAAATAAATTTATCTTTATTCTTAAACAGCACAAGTGTTGCCATCTACATGTTGAAAATCGATTTAATAATGTTTTCAGAGTGTATTTTAAATACAGCATTAGGCATTATAGCTTCAATATTATTCTAATAGTATTTTAGAGCCTAAATTGGGTATGTTGCCGAAAAGCAACACCAGGCATTTAAGGGTTAAAACAGGCGACCAGCCTCAAGCTAGGTCTGGTACTTATATTTTGAGACCAAATCTTTGTCGATAACACAAGCGATGTAGCAATTTAATCATTTTTTCTCTTTTGGGCCAAAGTTACCCCAGTTGACGGTATACCAGGGTTTCAATTAACAGTTGATGAAGGGGAAAAAAGTGGCATAGTGTAATGACTAGTTTCATTGAATATTTCTCCAAATTGGCTTGTTAGAGCGAAGTTGGCTTTGCGTTTGGCGACTTATTTAGTAGCAAATTTGGCGATATTTTACCAGGAATAAAAGTGGGTCAAAGCAAAAAGGATGATACTGTTTTTTCACAATGTATTGACAAAAATTTTGTATATTTTAAATGTTAATTTTATCATATTTATACAGTGATTTTTAGTGTTCTTTGCAGTGTTGTATTTTATTGATTTTGAAAATTTGATTTACTTAAAAAAGTAATCAAGGTTTCATTTGCTAATATAAATGTAGAAGAAATTATAGTAATTACGTAGACCAGATGAAAACTAGTCAAATATAACAGAGTTTCAATTTCAATTAACGTCAGTCATTGATCTTTAAAATAAGTGGCTAAGTATAATAACGGGTTTCATTGGATATATCGCCAAATTGGCTAGTTAGAAGGAAGTTGGCTTTGTGTTTGGCGACGTATTTTTAGTAACAAATTTGGAAATATTTTGCCAGGTATGAAAATAGGCCAAAGAAGGAAGATGAAAAATCTTTCCCACAATGCATTAATAACAACTTTGCAGAGTTTAATGATAATTTTATCAGATATTAATCTCTTTCTTTTTTTCTTGTTGTTGTTGTTTAGAGTGTTATACTTCATTGATTTTGCTTAATATACAAATTTTGGATAATCGGAGTTTGTGATAATTCGAATAGTTTTCGCATAACAAGAATATGCTGAAAAAATATGCGCACAATGATAATTAATATATCATAAGATACTGTGCTTAATTGGTGCATTTTTACAAATCACTCTTCACAATAATTTAATTTTTGTAAAAAAAAAAAAAAAAAAAAAAAAAAAGAATAATAAAGAAATCATTACTTGAAAATAACCAAGAGGTTTTAAGTTTTTATTGGACTTTAAATACATTACCATTTTAGATTTTAGTTTTCTTAAAACGAAACTAAAAAATGCAACTATTAAAATTCTACAGGTTATAAAGGCCTAAGTAAAAGCTTTGTCTTAAGTTTATTTAATTTTTTTTTCTGAATTTAGAAGAAGACATAAAAGCACATAAAAGTGAAAAACTTGGTAACTAAATGTGGAACGTGTTCCGAATGAACGGAAAATTTCAAATTAGCATTCTTCGAGAAAAACACCTTTAAATCCACGGAATAGATTTTTATTTTCTCACGTTTCCAATCACCCGCATTCAACCGCCAGAGTTTTAGACTAAATTAGACCTCGCTTTTAGCAATTTCGTACATTGGAACGTGATCCTTCTGCTAACAGTATCAATAAAAATAAATAAATAAATTGTGAAGCAAGGAAAGAAGTTTAAATTTAATCTAGATACATTTTGAAACAATTAAGACTATATACAGGCTGTTCCCGAATTCTTGAAATAGAAAGACATTAGTGGTATTTAATAGACTAGAGTCCTGTGCTGATCGGGTTATACTCGATCTGAACCCGAAAATTCTATTTCGAAACAACCCGAAATCGAAAACGACTCAAACACCACAAAGAAAAAAAAAATCGTCAACCCGAAACACTTTTATACGAACCTGACATACATAAAACTGGATCCGAACTGAACCAGAAACGGAAGAAAATCCATATTTTAATATAATTCAATACAATTATCAAAAAATAATCTACAGTTATATCTCTAATTAATATCAATTTTGTCTTTTATGTAGAGTAATAATCATAGATACTCATTGTTCAAGCATAGTTTTTTTCCCCTTAATATTTTTTTTAATCGGGTCAATTTGAATCCGAACTAGCAAGAGTTAAATCTCAACCAGAAACCAGCAAAACAAATTAAAAGTCAACCCAACCCGCAACGAAATCCGACATGAACTGGGAGCTAGGTTGGGTTCAAGTAAAATCGGATTACCGGAACCGATGCAGGATTCTAAATTAAACGATTAATATTTACCGTAAAAGTCTCAATCTACTTATTCGGCATGTACGGCTTCTCCAAATTCGGCTTGTACACCATGCGGAATTCGCATTTTTGTTCATTTTAACAATAATACAAACATCGTGAAAATATTTGAAATATGACATTATGAAGAGAACCGAAGTACACAGTATAACGGTCAATGACACCACATATACGGTTGTTCTCAAAATCCAAACAGCCTACTTTGGCACATTTTTTTTGGTATCATTTTTCTTTCGTAAACATATAAAATTGGCAAGTGCTTTTATTAAGAAAATGCTGTCAAAGTTGACATTTTCAAATGAATTTCCGGACACGACAGCGTAAAAAAGTAAAAAACTGCCATTCTAAGACAAAAACCGCTTATACAAGATGCAATTCATTTATCGAAATGTGACGGTTCGATTACAAATCATTTTAATGATTATGCCTAAAAGTATCATGCATTTATGTTTAAAAATGGGTCAGAAAGTTTCGCGTTGTTGAACTGGGATTTTTTTGAGAACCGCTTTAAAAAATTATTTTTATTAAATTGCGTTTTACACTATTATTTTATTAACTTGATTTCTTCGAATATATGTATGTGCAAAATTAACGAACCGTGTTTTGATATTTCTGTTATGTTTTTACGGTAGTCCACTAAAATGAATGGTAGACAACTATTTTCTTCCTTACTTTTTCGGTTTAATACTTTTACTTTCAATAAAAGTAGGATAACCTCGACAGAAATGCCTGGCTAAAGCAGTAAAATGAAACAAACCCGTAAAATTGAATCCATAAAATGCGGTATGTTGAATGCAGAATTATTCAATTTCAACTCCTTTTTTTAGTGGTCTAATGCTTTGCAAAACACTTTAAAACTGTTTTCATAGAGCGACATTTTTTGATCTAAAATTCTATTTCAGCTTCTTATCTAAGATATATATCGGGACCTCCATATTTTGACCTCCTTTTTAATGCAAGTTTTTAAAAAAAACTGTATTAAAAAGACTTACTGGAGAATATGATAAAAGAAGTTTAAATTTCAGGAAAGCTTTTATATTTTCTTTTAAAACACATCCATTGTTTAAATAAAAGAGAATATAATTACACATTAAATATAGCCAAACTCTCCTTAATCCAATTTTGGATAATTCGAATTTACATTTTTGCAGTATGTGCTGTGCGCGCCGGAAAACCATGTACAAAACAATACAGTTGTCGGTGAAAGTTTTTTTGGGGGTTTTTTTCATGGTTTTTTTTCGCTTGAAGAAGTTTTTATTAGAATAATAATTCCGGAGAGCACATTATTTATCAAACTTCTAAACTAAGTTTAGATAATGTATTTATTCCGGTAACTTATAAGTGTTTAAACTCCTTTGTGCCTTTTTAGGCAAGGGATTTAACTCTGATGACAAATTAAGGATGACGGTCAATAAAAACCCCTGCCTTTTTTTGTCAGGAAACTCTCAAAGAAATAGATAAATTAATGAAATCGCCATAATTTGTTCCCGTCCAAAAAAAAAAAAAAAATGCATTTATTTACGATTTGGAAATAAAAGTCATAGAAGTTAAAACCGTAAAATCAATTCAAACGTCAATGCATTAATTTTTTTAACTATGTACTAATTAACTTATGTAATTAACTTTTGTTTTGATACTTAAATTTTCATAGTTTTACCTAATGTAAAAAATAAGTTTTAGTAACATTAATTGTTACCTTTTTTCAACAATTAAAATCAAAATTTAAACATGACCTCCATTAAGAGACCACCTCTCCCTCTTGGAGTGATCAATTTTAATTGGGACGGAACGTGGTCGCTTTAGGGAAGTTTTACTGTACATATCTTTCGGAATTCACTAACCACTTTAATAATAATTAGATAAATGTCCTTAAGGCTCCAGCCCCTGCCGGCGAAGGAACTCACGAGCTAATGCTAATCCTATGGGGAGGGATTTTTCTAATATCTCGTTTGCATTTCGACAATTTTTTTTTTTTTTTTTTTTTTTTTCATTGAAAAACCGAGATCCGTTTCTACAGCGCAGCTTTTTTACTTTTTCGATTTGGGTTGCAGATATTTTTTAGAATGACACTTTCGTTTTCAGAACCGGTTTTGAAAGTGAAACTAACTTTGTAAAAAATATCTGCGACCAAAATCGTAAAAGTAAAAAAAGTGCGCTATAGAGACGGGTCTCGGCTATCCAATGCAAAAAAAAAATTATTTAAAAATGTCGAAATGCAAACGAGATATTAGATAAATCCCTCACTATAGGATTAGCATTAGCTCGTGAGCGTCTTCGCGGGTAGAGACAGGAGCCTTAACTGGCCTACTATCGGTGCGTTTACCTTCGGTAGAAATAGAAATATATTTACGAGAATTAAAACACGAACAAACCGAATTCATAATCTTTTGCTCTTTTCGACAGTTAAAAAACTAAATTAAAAAGATGAAAGTGAACAAGAATTTGTTTGATGATTCATAAAAACAACTGATTCGATTAATTAGTGATAAGCAGAGCATTTCTGTAAGGATATAAGTCCCCTCCTCCCTTCTTTCATTTTATAATCCCAACTGGGCCTTAGTAACATTTTTCAAGAAAAGATAAGACTAATGACCAGGTTTAATAACTTCCTTCGTTATCTTGCTACATTCTAAATAGACATGCATTTATTAAGCATAAAATTAAGAATATTTCCACCAAATTCATTACTTAAGCAAATCTCTTTGAAGGTGGCCCTAGTATATAAAATGCGTTTTAAATATTAAGTTTTACTTTGTTTGAAATATTGTTGCCAGTAGTTGGTAAAACCGTAAAAAAAAAAAAAAAAAAAAAAAAAAAAAGGACAAATGTATCTTAACTTGCGAAAATAAAATATACCAAACACGAAAGAAATACGAGGGTGTATCAATAAGATTTTGCCCTCACATAGAAATAATAGAGGGAAATTTGTGAAATTGCTACATTTTATTAGTCTTTTTCTATATAGTCACCGTGCACAGCAACACGATTCTGCAAACGGTATTTCAAAGAGAGGGGGGGGATGAATTCTAGGAGGCGCGATAGTAGACCCAAAGGGGGGCATTTTTCTAACTTTTATTTACCCCCACATGCGACATTGTTGGAAAGGAAGCCTGTGACCACTTATTCATGCTAAATGCCCCGAGGGCATGAATGATGTCCGCAGAATTCCCCCCTCCCCCCGATGGCAAATTTGGGGGGGGGGGGAGAGGCTCGGAAGGTGCACAGCATGAATAAGTGGTCACAGGCCTCTTTTCCAACAATATGTCACATGTGGGGGTAGGTAAAAGTTAGAAAAATACCCCCCTTTGGGTCTACTATCGCGCCTCTTGGAGTACATCCTCCCCCCTCTCTTTGAAATACCGTTAGCAGAAATGTGTTACTGTGTACGATGACTATATAGAAAAGGAATAATACACTGTAGCAATTTCATAAATTTCTATACGAGGGCAAAAACTTACTGATACACCATCGTATACAATAACCTCTTCCGAGTTACCCACGATTCCGAAAAGAGCTCTTTATCTTTAGAAACCTCTGAAACCAATATACAGTATTACAATATACAATATTAGGTAGAAATCGAAGTATATTTAACCATTTCGAGTCCAATTTCTTTTAAGTTTGAGAACAAAATTACTTTTACTTTAATAATGTTAATCGTAGTTATCCAAATAGATTTACTGAAGTTTAAAGATTATTTCATTGTCTGAAATATAGCGAATGTACTTATTTTGTATACTATTCAATTCATAGTTATATGATAATAGGTTAAGGAAGAGTTTTCGGAAAATATCATATTACAACAGGGTTTAACAAATATTACAACTTTCTAATGTTTTTTGCGTTTTATCACACATGATTCGTTCAGAAATGTAACCTATATTTTAAATTTGACGAGTGAAATATATGTATAAAATAAAGGAATCACCAACAGTGCAAAGAGAATTGAGCAAACTTTTATTATTATTACTAAATGTCAACACATAAATGAAGTCATAAGAAAGACATAGCGTATACCATTATTACTATATGCAGGGCTTAATTTGCGCCGGAGCCCACCGGAGCTCAACTCCGGTACTTCTCCGTTTTTAGTAAATATTTAAGTATTGGTCGGAATTCACCGGAGCTCATAAATACAGGGCTCCGGAGCCCAGTACAGTAGGACTTTTTTGTACCATGAACGTTGCCCATTTTAAGGCACATTTACGAAGTCATTTTCATTTGTAAGTATAGTTATAATTGCAATGTTTTGTTATTCTGATAGAAAGCAACCAAGAAGTGTTTCCTCTTTTTCTATAAAAGCAAAGCATCGAATCTTTTTAATTTAATCTGTGAAATTTTTAATTTAATCTGACTTTCAGAGACCCACCACAAAAGATTGTAAAGTGGAAGGAATCGATTATAGTTTAAGATATGCACGTTTTATAGGAAATTGAAAAACGTTGTTCTATTCTTCAGCATATAAATATTAATTTCTGTAAATTTCATTCTTTTTTTCATAAAAATGCATAACTGGCGAACTATTCCTTTTTTGTGTTGCCACTATTTCCGAATCATAATCCTTATCATATTTAATCCCAGAATTCTGCAATTAACATTAAAATTTGGCAAAGATTTGTATTTGAAAGGAGTGATAACTAAAATGTGGAATAGTTTACATCAAGCAGGACGGTCGTTCTGCCAAGCCAAGCTGAAAAAAAATGCTAACCCCGCCAAACAAACAAACGCCAAGAATAACGGCAAGACACCGTAACTGCTTATTATACTGATGACAACTTCTCCATGTTAAATGAACGAAATATGTCAGCGTAAAATTTCCCATATCAAAAGAATCAATCATCGCAAAAAAATAAAACCAACACTAGAAGGACCTAATAAAGAAGATCTTCAATTTGAGATCAAATGCATCCTCATAAATTAATTATAAACAGAGATATAGATTTTTTAAAATAACGTCGAGATACTGAAAATGACGGATTTATTTTCTTCGTCACAACTTATGTTTCAATCGAGGTAGAGACTTAAATAATGGACAGAAAAAAGTAAGGATTGAATTTTTGGATAGATATTTACTCAATCTACGTGCTTTTATAAAATTCAGCTTTAAAAACATTAATTTTCTATTCATAATTAGCGAAAAACTGTTAATTAGCTCTAAAGTTTACAAATTATGCCAAATAGCAATAAACACGCCAAAATATTTTAGATATCTTATACTTTTCTTTTATATTATCCTTTTGCATTGATTTCATCGAAGATAACTATGGCTGAGATTCAGATAGATTTTTCGCTGTTAGCGAAATGAGTTTGACCAATCAGAAGCCTGCATGTTTGAGAATATTTGCTGTTTGTGGATCCCGGCCTATGTCATGAAAGTTTTGAGTCATTTTTTTAGTGCCGTGGATGAAGTGCAATGTTTGTAGAAATGTAAGCTAGGATCCAGATAGATTTTTCGTTGTTAGCGAAACGAGAATCGCCAATCAATAGCCTGCCTTTCTGCAAACGGCGAAAAGTTCAAAAAAATGCAGGCTTCTGATTGATGAATCTCGTTTCTCTGACAGCCAAAAATCTATCTAGATTGCGCACAATGGAGGATATTCCAAATATGGGTTCGAGGCTGAAAAAAGTCACGTGATACCGGTAATTTATCCAAAGAACTTCTAACTGATAATAAGGGAAGATACTACTACTTTGACTCATGAACCGTTTCATTGGCTAGCGGGGATTTACATTACACGTCTACGGAGCCTTCCCTTCTTTACGATAGAAGTTTTTACCTTGACCACGTGATCAAAATGTAGATGGAATATCCTCCATTATGTTGAACACAATTTTGCATTTCCACATCCAGGAAGGGTATTGATTGTCATAACAACAATACATATTCGAAACTATTTAAGGCACTGATTCTGAACTCCTTTGCTATACCTTTCGATATTAAAGAAGTTGTTGTTTCCATAGTAACAGTACTTTTCTATATTGCTTTCTCTAAAACACAAATATAGAAATTTAGCAAAGAGCGCTCAGAATCAACACCATAACAGAGAGCCTTCATACATAAGAGTGGTGATATATGCACAGAAAGCATGCTCATTTCAAGTTTTTGCCGAAAGTATGGCTACAGCGTCTAGAATACCTTGTGTGGAAATATGCTATCCAAACAACGCTAAAAATTTGTATCCCTTAAATGTGAGACGATACTGCTAAAATCCCAAGTATCGATCACAGCGACATCTGCGGGATTTATTATTACATTGTATAGACTAGCAATATCTTGCAGTTTGAGAAAATATCCTGCAGATGTCGCTGTGATCTGTATATTTCAGCAGCATCATTGCACAGTTAAGGGATACAATATTTTAGCACTTTTTAAAGTATTACAGGGATAGCCAATTTCCACACTATATATACAGCGCCTAGAAGATACAGTGTGGTAAACGGCTACAAAATAGTGCTAAAAAATTGAATCCCATAAATGTACAACGATGCTGAATAACAAGATGTCGATAGTAGCGCCATCGTAGTGATTTAAAAACGATAGTCATTCTAAAAGAGACTCTTTAACCTATTTCACGTCATTCCTTAACTAAATTAGCTTATAACAGACCAAAATATCTTATATTTATAGTTTCCGATATTTAACATTCTATAATTTTTGAAAACTCAGTGTTTATATTGAAAAGAGTTACGAGATGGCGCTCGTATTAGCATATTGCCGCTGAGCATTGTTGGAGATTTATGGGATATAAGTTTTTAGCACTTTTTAAAGCATTATAGGAATAGCCGTTTTCCACACTGTATCTTCTAGGCGCTGTACTATATATTCTAGGTGCTATAGTACGGCAATCCACTTTCAAGAACAGAGGCTATTCTATCTACGTTATGATCACGTGGTCAAGGCAAAAACGTCTAACGTAAAGAAGGGAAGGCTCCGTCGACGTAATGTAAATCATCACTAGTCAATGAAACATCTCACGGGAGAAAGCAGTAGTAGTTTCCTGTTTCCCTTCTCATCAGTTAGAAGTTCTTTAGGTAAATTGCCGGTACCATGTGACTTTTTCAGCCTTGAACCCATATTTGGAATATCCTCCATTAGACGATACGCGCATGGACGAGCTTTATTAGACTAGGGAAATGATTCAATATGCATTAGCCTGAAGATAATGACACGCTCGCAAAGATCTTTAACGATTTGTTTTTATCACTTCTACCAATAAACCTTTATTGGCCATATGTCGCTACTTCGTTATAGCGACACACTTGTTCCTAATTGGATCCCGACCTTAATGTATCAAAATACGGAGTTTTCTTTCTGTACTATTCCTGAGCTCAGTTATAACGTCTAGAAATATAGGCCAGGTACATTTTTGCAAACAGTGAAAAGTTAGCAATAATTCTGGCTTCTGATTGGTCAATCTCGTTGCGATAACAAAGAAAAATCTACTTAGATCATGGTCATGGTGTGGAAACCGGCTATTCCAGTAATACTTTAAAAATTGCTAAAAATTGAATCCCATAAATTTTGAAAAATACTGAATGACAAATGTCGATAGCAGCAACATTTTCTAGATCTTCTCTGAGCGAAACGTTTTCTCATTTGATGTCTTTTGAAATAGTTACGTTGGAATTACCATATGTCGCTGTGATCGACATTCATCGTTCAGCCTCGTTCAACATTTATGGGATACAATTTTTTAGCACCTTTTTAATAAGCGGATTTTTAAACTATATCTTCTAGATACTATAGCTCCGTTATAGGCCTAGATTATATGTTGTAGAAATCGACTATCGCAACAATACTTAAAAAAGCCCGGAAATAGTTAATGCCTTAAATGTACAACGATGTTGAATTCCAAACAGTCATTTGCAGCGACATCTGCAGGATATTTTTTAAAGAAGAAAGAGACACGTGTAATGCACCGCTATAGCGTCTAGAATACATACTGCGGAAATTTGCTATCCAAGCAGCGCTAAAAAGTTGTATCCCTTAAATGTGCACTGACGCTGAAGTCCAAGGAGCCTATCGCAGCGACATCTGTGATAAACTTTCGAAGTAAACATCGTATTATTACAGCGGGCTTGACGCCAAGCACACAGGTCAGATGTATGTTAATAAAATGTAAAAAAAATCTCTACAGCGTCTGGACCAAATTATAGCGCCTAGAATATATAGTGTGGAAATTGGTTATCCCTGTAAGACTTAAAAAAGTGCTAAAATATTGTATCCTTAAATGTGCAACGATGCTGCTGAAATATACAGATCGCAGCGACATCTGCAGGATATTTTCTATAACTGCAAGATATTGCTAGTCTATGCAATGTAATACAAAAATCCCGCAGATTTCGCTGCGATCGACACTTGGGATTTTAGCAGTATCGTCGATCATTTACGGGATACAAATTTTTAGCGTTGTTTAATAAAATATTTCCACACTAGGTATTCTAGTTTTATGTTTGTTTTATTGGACACATATATCAGACTTGTGTGCTTGACAACAAGGCCGGCTTATAAGTCATCGTCGATATACAGGGACGAGACAGAACAATGAAATTTACAACACAGAGAATTTTTACATCCGGGAGCTCCACAAAGAGTGTGCAATGAAGCCAGCGGGAGTCGAACCCGACAAGCCTCCTACGCTCTAAAGCGATTAGCAGCGTGGTGTCTTAACCACTCGGCCACGGAGGCCGAATCTATAGACGCTGTTACCAAATCGTCATGAAGTTTTAGGATATATCCTGCAGATATCGCTGTGATCGACTCATTGGATTTCAGCATCATGTGAAATTTAAGAGATCCAATATATTAGCACTTTTTAAAGTATTACTGAGATAGGCGATTTCCACACTATATATTCTAGGCGCTGTAGCACCGCGGTAGCCAGTCTTTTTCGTTTACCTCGGAGTAGATATAGATGAAGTCATTTGTAGCTGTTCCTAAACTGTGGCCAACAACATATAAGGCCAGTTCATAACGTCACACGGAGCTGATTATATGTACACGGCAATGGACACAAAAAAAATCGGCGCGCAGCATTGTACTAATCATCGTGTAAAGATGATCGAACTCTGAGGCTAACGAAAAAGCCAGGCTACCGCGGTGGGTCCGATTCTTCTTTTTTTACAGACCGCTGGAGTCACGTGATGCTCGAATGCACCATAGAAGGTGCGTGAAAAGAGCATCACGTGACTGCAGCGGTTTGTAAAAAAAGAAGAATCGGACCTACCGCGGTAGCGTGTATTTTTCGTTAGCCTCGATCCAACTCCGTGTGACTTTTAAACATCATGAACTGGCCTATTATGTCATTGGTCGCGCTAACACCCTCCCTCCTGCGTCCACCGTATATAGCGGCATCTTGTACTGGAGACTGCTAAATGGGCTGCTATCGGTCAAAATCAAGAGAGAAAAGGGCAGAAGAGAGGGAAAGAACTCGTTTTTTTTTCTGGTAACTAGATTTTCACACGGGAAGATTGACATGTCTGTTCCTCTCCTTTCATAACTTCATGGCGGTGAAATAAGCCAAAGCCTCCTAAATATTTGAGAAAGTCTTGACTCGCGCCACGAAAACATCACACAAAGCAGGCAAAGCAAAGAAACAAAATGATTCATCGGCTCGTGAATATGAACGAGCCAATGAATGATTTTTCTTCTTTGTTTTGCCTGCTTTGTGTGACGTTTTTCTGACACGTGTCAAGGCTTTCTCCAATATTTAAAGGGCGTTGAATTGGCCGGGATCAAGATACATATTTCGCTATTAGCGGGATGGGATTGATCAATCAGACGTCTGCATTTTTCCGAACTTTTTGATGTTTGCAGTAAACACCGAAAAGCCTGCAAGGATAAAGGCTACTGATTGGTCAATGTAATTTTACTAACAGAGAAAAATTTATCTGGATCCCGGACATCAACTTTGGTTGGTTAAAACAATTTTGAATAAAATCAAATCAGGAAGCCAATCTTTGTTAACTTTTCTGGTTAGTTTAATTGAAATCTTCCTCGTCTATTACTGAAAACTGAGTTACCGTACTTTGGGCAAAAAATTGAATATGAGTACACGACTTGTGCATATGTCACCACTCTAACACAGTGTTGCCAGATGGGCTACTTTTTTTTAATTCAGATACTTGATTGGCACCACTTTTTTGAAATTGTAAAATGTGCCTTATTTAATGACATATTAATTAAGGCGAAAACAAAGGGAATTTTACCGTTTATAATAAGTGCTGGCAATCAAGAAATCTGAATTAAAAAAAAGTAGCCCACTGGCAACACTGCTCTAACATATAAATGTTCTCTGTTATGACCATGATTCTAAGTGCAGTTGGTTAAATTTGAGTATCTGGGCATTAGAGAAAGCAATAGTGGCCCACTGTGGCTGAGTGGATAAGACACCATGCCGCTAATCGCTTGAGAGCGTAGGTGGAAGCAGATTCGAATCCCGCCGTGATCCGCATGTGATATGATGTATGTGTTCAATAAATCAAACAAACAAACAAGCAAGCAATAGTGAAAGGTACAGTTGGCATGGAAACAACGACTTCTTTAATTCGTATAGAAAATTAATGAATAGTAGTAAATGACTCAAGTTTAAAATGTAGGCAAATGGTCTTGAAATATCAATGGCTCCCATCTAGTATTTCACAAAATTAATTTAATCGATTCACATGATGTATAACTTGATGCAACTCTTAACTAATGAAAATTCTGCAACAAGACTTATGTAGGTAGATCTTTTGAATGAATAATTCAGAATTCTGAGAACAAAACGTAGCTCTTAAGGGCTCTTCCTCACATCCCCCTCAAAAAAGGAAATATGATAGAAAGATATAAGAATTTGGATAGCTTCAATATATCTGTGATCTTTTGTCACAGTTCAGAAAAAGAGTCTGGGCAAAAAAAAACAAATTTGACGAACGATAAGACTATAGATTTCAGGCAATTTTTAACCGAAAAATATTTAATTCTAATGTATACACTCTCAGAAATGAATACTCAGATTTCACGAAATTTTCTTTGTTTTTGACGAAATAGTTTCCTGGAAAATGCTCCGAGCGAACATTTCGTCAAATTGATGAAATTAGTTTCTTCACTTGCTTGACGATATAAATTTCGTCAATAGTTTCGTCAAAAGAGGGCTGGTGGCGCCATCTCTCAATCAGTTTGGAAGCTCCAGTATTTGACACGGGGAAAGAAAAAAAATCACCTCTCTCTTTCCCCGGCGTGATTCGAACTCACGACCTTTCGTATGGGAGGTCGCTGTTCTTCCAACCTGGCTGCTGGGGACTTGAAAGTGTCTGCTTTTAGACTGATATAATGAATTCTACTTCGAGTTTTATTTTTATAACGTAGATTGCAATTTTAACGGGCTGCTATATTTTCTGAAAGTTTTAACGAAAGCTAATTTATTTTTATGGTTTTCTCGTATCAATGAATAATTATAATATGGCTTGATTAAATAATTTACAACTGAAATTTTCTTTGTTCAATGGATGATTAGAATATGGTCTGGTTAATTTGTTACTCACAAATAATGAATTGTGAAGTGCATATTGCGTGAGATTTTATCACTTTGAGTAGGAGGATAAGATTTTAACACTTTACTGTTTATAAAGAGGAGAGGGATCAATTATGTAAATTTTTAATTTTATTGAAAACATAGTATACTTCTTAAAAAAAAAAAAAAAAAAAAAAAAAAAAAAAAAAAAAAAAAAAAAAGATATCCTAGAAGTTTGAAATTTTATTGACCTTATTTCGTATTGAATGGTTTTGAAAAACACAGGAAATTTATTCTTTTCGAATTAAAACATAACGAACGACAACATATAAATAAAATAATAATAATATTAATAAGCATTCTTAAAAATTCTAACAGCTAAAAAAATAACTAATGAAGAAACAATAACTACCTATATTTCAGTATTTTCTGAAAAGCACTAAGTGCTGTTTTAAAATAAATTATTACAGGACTAACATAAACAAGCAAATATCTGTTTGCTAAAATCGTAGGATTTGAGGAGGATTTGAGGAAATGTTTCCTTAAAATGCATTGAGTCTGACCGTGATTGAGGCAAAACTTTCGTCAAATATTTGAGGGTTTACGTTTCGTTAAAAGTCACGTGATGTTAATAGGAAATGATCGTCAAAAACGACGAAATACAGCTCGAGGATATCTGAATCGTCAAAAGGGAGAGTTTTATTTCTGAGGGTGTATGCAGCTTTAATAATACACTATTAAAGATAATCAATTTAGGGGAAATTTTATAGTAAATTAATATCCTCACATTTATGCAAATAGGTATGGATAAACAGACTTGAGTAAAATGACATATTTATTCTTTCTTCTCCATAACACGATCTAAATGAAGATGAAGTTATATGTACAGTTTATATCTTTAAATTTTTAGATTTTTTTTATCAAAAATGTTCCTTTATTATGTCTAGAATTGCTAGATTTACAGATCTTCGATTCTTTAGATGCCTGCGGGTTTTCATTCTCGGATTAACCGTAGGTATTTGTAAAGGTAAATTTATTTTGCAAAACCGTCAGCAAAAAAAATTTAGAAAAAACAATTAACTGACAGACTAACTGTAAATATATAATTTATTTCGACTCTGTTTTTTACTAAATTTTCATGTTTCGTAGAAAATTTTAAGGAGATATAAATTGAGAAAGACTGATACTCTGAAAGAAGAAATTAACTTTCCTTACTTTTAAATTATTAATCACTATAAAAAATGAATGATAGGTAAACAAAATATATAATATTGTGTTTGCTCCCTGCTTATAAAGGCTATACAAGGACTAATTTTAATTTGAGCTGGTAGGATTATTTCAGTTATATATCATTTGTTTTAAAAAAAGAACTGATATCTACTAAAAAACAACTTTTCAAAAGTAAAAAAAAAGCCAAGCAAAAAAAAAAACAAAAAAGGAAAGAAAAAAGGTGAAAGTTGTGGCTAAAAAATAGTGTGATATCAAATTTCCAAGCTTATATTACGGTACTTATTTAACAATTTTTGATAAAAATTTACCATATGTAAGTCGAGTACCTAAGTCTGCGTTGATAGAAAGCCTTTTCTCCTTTACTAAATACATCATAACGTGTTTCTGAAAATTATTTTTTTTTTAATTATGCATGATGAGCTTGGCGGCCATCTTTCCATATTTTACACAAATTTCTAAGCACTCAAGCTCGTAACATATTTGCATTATTAAGAATTTCGAATTTCTAGTTTTAGCTACAGACAGATAAATTAAGAAAGTTTTTTATTTTGAAAAAACAAATTGATTTTTACTGCTTTAACTAATTAATTAACCCCCCTCCGAAAAAAGAGAATCATAAGATGAAACCTGAAGTTACTTCAGCTTTATTTTTAGACACAAATTTTTAAGCACTCATTTCCATAAATTAAAAGAATAAAATGTTTGCTTTAGTAACAATTTCGAACTTCCAATCTTAACAATGAACTTGTGTGCTTAGAAATTTGTGTAAAATATGGAAAGATGGCCGCCAAGCTCATCATGCATAATTAAAAAAAAATAATTTTCAGAAACACGTTATGATGTATTTAGAAAAGGAGAAAAGGCTTTCTATCAACGCAGACTTAGGTACTCGACTTACATATGGTAAATTTTTATCAAAAATTGTTAAATAAGTACCGTAATATAAGCTTGGAAATTTGATATCACACTATTTTTTAGCCACAACTTTCACCTTTTTTCTTTCCTTTTTTGTTTTTTTTTTTGCTTGGCTTTTTTTTTACTTTTGAAAAGTTGTTTTTTAGTAGATCTAAGTATATGCTGATATAGATATATTTAAAATTTTTATTTTTCTAAAGAAAAAAAAATGCTTTGAGTTTTGCAAAAAGTGTATGGAATATAAATATGGAGATTGGAGTGACGGGGGGGGGGGGGGGGGGGGCACGCTACGGTTGTTAGTTCTGCAGAATGTTAGGGCTCCGGTACTTTTTTTGTTAGAAATTAAGCCCTGACTATATGTAGATAGTAACAAAAGTAATTGTTACGACAAAATAATACTCGATGAAAAGACATGTACTATTAATAGTACACCAGACCCGAAAAGGTTAAGAGAGTTAAAGTGCGGGCAGACAAACCGAATTCATAAACACTTTTCAACGTACCGTATTTTATGGAAGAAACGCCGCACTCCTCAAATTGGCCTGAATAAGCTTAAAAATATCGTAATCGCCGCACCCGTTGTAAACGCCGCATCCATCGGAACGCTACTTTTGTCGACAGCGTCACATTGACTTAACTTTAATCAAAGTTTTCTGAGCAGTGTAGGATGCCTCGTTTTTAATATCTTAAGATGCCTGAAGTTTTATTTAAAATATTTAAATCCGATTTTAAATATTTTTATGAATTTTTAAATTAAGGAAACTCAGTTGGTATTTAAAAAAATCGTAAACGCCGCACTTGGAAAAAAAATTAACTTTTAAACTCGTAAACGCCGCGGCGTTTCTTCCATAAAATACGGTAGTTGTACTCGTACAATGGAAATTGCTGAAAGGGAATTTCCAGCTGTGCTATATGTTTCCTAACTGATCTAAACTTTGCATACTATGTAGTATAGTACATACAAATCTATATCATATATACAGCTGCACAAATTATATTTTTCCGCGGTATTCAAATGTGTTAAACGTTTTCTAAATTTTTTTACTTAGGCTTCATCTTTCACCTTATTAAACGGTGAAAATGTATTAAAGTATTTCGGAAATGTTGCAAAGCGATTCATAATCTATACTTGACGCATGATATTTCGTTCTTATTATCTATAATAGTAAGGAAAGAAGTTTGTGTGTGAGTTTGTGAGTGTGTCGACGGTGTTTTGAAGAGCGACAAAATTTTAGGAAAAGGTACGTCTATATATGAAGTTTTGCACCTCGAAGCCCGATTTTCGATTAGATTTTTTTAATTTAATTTTTTATGAGATTTTTAGCGATTTTTTAAGTTTATAGGCGATTTTTTCACATTAGTGAAAAGAATACGGTTTCTTTCTTTTAACCCAATAAAGTAAATATTGCTGTCTTTTCAAAAAAGTTTATTCGGAATACAGTGATTTTTGAATTTTTAGCGAATTTTTTATGTGATTATTGAACAGCATTTAATGCATCTCCATACCTATAAAGGGGTTACCGTAGGGGGTACACAGTTCTATCGCCAAATGCCGCCAATTTTGTCGACAACTTGGCGATATATCGCCAAATTTGGCGACCAAAATTAGTCACCAAAAAGTGACGCCAACTTGGCGACATCTCTAATATTTCGTCAAATCCCCACAGACTTCATTATAAACCAATAGGGATTATTTGCTTACAGAAAATCAACAAATTGAGATACTTTAATGCAACAAAAACTAATATTAACTTAAGGGATTATATTAATTATATTTAAAGGAATCCAAGTAAATTAAATTATGAATAAAAGTAACAAGATACAATGCTTAGCATGCTCTCCTAAACGTAAATTTTAATAGAGCCCGCAGGTCAAAGGAATTAGATTTGAAACTTTTATCAAATTATAGTAAATTTTGACTTTCGGGATTTTTGAACTTTTTGCGATTTTTTATTTTTATTTTTACGTTTCTTCGCAATCTGCTGCAATTTTTTGACATTCCATTTTTGACCTATAATATTAAAGTAATTTCTGCCCTCATTTCAATAAAGTTTATTCGGATTTCATATAGCAATTTTCGAATTTTTCGGGATTTTTGTTTGTATGGGATGTTTAGTGTAGTTTAGCGATTTCCTACCATTTTTCCACATTACTGAAAGGAATCAACTTCCAATCTTCGAACACAATATATATATATATATTTTTTTTTTTTTCTCTTCTGGAAATTTGTGCAGCGATTTAAAATTTTTTCGCGATATCTTATTGTGATTTTCAGAGCTTTTTCACAATTCGTGCTGTTTTATGACGCACCCGGGCAACGCCGGGCAAGTTAGCAAGTTGTACAATAAAGTTAAGAATAAACCTCGCTTTCACGATATTCGATGCAAAAGAAAAACTCACTCTTGAAGAGGTTAAAGACTAAGAAAATATTAAACACATAAACACCATGCAAGGTGACGTTATTGACTGACTAATTAATCGATTTTCTATGTAGTAGCGCGACGAGTTATCTTTACGATAAAGCCATTGATGAAAAGAATAACGAAGAGAATTTTAACTACTGAATAATAATATTAAAAAATGTATTAGAGCAATGAATAACTTAATATATACTCTTTTCTTTACCTCCTATTCTCATGACTTGCAATCTAGAATGAATAATCAAATCACCTTTATTGATTTACCGACAAGGCACTATTAGTCCTTTTAAAGAAAATAAATCTTATTCAACAAAGCAAATCTATTTAAAATTTGGCGAACTACCAAAGCATTGCTTAAGTAATATTTGGCAAGAGATGGTAACTAGTGACTCAACAAATCTGTTAATTATTATGTTTGTTTCTATTGGAGGTATTGATAATGATTATCATTAACAGTATTTTTGAGAAACATCGATAATTTTCGTATGAACGTTTTACAGCGAATTGTTACCTCATGACAGTGAAATTTCAGGACTATTTATTGGTGTAGATTTCGTATCAAATACTGCCTGTTACATTTTCCCCTATGTCGGAATTTCTGAAAACATTTTGTAGATCTACGCCGATCATGACCTCTAGAAGCCAAAACCACCCCCAGTTCAAAATTTTATATCTATAGTGGAAATAGGGAAGGGTTTTGTGAAAACCGAAAAAAAAAAAAAAACCCAGAACTTCTTAATTATAATTATAATACATATCAAATCAGTTTAAAGTTATTATTACCTCTAGGAAAAGGGCCAAAAATTTATGTATTACAGGTTTTTGATAAAATTGAAAATGGGCTCAAGGGGTGAAAAAAATAGAGTTTTAGGGAGAATAAAATTCATAACTTCGTCAATTATCAAGATACCAAATTCACTTAAACTTATTATAAATCTTCTTAATACTATCTACAACTTTTATATTGACAAGTTTTTAATAGGTCCAATTCTTATCGCAGAAAAAAAAAAAAAACGAAATAAAAAAAAGAGGGGGGGGGGAGCGTTGAAGAAATCAAAATTCATAACTTCGTCCATTCACAAGATATCAAATACGCTTAAATTTATCATAAATCTTCTATATAATCTACAACTTTTAAATTGACAAGTTTTTGATAGGACCAACTCTTACAGAAAAAATAAAAATAAATAGGGGTTGAAGAAAAAAATTATCGCATTAACATTAATCCGGTGAGACCCCCCTCTTACAGAAAAATGAAATTAAAAAGTTGTGAATAGCGGCCAGATAAAATTGTTAAACTGGGATTATTTCAAATCTTGATTTAGTTTTCGTTGGTGAAATTTGTACTGAACTTCGAAATCTACCTACGCTTGTAAGCCGAGCAGGTAGGGATTTTTTTTTTCTTTTTTTGGTTCCTCGAAGATAAACAGCAGATTTTCAATAAACAGATGCCAATACAACAATCTCAAAAACTTTATGAAACAATTGCTCTGGAAAGAATTATGCATATTCGTAGTCTACTGACTGTTTATAAATCTGCTATAGAATATCAAGGTGCCTACAGAAATTGTAAAAATATTCCCTGATTTTTCCCTGGCTATCTTTATGAGACTTCCCTGATTTTCATTATTAACAACACACATACGGTATTTCTTCATGTATACTGCTTTCTCGTATAACCAGGTATGAAAGTGGGAAATAGGAAAAAAGGTGGAAAATCTTTTCCATCTATAGCATGGCGCTAACTTTTATAATTTCGACACATTTTAGCAGTTATTTATCGGATAAAATGAAAAATAACTATGTATGGTTGTTGTTTTTTTTTCATAACTTATAAAATATTAACAAACTTAAACTTTTAAATAAAAAGTGTTGTATAAATAGGACAAAATATTCTATTTCAAAAAGAACCTTATGAAAACTTCCTTAAAGTCTAAAAAAATTTGCACTTTGGAAAGATACTTTAAACAACTTTATTTACACGACTTTCATATATGCTTATAATTTAAGCTTCACTTTGATTTGATAGCTCTTTTTTACAGCAATTCAGAAAAAAATTCAAAGGATTTGGGTAGACAAATGTCTGATTAAATTTTTGAGATCCACCTGCCCCACCTTATATGCTTCCAATATTTTCTTTGCATTTTTACACCAATGCAGACAATGACCAAAATTGCCTTAAAAAAGGTGGAATTCCTCCTTTAGGAGGAACTCTTTCATCCCTATAACACACTTATCCAGTTTCTTATGCTAATATCTCATTTGTGAGGGAAAAAACAAGAGAAAAACATAAAAATTGCCTAATATTCATAAAGTATTAGTTAACAGTTTTATAAATACGAACTCAAAATTTAATTCAACAACTTCACATGGTGGCCAATGGATATAGGTTGACCGGAAATTTTCTCATTTCCTGAAAAATGTTAAATTCTAAGGTATATCTACATCTGATGGGATAGATAAATGGATTAAGCTGGCCACCTGGCCAGGTTATGCTAATGTATCATTTAAAATTTTTAAAAATGGATAAATTACCTTCAATATAAACGCTGTCCATAGAAAATGAGGACATCTGATCACCTTAATGTGCGTTAAATATAAAAAACCCATATCATGTGCATCTTTTTAAAATTATTGGGAAAGACTAATCAGCATGTGAAAAAATATGGTATATAAAATAGACGAATCAGTCTCGTTGGCAAGGTGAAAAAGCAAATATTTTCACACTTAGACAAATTTCCCCGATTTTCGAGTAATTTTACAAAGTTCCCTGATTTTTCCAGATTGCTAAACCTCCCTGGTTTTCCCATGATTCCCTGATTTCCAGATTCTGTAGGTACCCTATAGAAAGTTTGGGTTTTCTATTTTTATTCATATATTTTTGAAATGTAAATATTAATAAAGAGATCTATCTCGGCAAGATATTTGGAGATAAATGTTAATCAGAAAATTTGAAAAGCCAAGACTCCAGTGAAGTACCCAGGACTATTCCAGAAAACCGGGAGATGACATTATCCAATTTCCTCGCCAAAATATACGCAGAAAGTACCGTGGCCAGTTTTTACACTTTTCATTTTCTCTGACTTTTCCTACTTTTCCCACACCATTTCCCCTGATTTTTCCGTGTTATTTAACTTTACTTTCTCAAACGGCTTTTTTGAATATTTTTCCGTTTTTATATACAAGCAAGATGACGTTAAGGGTTAAGGAAACTAAATAGACTTTTTATATGTTATTATACAATTTTTATATCATGCTTGATTAACAAAAAAAAAAAAGTAAAGTTTTTAACAAAAAGAGTTCTATTTACTCGGAAAAATATCTCATGTTGGTTATGAATGAGGCATTTTTTTCAAGCATCATCTCCTACAAATTTAACAAAATTTGCAAGAGATGCATTTTTCTCTTCCATTAACCCTTTCGAGATGGCATCTCTTACACAAATTCAATTTGGTTGACACCGCTTTTTTTTTAAACAGTTCGCTTCACTTGTAAAATACCAACGAACACTCTAATGAAAAACGACAACTATTACATTTATTTATTTATGGTACCAAAAACAAATTCCTCATGCAACTTTTAATGATGCATATATGCATCAACCGTCCCGAAAGGATTAAATCGTCATGAGAGCAATCAATTTCGAAATCGCTCTGAAATTTCCAGGTTCCAATCAAAATTACCAGAGATTTTCACTTTCAAAAAAAATATCCTATGACTTTTTCCAGTGTTGTTAAATTCCTTGAGTTTTTATAGTGTTTTTAAATTCCTTTAGTTTTTCCAAAATTGTTAAAATTCCCCGACTTGTTAAATTCCTGAATTTTTAAGTGTTGTGTTGTAATATCCGACGACTTTTTCCAGTGTTGTTATATTCCCCGACTTTTCCCAGTATTGTTATATTCCTCGAATTTTTCCAGTGCTGTTATATTCCCCGAATTTTTCCAGTGTTGTTATATTCCCCGAATTTTTCCAGTGTTGTTATATTCCCCGAATTTTTCCAGTGTTGTTATATTCCCCGAATTTTTCCAGTGTTGTTAAATTCCCCGAATTTTTCCAGTGTTGTTAAATTCCCCGAATTTTTCCAGTGTTGTTAAATTCCCCCAATTTTTCCAGTGTTGTTAAATTCCCCCAATTTTTCCAGTGTTGTTAAAATTCCCCGAATTTTTCCAGTGTTGTTAAATTCCCCGAATTTTTCCAGTGTTGTTAAATTCCCCGAATTTTTTCCAGTGTTGTTTAATTCCCCGAATTTTTCCAGTGTTGTTAAATTCCTCGAATTTTTTCCAGTGTTGTTAAATTCTCCGAATTTTTCCAGTGTTTTTAAATTCCCCGAATTTTTCCTGTGTTTTTAAATTCCCCGAATTTTTCCAGTGTTTTTAAATTCACCGACTTTTTCCAGTGTTTTTAAATTCCTTAACTTTTTCCAGTGTTTTTAAATTTTTTGACTTTTTCCAGTGTTTTTAAATTTCTTGACTTTTTCCAGTGTTTTTAAATTTCTTGACTTTTTTCAGTGTTTTAAATTCCTTAACTTTTTCCCGTGCTTTTAAATTTCTTGACTTTTTCCAGGTTGATTGGCACCTTGCACATTTTATAAACGGAAGCTCACGTTTTATTTAAGGAGTATTGTTTCTAGTTTGTTCGCTGCAAAATTTGTAACTGCATTGAATGCACAACCTTTTATGATTATCCATAATAGCAAACCGTTTCATACCTTAACCGTTAGTTTTTGAGGTATGGTTCCAGTAGCAAAAATATTTCTAATGCTGTTAAATCCACGATCCCTAAATACTTTTACATAGAAATTTCGAGAAACCGAAGCTTTACGGTGTAAATTTCTAGAATTTCCTGGTAGAGAAAATACGTCATCAAAGAGAATAAGACAATTACGAAGCGAGAATTGTAACTACAGTGCAAATAGAGGCGTCTTAAATTCAGACACATATGTGACTGAAAAAGAAATTCAGACACTTAAGTGTCTGAATATGAAATTTCAGACATCATAAGTGTCTGAATTTAAGACCCTTAAGTGTCTTACTGTGATCATGGTATAAATGAACTGAGAAAAATGTCTGAATAATGATCATGTGTCTGGAATTAAGACATGTAGAAATTCAGACACTTATATGTCTGAATGTAATACAATTGTATCATATGTATGATGAAACGACGATTGTATATGAGGAACCCCTGTGGCCAAAGGATATAAGTGAAAAAATTTAGATTTGGAATAAATTGAATTTAACGATTAACATCAATAGTAAGTGATTGACTTAAAATATGAAGCTGTTGCTAATTTCATAGCGGTCTTTCAATTCTTATTTCAATAACTGTGGAAGGAAAGTGAAGTACAATATATTTTTTTAATTTTAAGTACAAATTAAAGAGGTTAAGTAGTTTATAGAGCTTAAGTAGTTGACCTCCAGAATGCAACACATAATTAGGAAATCTCTTATATTTTGCGTTTTAGTTTAGCAAACAAGGCAGGGGACTTCAGGCACATCTGTCCAACGTTTCCCCTCCCTATATTTTTCTTCTGAGAGCAATCATAAAAGAAATAGCCTTATTTCCAGATAGCCCGTATACTGATCTCAGTTTTTTCAATTTTGTCACTTATAGCCTTTCGCTTCTGGTGTCCTCATATGCAATTGTATCGCAATATATCTGGCAGCATCGTCAGAAAATGTTTTCGAATGGATGAAATGCTTTGCCATCCACTAAATTTGGTATTAGTGTATAAAATAAGAAACTTAATTTGACCATGGGGACGTCTGCCAAAATTGTAAATGCCCGTTTACTAACTTTCGAACTAAATTATTTTTAGTGCAAAAGTACAAGCTAAAGAAACTTTTCCCAAAATATAAATTTCTCAAAAACTACTTCCACTCATAGGTATGCTCATGGCTCACTCATAGGCCGTTCCCTAAATACAAAGAGATAAGATTGCTCTTAGAAAAAAATGTAGAAAGGGGAGAGGATGGACAGATGTGTCTGGAGTCCCCTACCTACTTCGCCTAACTAAAACGCAAAATAGAAATATGAAATAAGCTAAACCAAGAATCTTTTGTGAGAACACCTTGTACAAGATAATTTTTATATAAAAGAAATATAAAAAAATTAACAAGTAAGAAATATTAAATATTAAATAGATATATAAAAATAATTTTCTAGAATAATTATTTAATAATTATTCTAGAAAAATAATTTCTAAATTATTTTTCAAAATGCAGAACATTTCTTTCCCTCTAGTGGAAGGTTTTGCCCTTCTGAACACCCCTTATCTAAGATAAATTTTAAATATACGAACGTCAAAAGGAAATATTTAAAAATTGATTTCTATTAGTGGTTTAGGAAGAGAGGGAGGGGGGCGGTGCTCCTCTTACGAAAATTTCTTAGTTCTTTTTTCTCTTAGTGTTCAATTATGTAATCATTTCGAAGAATAAATGTTATTTTTTTAACTAGCGTTACGACGATTTTTTTAATTTATAATATGTTTTTTATCCTCTTACTGAAAGAATAAAAACTGTAATAATTATATTCATATAATTTATAAGTGTAAACATTACGAAAAACGCCAAATACAGAAAATAAAATGCTTCTGATTTCTTCTTATACAACGTTCCACTTTTCCCGCTGATAAAAAAAGTTTTAACAACTTATCATACTGTAACCCGTAGACTGACGTAATGAATAAAGCCATCTGTTTCCAATGGAAATGCTGACTCGCAGCTTTTTTTTCTTTGAGAAGCGAATCTGTGTTGTGAGTCCGGAGTCCGTTGTCGTATTCAAATTTAAACGTTTTCTTCAACAGTTCGCATCTTTGACCGGTCCGGATTTTTTACTGTGAAAAATGTTGTCATTATGTTATTACTGCGGCTGCGTTATTAGTGGAACCGTTATATTTAGAAGTTTCTTGCATTCTGGATGGCTGGAGGGATCTTATGTGCTTCATATGTGGATATAACGACTGAAATTACATCCGGATGACTCTACAAATAGTTCCCAACAGAGACAGTATTACTTTTCATTGCTTTTCGTCAAGAATATAGTTATTCATCTCGTTAAACAAGAAAACTAACCCCAGACCTACAAACTAGTCCCGCGGGCTCTGTTTTCAGATTGGAAAATTTCCATTATTTTAATAGAGCTAGCAGGATATAGGAAGGGGTTTTCTTCAAAAAAGAAGCAAGTTTTTGTCTCTCATTCACCATGACAGTTATTTTAAATCAAGTCATATCGATATCAGTAAGTGTTTTTGATATTTTGTTTATAGTACCACATAAAATGTTGCATGAAATATAACTTAGGTTTGAATTTGTTTGCGAAAAAAAAACAGCTAATTCTAGAAATATATATTTTTACATACTTGTAATTCTAGAACTGCAGCTCCAGAATTATATATTATATTTTTTGTGTGAGTGTAGGCTAATTTGATTATGTAAAAACATCAGTAATATTATGTAAAAAATTGGTTAACTTAGAATGCCTATAAAAATAAAGCAGAAACGTAAAATTGTCAAAACTTTTGTTGAAGAAGAAATACTTTGTTTGGATTTAAAAGAAGCAAAAAAAAAAAAAAAAAAAAAAAAGGTTTTTTAAAAGGTTAATTTAGCGTTTTGATGAACATGTTGAATTCCTTGTAACGTTTTCTATCGCAGTTATAACCACATTTTATTTTAAACTTACTTTTAAATTAATTGTTTGTTCGCTATGAAGAATATGCAATTCACTCGAAGTTTAATATTGGATAAAAATTGGAAAATTAACAAACATCTATCGTGATTTATTTTTTATATTTTATAATTAGAGATTTTATAATTTTCGAGGAAAACCTTTTTAGCCAAAAATCTGTTTTTGGCAAAATTGATTTGTGTTTTGAAATCCAATTTGTCAAAACTTTTTTGTATCACCTTAAATATATATATAGATATATATTCTGCATGATATTATTTGGTTTCAAAGCAACTTTTAATTATATGGCACACCCGTATATTCTCTAAACTATACAGTTGAAAGGAAAAAAAATACTGCAATTTTGTGATTATTATATGTAAAATCAGTTTTCGAAATTTTCATTTTTTAATAGCACATTGTATAGAATATAAATTATTTACAGCTATAATTCCATTTCCTCAAAAAAAGAAAAAGAAAAAAAAAAATAAATCATTATTTACTTTGATTGTTTTGTACAAAATTTTAAATTTTGGATTTGCAAAACATGAGAAATTGAAAACTAAGCTTATTTTATTTTAAGGCTGTTCTCAAATCCAAAAGGGCAACTTTATGACGCAAGTTTTAATTTATTTTTGTTGGGAAATGAATGAAACTGGCTGGTGTTGTTGTTCAGAAACTATGTTATCGAACTGTTTTCTCCGGGTTTTTTTTTTTTTCCAAACGCAACAGGTCTTTCAGAAAATAGTGTACAAGTGGGCGTTTTGAACCGAATTTCTGCGTGAAAGAAGAATAACCATGCAAGAAAGGGCGAAAAACGTGTTTGTCATGTGATCAAAATCGCTTATAACTCAATAGGTAATTTATGGATCAAAAAATGGAAAACACAGTTCGATTCCATGCTCAGGCTTTCCAATTTTATACCTTTCCGTTAAAAAATGAATTTGTAAATGTGTCAAAACGTTTTGTGCTTGTTGAGCAGAGCAGTTGAGAACAGCTTTAAGTTAAAAGGTTATTACAAGTTTAAAATGGAAATTAGAAAACAGCTAGAGTTTTGTATATTTCCATGCATAACTACATTTCGCACAAAAAATTGCGGTTTTCCTCAAAGTTCATTTATACAAACAAGGCCAAAAAAATGTATATTTAGGCAAAATACGTTTTGAAACTAGAAGTGACTTTTCCTGTATGTTATTATATATGTGTGTGTGTGTGAACATGAAAACAAATCATAGAAGCATTAGAATGAAGCTATCGTGAAATTCTGAATATTTTATAATTAAATTCTCAACTTTTCTTATGGTAAATAAACCCCTCTTTAAAAAAAAGAAAAAAATCGAATTTACTCTTTAAATGAAGAGTTTCATACTCAATTTTTTTTAAATATTGGGTTCTCATATACTGCAAATTTTGGGGAATCTAGTATTAGATTTTATTTAACACGGAAATAAAAATGCAAAAAATGCTTAAACTGGGAATTGCACTGGGAATATGTTATTTAAATAGGAAAATATTGCACTACAAAGCAGGGATGGAATTCTTTCTGAAGGAGTGAATTCTTTTTTATAAATGGGAATAATTTGTTACCATAAAGCGGAGCTGATTACAGCATGGGCAAACTGGGCTGTTTCTATGGGCCTTTAGCTTTACGGGCCCCTAAATTCTGTATGAAATTTCCATAAAGCTGATATTTTAAGTTTGTTTTGATCTTATACTTATTTTAATAAATATTTTGTACTTTTAGAACATGATTAGGTTAAAGAAAATGATATATTTATCCAAATATGTATTTGACGGCATCGAATAAGCTTAATTTTTTTTTTTTTTTTTTTTTTTTTTTTTGTAACAGTAAACGAAGGCAGTGGGGGAAGGGGGCGAATGAATACTAGGTCTTCGGACTAGAATTAATCTGAAGTTCACTGAAAGTAATAAACATTTTTGATGCCGTAGGGCATATATATCGCATAATACTGTACCGTCGTGAGACAGGAATGCAGGATGGTCCAGCGACAAAAAGCAATTTATAAAGCAGCACGGCACAGCTACAAAAAAAATATTCAGAAGTTAAGATGAAGAGATGGGGTTTTACAACTTAGAGCTTAAGTAAGCCCTGTCCGCAGTATTGTCAGTACCGCGCGTGGGTTACAGCTTAGAGTACTCTGTACTCTGTCCGGAGATATTAGCTCCGCAACCTGCCCTAAACCTGGACAGACCTACGCCGGGAGCGTAGAAAAAGTAAGTCTTCACTTTCAAAGTTTTCAGCCGAGAGTCCCCGAAACGGCCTCAGGCCTTTAGGTATATGTAAGTTAGATTTCTTTGATATCCGGCGGCACTTGAGAATGCTTGAGGAGTGTTTCAAGTATTGTAAGAATTATTATACCCAAAATGTCTAAAGCTAAGATCTTGGCTTAAAATATGATTTCCAGTCTGACAGTTGGAGAGAGTTGAAGTGGAATATATTGCACGTTTAATTGCGTTGTTAAAGATTTTATGATACACAAAATGTATCGGTCTTGTAGCAAAAGAGGGATATTTAGGAGCCACATCTGCCTTTATTGACAGAGTGCTATTGAATAAAACCAGGACTTTACAGTCCTCCCCTCTTAGCAAGAATTTTTCTTAAAGGAAAAATTCATATAACCAGGGTTTAGTCAACACACAAAAAGAACTTGAGTTAATCTGCATTTGTTGGCAAACAGCCTGAACACAATTTAAGTTCAATTTAAAATTTAAATTTTTTGAAAAACCCTTAATTAGAGGACAACACAAGTACCCATAAGGAAAGTTCACAATATAGAATAAAATAGACACACATTCTAAAATTATACTTCAACATAAACAACTTGAACCTTCTTATGGAAAGAATTTATGCAAATTCAGAACATTTCTAAACTTGTTATTTTAAACATTAAAACACAAACACATATGTTATAGTTGCATAACATTCTTAAATAATAACAACAAAATAAAATAGTAGAAATTCAATGAACAAAACTTTCTACTCAAAAGATGTTCACACTGTTTATACATCTTACATTTCCGACAGATAAAACTTCCTTCCGAAAAAATGGCAAACTATGCAGGGTTTCTCCTTTTGCTTTTCCTTCGAACGGGGGAGAATTTGACCTATATTCGTTAACTCCACTAACTGTTCCGCAGCTTCTAACTCAACCCCGGGAGACGATAATTTTACCATAACACAATTAGATAAATCTCCTTTTTTTACTAACTCTGGTTCTTTTATTGTGTTTTGGGGTAATTTATCGCTCAGGATATTAACTGTAGGATAATCCAAAGTTTGTGTTGCTTTACCGAACAACTCTGGTTTAGACTTTAAATTATCTTCCTCAACAATGTGATTTTTGGTATCACACTGATCTAAATCTTCCAATTCTTTTATATCGGAATGGCCCACATTTCATGTGACGTCCCTTTGATTATTTACCACATAATCTATCAAATCGGGTTCATATTTTGGGTCGTCTTTAAAACCTTCTCCAGTTTTAAATTCACTTGACCCTGCGACATCAACCATACGTTTTTCCCGCACATTTTTATCTGCCATGTGCTTCTCTCGCACATCTTTATCAACCCTGTGCTTTTGCCGCACATTTTTCTTGGAATTTCTCCAACTCGTATGCATGCGATCGTCCTTCCTCAAATTAAATAATCGCTTACAGACGCGAGGTGTTACTAACGCTTGACAATTCAATCCCGGCACTATCGCTGCCGTAATATAAATCTTGGGAGAGTTTTCCTTTCTCTCGTTCCATAAGGAAACTGGTACTTTCACCAAATCTGCCCTATGAATTTTTCCTATTGCGGGGACTAAATCTATCCGCTCTCCCGTTTTATATACGTCTGGAATTAACTCACTTCTGAAAATGGTTAATTCCGTTCCGGAATCATTTATCCCATTAACTTTTTGTCCTAAAACATTCAGATCAATGACTGGTAAATGACTATTTTGCACGGGTTTTCCTTTCTTATCCCGAAAGCCTCTAGAAGTTAACCCTTCTACGCGCATATAGCTCACTCGACCTTTTGGTATCGTCTCAGCTTCTTCAACAGTATTTACCGATCCTGAATTTTTATTTTTATACAACTCTGGACAAAAACTCTTTAAATGTTTCTCCGAATTGCAAATGAAGCACCTACGGCTTACCTGTCTTTCGAATGCCCTATCGCGAGCAGTGGCTCCGCGTGTGTCTGACACACTAGTGAAGGGAGTATAATTTGACTTCGCTTCTCTGTGCAATTCTTGATGCGGCGGACGCGGTTTTTCGAATTTTGTGTACTGACCCTTTCCCATCGACGCTCTGATACTTTCAAAATTGTCTAAGAGCTCGACTATTTCGGATTCAGTTTTAACTGACGGCCACTTATCCAAGAAGTGTTCTCTCATTTCTGGCTTAGCGCGTTTTTTAATTTGGTCCGCAATTAAAAGATCGATAAGTTGATCCATCGATTTTATTTCCAAACCTGCAAGCCATTCTTGCAAATAATTCCTTAACTCAAAACCGAAGTCCTTCCATGTGTCATTCGGACGTTTGACGTGCTGTAAAAATTTAATCTTAAATGATTCTGGATTTAATTTATATCGTTTTAAAAGAACTTTCTTAATATGGTCGTAATTCTCTGCTAAATCTTCTGATTCACGAGCTATAATTGTAACAACATCAATTGGCAATAAACTAATTAAATGGGACACCCAATTTTCTTTATTAATTTTAGCCCTTTTAACCTGACGTTCAAAAAGAACTAAATACAAACTAATATCTGTTTGATTCGGATCAAACTCGGGAATTAGTTTTTTTAGGCTGGGTTCCTTGTTTATGGGGCGGTTGATATTCGCTGATTGTTCGGAAGCAGAGGCACTTGATTCAATTTTCAATTTTTCTAACTGAAATTGGTTATCCAATTCTTTTTGCTTTAACTCCCTCTCCGCATTTTCTCTTTCACGTTCTAATTCTAAGCGCTTAATTTCTCTGTCTAAATTTTCCTTCCTAACTAATTCCTCACGTTCCAAATTCTCTTTACGAATTCTAATCTGCTCCTCTTTATGTAATTCTTCCAGTTTCTCCTGGAGAATAGTATCATACAGGGAACTTATGAAGTCCTCATCGTAATCTTCTAGGCTTGTAATTAAATTTTTTAACTGTAATGGGGCTTCATCGCCCTTTAAAGGTATTTCTAGTTCATGCGCCAATTTAATAATGTCTTCCTTTTTCCCTTTCCCAAGGAAAGACATATTCCCTCACTAATTATTCTAAAAAAAAATATGAATAAAAAATATTACAGAATATTACAATAAAAATTAATTTAACACTTAGCAAAATTAAAATTCCTATCAATAAAATAATTTTACTAAAACATATATTCCAAGAAAATTCGACATATACAAAAATTAGAAAAATATCAGATATTTTATACACTATAATATATAATGGAAACTTTCCTTAAAAGATATTGCGTGTACCTGTAATTAAATTTAAGTTCAAAAATTTATAAATTTTTCCCCAACATATATATTTAAATATAAAAATAATTCTTTTCACACTCAAGAACTTTTTGAAATGACTTACCCCACTAAAAGCCTTTAGACACGAACGGATGGTAATCCAAATAGGCTGTAAACACTTCCACAAATGCACAATATCGCGCACAATTCACAGAATCACACTGCACTAGGGGACACACGAGCTCTTCTTTTCTCACAAAATTAGGTCATAACATAATCCTTTTTTCACCACAGCTGACAAGAGTCAAAGGGTCGGAAAACACCCTCACTCTTCTTCACTCGCACACGAGCTACGATCTTGAATTTCCTTGCTTCTGTCAACACTAAGAGAAGGGAAATCTTCGTTCAACACAGAGGGGTCCGAGAGATAAAATTCCGTCTTCCGCAAGATGAAACTTTCTTTTCTTTTCGTCTGCAGAAAAAAAAACGAACAGCAACTTCGGACTTGTTTTCTAATAGAACCCAGGAACTTCTTCTTCTTTTCCTTCACTAAAAGAAAATTTCTTCTAGAATTCCTTCATTAACTTCTTCTGAATAAAAAAATAAATCCCAGTTCGATGACACCAGTTTACTTGCTGTACCGTCGTGAGACAGGAATGCAGGATGGTCCAGCGACAAAAAGCAATTTATTAAAGCAGCACGGCACAGCTACAAAAAAAATATTCAGAAGTTAAGATGAAGAGATGGGGTTTTACAACTTAGAGCTTAAGTAAGCCCTGTCCGCAGTATTGTCAGTACCGCGCGTGGGTTACAGCTTAGAGTACTCTGTACTCTGTCCGGAGATATTAGCTCCGCAACCTGCCCTAAACCTGGACAGACCTACGCCGGGAGCGTAGAAAAAGTAAGTCTTCACTTTCGAAGTTTTCAGCCGAGAGTCCCCGAAACGGCCTCAGGCCTTTAGGTATATGTAAGTTAGATTTCTTTGATATCCGGCGGCACTTGAGAATGCTTGAGGAGTGTTTCAAGTATTGTAAGAATTATTATACCCAAAATGTCTAAAGCTAAGATCTTGGCTTAAAATATGATTTCCAGTCTGACAGTTGGAGAGAGTTGAAGTGGAATATATTGCACGTTTAATTGCGTTGTTAAAGATTTTATGATACACAAAATGTATCGGTCTTGTAGCAAAAGAGGGATATTTAGGAGCCACATCTGCCTTTATTGACAGAGTGCTATTGAATAAAACCAGGACTTTACAATACATATTTATATATATATACATATAATTATCCTATTCTAAAACTACAAAATACTGATTACAATCCTCATAAGGCCAAAACTGATTTAAAATATCAGCTTTATAAAAATTTCATATCCAATTTGGGGTACCCTAAAATCAGGGGGTAGAGAAGCACCCCATTTTTCCCACGCTGCAATCAGCTCTGCTTTATGGTAACAAAGTATTCGCATTTATAAAAAATGATTCAATGTGGTCAAACATGGTTGCGTATATGGCTTAGAAAGAAAAGTGGTCAAAGATGGCTTTATATTGGCCAAAAAAAAGGGGGAGGGTTCAAAGATGGCCGCAATTAAGACATTTGAAATGTCTGAAATTCAGACGTAAGAAGTGTCTGAAAAATTTAAGACATTTTAAAACGTCTTAAAATTGAACACTCTTGTTTCAGACACTTAAGTGTCTGAAATTCAGACACAAGAAGTGTCTGAAAATTTTAAGACATTTTTAAAACGTCTGAAAATTGAACACTGCGTTTCAGACACTTAAATGTCTGAATTTCAGACATTTCAGTTTACAGTGTAGTGATATTTGTGCTTTGCTAATTTTATTGCGTTGTTTTCTTGATTTGTTCTACGATTTGTAGTCAACTCGTCGTGTTTCTGCAATATTCTTCAAATAAATCCCATTCATCGGTTGAGAATCTGCTTTTTTATTACAAATTTATTTCCACCGTACTCTATGTGCAAATACAAAATGTAATATAATGCTAATCTAAATGTGTTTCACTAATCTGAGTTTAATCAATTTTAATAATAAAGTATTTTTGTCTTTGTATAAATTTGCTTTGAGGATATAAGGATTAGTTCGTAATGATAATAAAAATAAACTTCTAAACATCAATTTAAAAATTACAAAAGACTTTTGTGATACAATTTTTTGAGTAAAATACATCAGAGAAAAAAATTGTTAGTCACGACAAGAGGGTTTTTTCTTTCTTTTTTTTTTTTCTTTAATACATAAAATATTTAATGACACAATTTTAAGCATACAAAATTGACTAGAATTTCAAGCGTGTTCCAATTTCTTTTTTCAAAATAGAAGTATAAAAAATATATAAATTTAACATAACGATCGACATTTAAAAATATATATATTTTACGACAAACATCAGGAGAAAAATGGCGAAAATAAATTGGAATTCGAAATTTGAGAGGGGGTAAAAAAAAACTTTGAAAATGGCTGCAAGCAGACGATTTTAATGTCACTGCTTAATTATCTACATCCGGCAACAAGAGTAATTTAAAAGCCCATTTCGCGATAATATAAAGGCGATAAAAATATTTAAAAGGGAGAGTTTTTTTTTTCTTCTACACTAAAAACAAGAGTAGAGTTTTCAAATAAATTATTTATACATCGAATTCTCAACACATAATAAATAACAGCCTTATGTTAAACGAAAAATAAAACTTAATCATAAATGCAGAATATTGAAGCCCGTAAGTATTTAAAACTTCCTTTTTAATATTCCGAGAACAAGTTCTCGAATTTTCTGAAATATTGCAGGTAAGAATTTACCTGCAAATTTAGGAATTTGATTTAGGAAAATTTGCAGGTCATGTACGCTTTCAGTTTCTCAGTTTCAGCTTGTTTATAAATTATTCTATAACAGAGTAAACTGCATGGGAAAATATATTTGTTATGCAGTAGCAGTAAATTAAAGAAATTATAAAGCATTAATTATTAAAAAAATATAGACAGAGTATTCAGAATATTTAGTACAGTCCTCCCCACTTAATAATCGGGTCACGGATAATCTAATTCCCGCTTATTCCAATAGAATCCTCCGGAACCAAATTTATTCCTATTGGTTCTATGTTATTTTCTCCCACTTAAACCAAATACCTTTTACGAACGTCCCCGCTTAATCGAATAACAACTATGTGACCGATGTTTGAAAATAGGCGCGGAAAGCAAGTTTCAGATGGAATTTCCTTTCACCTTTTGTCATTTTTAGTTCCTTTACGCTGAAAACAAATTTTCAGTTCTTCCTACAATGATTTCGGTCGGCAGGCGTATAATGGACAGGTCAAATGATTTCCCCACCTTGATCCGCTCACATCACTTCTTGCTGTTAACCAGGCAATGCGCCGTCACTTCGAGATTTGAGATGGTAATTGTGATATTTTGCACTCATTCTAAAAATAACTCAATATTTACTCCTTTAAGATTCCACTTAAATAAACCACTTTAAACGATTTTTTAAGGCAGTATAAGTAACGTAAATTGGAAGTATCAAAGTTTTGACCGAATTCAAACGAGCTGCATTGTGATGTAAACCATATAAATGTATGTACTGACATTAAATTAATACGTATTTACTTTACATTAGCATTTGTATTTATTTTAGTTTAAGTTATTCTATTAACGATATATTATGCTGTTAATGAAATATACCGTAGACGGTTATTTTGCCTTTTTATTACGCATTAAATATTACAGTTATGATTTCCCGTTTAATCAAATATTCCCGCTTAATCGAATATTATTTCTGGATCCGTCAATATTTGTTTAAACGGGGACGACTGTATAAGAAAGAAAGGAATCAAAGAAGAATAAAAATTCCAGATCGTCGCACCGATAGATTTAAATTTCTTAGTGTTATTTGTGACACATCTTTGTGATAGAATAACGCCTCAGCAAATAAAATTACAAGCGCAGAACATCTTATCGCATTTAAGACAGTTACAGGTCTGACACTTTGTATAGTAAAGAATTTGCATGAATGATCGCTACACAACTATTATTTTCAGGTTCTTCTTTTTCTTTTAGGATTAGAGCCAGCGAGATATATTCCAGCCATTTCTAATGGAACAATTCGGATACGAAAATAACTATTGAGGAACCGACAGAATTGAAAAAGTTCAGGTGGCAACAGGACAGAAAAATGATTCTCACTTCAGAATTCATCATTCATGGAACAAAGAGAAAGTTTAGAAGATTGCCCACGACAGCAGAACGTGTAAATCTATTTTTATAATATTGGAACCTTATATAAATTGTTTTGCCATCATGCCAATATTTCATTTTAGAAAAGTAAAATAATCATATATTTTTATTCTTTTTTTTTTAAAAACAATCGAAATTACGAATGGAATTTTGCACTTACAAAAAGCAAAAGACTTTTTTTTATGATTTTTTTTAAAAAGTATGTTATTTTTGTAGGATGAAATTGTAAAAATTATTAGTAATTATAAGTGCAATCAAAAATGATAATTTTCAGCGTAATTTAATTTTTTTTTAAGGACGTTTTATCGCTGAATGTTTCTTGCCAATTGAACTGAAACTGGTATACTTTTAAAATTCTTAATACCCCATCATATTGGAATGCAGATTCAACAATAGTTGTTTTAAACTCACGTTTTTCCAACTAAATTCAAATAAAGCTTCAATATAACTTTCTTGGTAACGAATGGAAGACTATATTTTAATATAGATATAAAAGAATAAAATCAAAAACACTTCCTGCTTTTTTTTTCTTTTTTTTTTATGAGACTATAAATAAATTAGTTAAATATTTTGTATGGCTAACCTGAGAGACCCTTAAACTTAGCCTACCCTTATAACTAGTAACTAGTTTTGAATTAAAACCAGTGACTTAATTAAATAATGCGGGTCTGTGATTCAGTTAAACTGCACCCAACCTTCTGCTTGTGATTGATTACACCCCATAGATAAACAAAAATTGAGAACGCAAAGCAAAAATGGCGAAAATTACACCAAAACTGAGTGTGTACGAAATTGGTCCAAAGACGCCTTCGCAACCAGAAAACATAGCCACTATTCCTTACAGATACAAGCATAATAAATTATGCAATCTAACTGTTTCCTCCGTTTTTCGGTAAAGGCAGAGAAATTTTCAGAAAATGCTGTCAAAGATGGCGTTTTGAAACGAATTTCAAGATGCGACAGTGCAGGAAAGGAAAAACGAAAACTGCTGTCCTCAGATACCAATGGCATATAACAAGATGCAATTCATTTATCAGAAAAGGGGAAAATTTTTTCCATCACAAAGCACTTCAATAATCATGCCTGCAAGTGTCTGACTTTTATGTTTAAAAACGAGCCTTAGAGTATTGCAAAAAGTTTCGCATTGTTGAGTGGAAGAAAAAAAAATATTTTTTAGAACTGCCTTAATTTCCTGTTCCTACTATAATCAGATTCGAATTCTTAAAATACAAATCAAAAGTTTCAAGCTATCAAATTCACAAAATTTCAAAAAACTCACGCCATAATCTAGAGAAAATGAAACAAAAAAGCATTGTTTTTATGATGATTGCACGGGTGTGTATTTTACAAACTCTTGTTTCCATGCTTGTATTTAGAAATTAGACCCGCATCTATTCAAGTTACGTCAATTACGACTGTTTTGACTGAATGATATTTAATAGTTTGTCAACCTGGGCAAACATTTAGTAGACGATTGTCTGCATCATTCATTGTTTCGCCAATAACAATAAAGTGTTACATGAGAAAAAGTAAGTATTATGCGAAAAATAAATATATAAATAAAAAAATTGCTTTTTCCGGCTTAAAACGCGGTACTTATTTTACTTTTTGTAAAAACCGGAAAAATATGTAGAAAATTCTATTGAAAGAAATGTCTTTTTTAACACTTTCCAACAAATTTGAAAAGTGTTTATGCATTCGGTTTGTCTGGCCGTCTGTCCACTCTCTAACTCCCGTAAATATACTCGGATTTTCATGAAATTGATAAAGGTTATTTAGGGTCACCAAAGCATGTTTAGAATTGTATATGAAGTATGTAGGATCAATCGTTCATTTACAGGGGCACTCAAAAGTATTCCATTACATTATGGGGATTACATTACATATGGGGGGAAATCGTTTGCAGAGTATTTTAATGACATTACGCTATTTCAAATGCATTGAAACTGATATAAATCACTGAATTTCACTACGATCACGTTAGAACAGGGCATTCATAGCATTTTTTATTCATTTACAGGGACACACAAAAGAAATCGGTTACAGTACAGTACTGTCTTTGAGTGATAATTGCTGTACGATTTAAAATTTGGTATGCGCTTTTAAATTTAATTTTTTTTTTTTTCATCTTACTCATTATATATAAATTCTATACCTCAAATACAGGTCTGCACAGAAGAATTCACGTTATTATTACTCCTTATTAGAGGAAATTGCTGAAGGTAAATTTTCAACTGAAGTATATGTATCTCTTAAGTGAACTAAATTTTGGCATGCATGTGATTAATCGATTCAAATTTATATATCATATACAGGGCTGCTGAAAAAATTCGCATAATTTTCCGATTGTGGGTGGGAACAGCTTAAATTGGGTTTTAGAATGTATTGTGTGTTTCCATATGGTTGAATTAGACGTAATATTTTATTTTTTTAAACGGTGCAGTTTTGTTACATTATTCTGAATGTGTTGGAAAGTGTTTCATAATCTATGCTTGACGCATGATTTTTTCTTACTTGTTTATTCTTGCTGGGAGACATAAGATAATGGAAAAAAGTTATTTCTTTTTAACATTTTCCAATATAGTTGAAAAGTGCTTAGGAATTCGGTTTGTCTGGCCATCTGTGCTCTAACTTGCGTAAATGGAGTCCAGTTGCCATAAAATGGATATGTGTTATTGGGGTTTACTATAGCATGTTCGGCATTGAAAATGAAGTGTATAGCATTTACGGTTCATTTACAGGGGCACCCAAAAGAATTCCGTTACATTACGGTGTATAGCGGAAAAATCGTTTGCGGTGTATTTTAATGATATTACACTGTTTTAAACATATTGAAATTGATATACAGTGAAACCTTCTATAACGGTCACTCCGAACAACGGTAACCTCCGAATACCGGTCATGTTTTAGTGTTACCGAATCTCTTCCGTAGAAATAACATTACACTAAACCTCCGAACAACGAATTCCCAACAACGGCCACCCCACAACATTTTTTTAAAACTACAACTGAGATTGCAAAGAATGTGGAGGTGAATTTTCTTATTTGACGTCCATACAATTTCTCTATTAACCTCTAGCGGTTGCTTAGCAAAACCTCGTTTTAATTATGTATGGCGAGAGGGGGGTGGTGGTGATGAAATTTAATGTGGGCTCACACTGTGAGCAAGCTGTAGTCATTCTTACTCTTTGTGAATCGTGTGTGATACTTATTGTCTATGCGCAGCACGTGTTTTTCGCTAGAAGAATTAGTTCAAAGTTAAAACTTGTAACTTTAAGTGATAAATTGAAAGTTATCCAGGACAGCAAAAAAAGGTGCAAGTGGACGAAAAGTAGCTGAAATGTACAATTACGGAAGGACCCACAGACATTCTGAAAAAAAAAAAGTAACTTTTATTTAGAAAAGACGTCTCAAGGAGTAAATTTGTAATCTAAAACTAAGCCTCGAAGAATATATAATGAAATTGACAAGTTGCTTTTGGAATGGCTTTCGAACTATCGAGAGAAAAACTTCCTAATTTCTGGACCAATGTTGTCGGAAAGTGCCCCAGAAATTGCAGAGAAAATGTGAAATTAAAAATTTTCCGCTCACTCAAAATGATAACGAATTCTACAACAAATCTGTGGAAATGTTTATGCATTTAGAGAAAGAGATATGCTTTAAAAAAACAAAACAACTGCGAATAAGAGATTCTTTTTTAGTGTAAAATAATAGTATTTTTTAACTGTAAAAATAAAATAATTTTGGTCAGTTATTTTGATTTTAATATAATGTAATTTTGAGTTTTTAAAATGTGGAACCTCTAAGTAACGGCAACCTCCGAAGCACGGTCACTTTATCGTGATCTCAGTGGTGGCCGCTATTCAGAGGTTTTACTGTATATCACTGATGTATACTACAAGATTCTTACTATAGAACGTGGTGAGCATAGAATTTATCGTTGATTTACAGAGACACAGAAAAGTATTTGGCTACAGAAATAAACGAACAGTAATTGAACAAATAAATAACTTCCACTTCCAATTCCCTCTACATCCATATTTTTATTTTTCCAATGTTTTCCGGATCTAAAAAATTGACTTTCACTTTCATTCCTTTCAACAACAACTACGTGAAATTTGAAAATAAGACCCTTGTATTTTTGTATTCTCTGAAGAACGCTATGTATATTAGTTGAAAGTACTAAGGATATTAGAGTAATTTAACATCTTTTTAAATATTTTTTCATTTTTTAAATAATTTGCACATGGTGTAATTTTAAGTTAAGTAATTGAATTATTGAAACCTACAAACAATAATTGCTGGAAGTGCGTTTTCAGTTGTGGTATGCGTTTTTAAGTCTAATTATTTTTTAAATACTGGTGTGTATAAATTGTATAGATCTTATACAGGGCTGCACTAAAGTTTTTTCAACAACATCCGTTTATTGGCGGCAATTGCTGAATGGAAAATTTCAATTATGCTATGTGTTTAACGGAACTAACTTTTAGCATACTATGTTATGTAGTATACATATATATCTATAGATCATATTCAGAGTAACACTAAAAAATCGTATATTTCCCCGACTATTCATGGTAATAGCAGAAATTGTGTTTTCAAATGCATTATGCGTTTTCCAAATTTTCCATTGTGACACCCTCTTTCAACTGAGTAAAGTGTGAAGTTTTGTCATAGTATTCTGAATATGTTGGAAAGTGTTTCGTAATATACTAGCCGCCCTTAGCGACCAATTTGGTCTCGTTTAAAATTTATGTTTAGGAAAGCATGCTAAGCATTGTATCATGTTACTTTTATTCATAATTTAATTTACTTGAAAGTTGTGTCGTTGTCTAAAAATAGAAATAATATTTGAAAATATTGAAAAATAACTGAATAATAATTTTCGAAACGTTTTCATTCAAAAATAAAAAATACACGAACACCGGAATAATTATATAAATATTGTTTTAGATATTTTAATACTTTTTACATATTAGAAAATCATTTTAATTATTTTGCTTTTAATATTATTTTAGTAAAACACACCTCTTTTTTTTTTTACTATTTATTATACAAAAACTTGTTCATCTATTCCTAGTGCAATATGCCCCATGACGGATCTTTTACATATGAAATTTTGAAGGATGTATCTAAAATAGATTATTTGGACATTTTTAATTTTAAAAATATGTTGGATTATCAAAATGAGGTACTATTTTGCTGAAATTAATAAATCCCTGTGCGCATCACGGAAGGATAGTAAACTTCTTGTGGCTCTTCTATGGACCACATATACAATATATAAGCATTTTTCATGACATATGCATTTTAAAATTCAAAATCGGAGAAAACATGGTGGCCAAATAATAATAATGGGGAAAAGAAATCCTGCTATTAAAGAAGTATGTTATGAAGGGGAAGAAAAATAGTTACTTAAAATGGATAAAAGCGCGAATCCGGAAATATTACTTCTGAATTATGTTATCCACACATTCTCGATGATAAACAAATATCACTTTGCCTTAATGAAGTACTAAAATCCATTGTAAAAAGCATCGATTTCATCAGATGTAATACAGAACGTGAGAGATATTTAAAGAAATTTTGCGAGGATAAAAATGCGGACTATTCATCACATTTAAAGTTGAAGTGAGTTGCCAAAAAACAATAAAACTTTTGTACATGTAAAAGCAAAGATCCATGGTCTCATTCCATTCATAGAGTTATGTTAAAAACATACTTGTAATAAAAAAAAAGGTTTTGATAAATTAAAGAATGTGAAATCACTTGTCAGTGTTAATGTTATTTTCGGATCCTTCCGGGAAAAAAAAGTCTATTTTTTATGTAATAAGATTTATATGATATAGGAGGTGGTGGGGGGGGGGGGGGGGGGCATCATGATTTTAGAGATGCTTAGGTGGGGCGCGGCCTAAAATAGGTTGGGAACCACTGCTCTAGAATGTATCTAATTGCATTAACGACTCGAAAGGCGATGGGATATATTTTACACTACTTAAAATTATCAAGATTGTTACCAGAATTTTTGGACAAATTTTTATTTAATTGCACGTGAAATGTGGCCAAATGAGATGCGTTCGTTATATAAATATTTTTTTGCGCCGCATATTGTATTAAATGTATATTTTAGTGCACTTCATAAGTGCATATCAATTTCATTCTGTTCGAAAGGCTGTAACATCATTAAAATGCGCTTGAAATAATTTTTCCCATCGGAAAACTTTTGACTGTCCCTGTCATTAAACTATACATCCGATTTTCATAAAATTTGAAATGACACGACAAAATTTTATAACAATTAATTATTTAAAATTTCAGACTATTCGGTTGGGTAGTTTTTGCTCTGTTATATGCGGATGGACAGACCGACCGAACGACGACTATAGGTGGTATGTATTTATATATTACGAATGCACCTACCTAAAAAGGGCTGCAAAATTGCATTTCCTTGTTTCAAATAAATTTTGCGAAATTGTCGTTTGAACTATACATTACAAGAACAAAACTACTTGTCTCTGAAGGGCTAAACAAAATGAGGTAAACATTTTTATTTATTTATTCGCGAATACCTCAGCATATTCTGAATAAATTTAATAGGTAAAACGGTGTCAAACTGTAAACACTGGCAGCCATATATATGATAAAATACAAAATTAAACACATTTGAGGAATCCTTTGTCCACTAAAACAAATAGACATCCATAAAGAAGATTACACAGAAAAAAGAAGTTGAAAATTTTAATATTGCTGATGAGAAAATTTGTTAATACGAATACATTCTAAACCCATTTGAGAGGGGATTTTCAGAATCGTAGGGTTCCTTCCTTTGTAGATCTTTGTGGTGCTGCCATCTATTGGCGTTATGTTGAACAAATAATAAACGTCTGAAATATTTTATAATCTCAGTTGAAGAATAAATTTTCACTATTTAAAATAAATCTATAAAGAAATATTATTTTTATCTATATTTTTGAGTAAATATATTTTTAAATTGGTGAAAAAGCATAAATTACAATTGCAATAGTTAGAAAATTGAGGGTTTCCTTTTCACAAGTTATTGCACAGTTTGCTTTACAAAAACAAAAAACTTTCCAATTAAATTTACACAAAATATACAATTAGATATTTTGTTTACTTTTGAGTTTATACATTTCATAAGAAAGGAGAGTAAAAAAAAAATTTACAACTCAAACTGATCACAATAATTTTTTATCAATAAGAGAATTTTTTTTTTAAATTTCCTAAAAGTACTTTAAACTTAATATAAAAAATTAATACAATTTTGTGCAAAACCGCTGTTACAACAAACAATATTCAGAGGACTAGATAAGAATTCATTCAATATTTTTTTAAGAGAGATTTTCATTCTTATTTTGAGTAAAAAATTGTCATTGGATTTTTTTAAAGCATCTTTATTTGTTTGATAAAAACCTCACCAATAATTTGATTAGAGAAATTTTTTCAAGCCAATACAATATTATATCAAGAACAGAAATACAAAACTAGAAGAAGCTTGGGTTTTAAATTGCCAGATATGGGGCTATACAGTCAGTTTCTTCTTAGGTTTGCACATTTACCGGGCTGGTCACTCAGCTTCGGAAATCTCCTCCGTAATGTTGCATGTATGTTAAGTCTATGGACTTTTGATGCATTCGTATATTTAAAATATCTTCTCGGGAAATTTATATTTTTAACATCCTTTTTCTGTATACTCTTCTAAAAGGATGTCTCTTTTTTTCTTAGTTTTTAAAATATTTCTAAAATCTATGCTGAATTTAATATTTTATGTGTTAAAGCGAACGAACTGTGAGTACGATTTTAACACTTCCTATAAAATTAAGTCTATACTTAAGAAATATTTTGAGAACTAAGAAAAAAAGAGACATCTTTTAGGAAGTGTACACAAAAAACAGAAGTTAAAAATGTTAATTTCTCGAGACGAATGCATTCAATGCCCATAGACTTTACATTAGTGAGAGGAAATCGAAAGTTGAATGACCAGCCCCCTTAAGGTTGTACTCAAATCCAAACTGCTTATTTTCTGATTCATTTTTAATTTTTTTTTTTTCCTCAAACTCATCAAATTGGAAGATTCTAAACTATATAATGTGCCGTGCTTGTTGATTTTTTGATAAAGGCAGGATATATTGCAAAAAGTGCTGTCAAAGTTGGCGTTTTGAACCAAATTTCCCGGAGCGAGATATCTGGGAACGAAAATAATGGTCATACTGAGAAAATAATTGTTTATAATTCAAGTTCTATTTAATTGAGCGAGAAATGAAAACATACGGCCGCTTATACATCTCTTCAAATAGAGTTTTCAGAAAGTTTCATGTTTTTACTTTTAAAAATGAGTCTGAAAATACATCAGAAAATTTCGAGCTGTTGAGGGTGGAAAAATATTTTTTTGAGTGGACCCTTAATCATGTTACTCAAAATGTTACTTTGCATTATTGGAGAAAACATCCCTTATCGTTATACCATGAGTTCATCAATTTAAAAAAATCCAATGTATCCCCAGACGACTTTCCGAGCATTTTTGATAGAATACTATGGATTGATATAAATTTATGACACAATGGGAAAAAGTTGGATTTGAACACAGGACATCAGTTTTTGAAACTGAAGACCTTCCTTCTGCACTACTAATGCTTAACTACATTATCACAATATTTATCACTTATAGTCTATCACATTTCCTTAGTATATTTTTCCACAGAAGTGGTCACAAAATGGTTTGAAAGTGATTTAAAAATTATTTAAATACATAGCCTTTTAACCGATTTGTAAGAAAATCTATACAGTTGATCTATAACACATTCGCCAAAAGAGAGCTCAGTTGCAAGTACTGTTTGGAAGTAATGGTGTTCACTCCCCACACACGTACATACATCATGATTACAACACTTTCCTTACACTATGGTAAGTAAAAATTATATAATTGAAAGTTATTTTTAAAAATTAATAAGTTAGGTTAGTTTTCAAAAAAACTTTACTTTTAAATTTTCTGTTTGATAGATTAAATATTATCCTCTGAACTGAGGGTATTTGGTACTTTTCCATGATTTAAAAAAAACGTGGAAGATATGAAATTTAATATTTTTTTATTATAAACTTCAAACTGTTCTTATTCATAATGAAGGATCTATTTAAATGTACTAAAAATGAATATTTAATAAGAAATTATTGAAAAAACAATGTTTTATATTTTAAAAAATAGTTTCGCATAAGAAAACATTTTTTTATCATAAAATTTTACATAAAGTTGAATAAAAACTTACCCAAATGTTGTATAAATATCTGAAAATAGGTTTTATTTATATATAAACATTATTTGGTAAAATTTTCTTTTGTGCAATATATTTCAAGGCAAAGTACTGATTTGCACAAAGAGCAACACCACACGGTTCACAATAAGTTCGAGATAAGCTCTGATTCTAGATATTATCATATACTTACTTCTGTTTAGTGCTGCCATCTATTTATATATATATTATAAAAGGTTCGTAGATAATATCCGAAAAGACTGTGAATGTATATAGTCGGTACTTTTATAGCTTAGAGAGTTAAAAGTTGACCCCGAGAGAGGAGAGACTTTTGGGTTTAGTTTGCTTCACCGAAAATAACAACCCGAGTGATACTTGAACTTAGACCTCAAACTGCTAAAGCTTTTATTATTTTAAAAAACTGACTAAAAAATAAGTCATACAAGTAGTAATTTTTTCAACTGAGTAGAAATATTGCAGGCTGGGACTCGAACCCAGTCAGTTTGATTGTATTAAAATAAAAAAGGGTAATTATGTATCCATGGTATATTGGAGTTCCTTTACTTGCAATTTATTCTGTCAAGCTGTTCCAAATAACACACCAGATGCCATTACCAAATGATTTTCTGAGTAAATTATGTTAACTGGGATATCTTCCAGATGAATCAATTAAAAGAGAAATGGCAATTACCTCCTTCAGGAACAGTGTTCCATACATAAATTTTATTCGGTTGGCACCACTTTTTTTAAACATTACCTTTACTTATTAATAATGCTTTACAATAGTAATGTTAGATGTCATTTTTGTGCTTTGGTCGCATGCATCTTTGCTTTTAAGTATCATAATTATAACCTTTATACCAGTTGTAATTTCCCCAACTGTGTGAAATACAGCAATACCAACAACAAATTCTGAATGCAACTTTTGGAGGTGCATATAGGCACCCATGGTCCGAAGGGGTTAAAGACAAAAAAGATTCTGAGTTCCAGTCCCAGCCTGGACACTTTTTCACACAGTAGACTTCCTCAAATCTGCACAGCTTCGGACCGATGTTGTGAGGGTTTTAGGATTTTTCAGATTTCTGGTCCTTACTTTGTTTACATTTTTAAATAGTAATTTTGAATGTCATAATGCAATCAAAATTATAATGAATGCTTGCAATGCAGTAAAATATTAAAATAAGTAAAGTAATAAACTAAAATGATAAAAGACAATTTAAAAAATGATTAAATTATTAAAAGTAAAGGTCAAGTACATAATTAATAATGTATAAATATACATAATAAAGATACATTTCCCTTAAACAATTGAATGAAACTTCCCTCATAAAAGTACCCCATGAATTCACATTAAAAACAAAGTAAGGACGTTTTATTTCAGGTTTAGCCAGTCTTAATAACTAAAAAAACTTTATTAATACATAAATATATTTGGTAAAAGATTGTGATTACCAGTGATATCAACAATATATTGTTTTTTTTTTTTTTTTTCAGAAATAAATTTATAGTTTCTACATAAAAAGCCATAAATTCAGTCATACTATCGAGAATTACATATTAAAATACTACATACAGATAGAATGATATAAAACTAAAAAAATCTGTAATGTTGCCCCTACATCTGAATAGAAAGTTTCAATGTTTACATCTGCGAATATGTGCAGATTTTAGGTGTTTGCAGCTTTTAGGGTTGCAGATTTGAGGGAGTGTATTGCATAAAGATTAAAGGCATATGATATTTAAAAGGAAAAATACATGCAATCAAACCACAAAAAAGACATCTAATAGTATTACTATTGTGGAATTAGCAGCAATGGCAAAAAGATTTGTGCTTCATAATAGAAATTTATAGAATTTCGTTAATAAAAATGTATTCTGTCAAATGAAAACTCACATGTTTTGAAGGCATTCGTGATGCAACTGGAATCCAAAGCATGATGGTAGAAGTATACAGGTTGACCTAATAGCTCTGAACTTTTGTAGCCAAGAAGCTCTGTTATTCTGAAAGTTAAAAAACAATGTAAGATACTCAACTAACTGGATAGAAATTACAACTGTAAGACACCAAATAAAGAAAAAATTAAATACAATTTTAAAATTATAATTTACAAATGAGTAAACAATATAATATTCATGGGGAAGGAGGGAGGTATTTATTTCTGGTATGTTACATAAACACAAAAATTGTTAAATATATTTTTTTAAATAATCTACTTATCTTGCAACTCGCTGGATACGCTACTGTTGTTAGTGCTCCGTAACACTTTAAGGAAATACTATTTAAAAAATTTTAATAACAGCCTTTTATTACATAATGCATTCAACAATATTATTGTCTTCTTACATTGTCCCCTGTACTGGGAGGAGATAAGCAGAACTTCTTACCAACAAAACAGATGGCCAACATTCTTCCCCATTTCTTTAAAAATAAACATAACAAGTATCATCTCGAACCTCGTTCCTCTAACAACGCATTATATTCTCATATTGCAGAAGAATAGGAATGCCTAACGCTGGGATTTTCCATATTTTGGAATAAAATGATTTTATAATTATTTTATGGTTTTAATAACTTTGTACATAAAAATAGATGACAGATTAAGAAAAACATTAACAAACTATTTTTATGTAAAGAAAAAGTTACAAAAAAAATATTTTTAGGGGTTGGGTAAAAAATGATGACGATATCAAAAGTCAAGGAACAGATGTCATATATTCCCACGGCCGCCATCTTGGATTTTTTCTTGCCGTGAAAATCCGCTTTCCGCCAAGTAGTAAATGTCACCAAGCAGTGATTTATGCGCATGTGAGGCTTAACGAAAATAAAATGTAAAACATCGCCAACAAAAAATCACTAAGAAATCTCAAAACATCCAAGATGGCGGCCGCGGGAATATACAGCATCTAAGTCAAAGAGGAACCCCCACCCCCTAGAGATATCTTACGATATCAAGTGCCAGCCCCCTCCCCCTCCCTCCTAAAGGAATAACGTTATATATGTACAACCCCAAATTTATTTATTTTTATCACTTATTTATTTATTTTGTTACTAATGTAGACCCGACTACATTTGAAATTTCATAAACTGAGCCATATAGAGATAGTAGATATTATAGAGAAAATCTTACGTTTGCCTGTGGCTATTTCTAATATGTAGTCTAATACTGTATATTTTAGCAACATACACAAATTTCATGGCGCCTGACTTTCTTATAGGAAAGTCAGAGAGACAGGCAAATTAATATAATTTTTTGGATCCCAATAAATCTTACGCAGGATCAGCACAAAATGGAATCTTAATCCCTTCATGACTGACATCATTTAAAGACATTTTAATAGGCAAGTAATGTGACACAATAAATAGACATTTCTTAATACCAGTAATTCCATATAGTATTTTTTGTCTTATTTAATCCAATAACTCCATAATTAGACAAGGTAAAGTTTAGGATTAAAATATTCTGCTATTAAAAAAATAAAAAAAACACATGCATCCTATATGGAACGTATAAGTGACACCCATCATGAAGTGATTAAAAACAATATATTAAAATTGGAGGATCCATTCAAGAATTATGTGTTATTACACATATATATTTTTTTAAAAATAGTTCTCAAAAAATATTTTTTCCTGCTCAATAAATTGACATTTTCAGAAGTGGTTTTAAACCAAACAGATTTCTACATGACCTAAAACACGAACTTCGCCATGCGTTATAAGCGATTATTATCTCAGGATGGCGGTTTTTTTCTTTTGCGCCTGGAAATTCGCTTTAGGCTCCTGTCCCTGTCGGCGAAGGCATACACGAGCTAATGCTAATCCTATGGAGAGGGATCTGTCTAATATATCGTTTGAAATTTCGACATTTTTAAATACAGTAAACTCTGTCTAAGGCGGAATCGATCGGGACCAACAAAAATTTCCGCAATAGATAATAGTCCGCCTTAGACAAATTTTACTCTATATCTATGGATTCGCAGGGACTTCAAAATCTTTCCGAGTTAGATAGATTTCCGTCTTACACAGAGTCCACCTTACAGAGAGTTTACTGTAGTTTTTTTTTTTTTTTTTGGCATTGGATAGTCGAGATCAGTCTGTACATCGCACCTTTTTTACTTTTTCAATTTTGGTTGCAGATTTTTTTTAGAATGACACTTTCCTTTTCAGAACTGGTTTTGAAAGTGAAAGTAACCTTTAAAAAAAAAAAAATCTGCGACCAAAATCGAAAAAGAAAAAAAGGTGCGATGTGGAGACGGACCTCGACTATCCAATGCGGGGAAAAAAAAAAAATGTCGAAATGCAAACGAGATATTAGACTGATTTCTTCCCATAGGATTACCATTAGCTCGTGAGTGCCTTCGCCCGCAGCGACAGGAGCCTTAAAGATGCCAATTTTCATAGCATCTTCTGCCTTTACCGAAAAAACAGTTCGTTTACATAGTTGCTTAATAAGAGCACTTGCCTATTTGACATGCTTTTTACGAACAAAAATGAATAAAAAATGTGTCAGAAAATAGCCAGTTCGGATTTAAGAAACAGTCTTAAATTGCACAATTGTATAAATTTCTTTCTTTCTTTAAGTCTCTTAATAAAAATAATCAAAAGCATAATTTTAGCATTACAAATTAAAATTTATTTTGGAGAAGTAATCTTGAAGAATTGTAAAAATAGTTACCTTCCATCAATGTGTGTGAACTTCATGTCAGGCGTGTGTCTGCTGACAAAAATGTCTTTTTCAAGGGGTATCTCAATATGTGCTGGATGAGGAATAGTTTTGCCGATCAGAATCAAATAGAACGTTGGACATTTGATGTCAGTATTGAAAGGCTTGTCAAGTTTGTGGCCAATGTAATGAATAAGCTGGAATAGAAAGAAAGAGTAATGCATTAATATTATTGTTAAAGTTAAGAAAAAGAAAATTACATTTAAAAAGTTTTACTATAAATTGATATGCAATAAAACAGGAGTTTATTCCAGAATTTTTTTTTTTTAAAGGGGGGGGTGGGGGGGGGGGGCTCGGTGCTGCTGATGGAAAACAGTACTTTTAGTTTCTTAAGGGCATTTTTTAGTTCTTAAGGGCACTTTTTAGTTTCGTGAAGGCACTTTTTAGATTTGTAAAGGCACTTTTTAATTCGTGAAGGTACTTTTTAGTTTCATAAAACCAATTTTTAGTCTCAGGAAAGCAATTTTTAGTTTCTTAAGGGCACTATTTAGTTTCGTAATGGCACATTTTAAACTCAAGGTCACTTTTTAGTATCATAAGGACACTTTTTGGTTTCGTAAGGGTATGTTTTAGTTTCGTAAAGGCATGTTTTAGTCTCAGAAAAACAATTTATAGTTCCGTAAAGGCCCTTTTCAGTTTCGTAAAAGCACGTTTTAGTGCCAGAAAGACAATTTTAGTTTTTTAAGGGCACTTTTTAGTTTCGTAAGGGCACTTTTTAAACTCAAGGTCACTTTTTACTTTTTTAGACTCATAAGGGCACTTTTCAGTTTCATAAGGGCACATTTTAGTTTCGTAAAGGCATTTTTTAGTCTCAGAAAAGCAATTTTTAGTTTTTTAAGGGCACTTTTTAGTTTCATAAGGGCACATGCTGATGGAAAACAGTACTTTTAGTTTCTTAAGGGCACTTTTTAGTTTCGTGAAGGCACTTTTTAGATTTGTAAAGGCACTTTTTAGTTTCGTGAAGGTACTTTTTAGTTTCATAAAGGCAATTTTTAGACTCAGGAAAGCAATTTTTAGTTTCTTAAGGGCACTATTTAGTTTTGTAAGGGCACATTTTAAACTCAAGGTCACTTTTTAGTATTATAAGGACACTTTTTGGTTTCGTAAGGGCATATTTTAGTTTCGTAAAGGCATGTTTTAGTCTCAGAAAAACAATTTTTAGTTTTTTAAGGGCACTTTTTAGTTTCGTAAGGGCACTTTTTAAACTCAAGGTCACTTTTTACTTTTTTAGTCTCATAAGGGCACTTTTCAGTTTCATAAGGGCACATTTTAGTTTCGTAAAGGCATTTTTTAGTCTCAGAAAAGCAATTTTTAGTTTTTTAAGGGCACATTTTAAACTCAAGGTCACTTTTTAGTCTCATAGGGCACTTTTCAGTTTCGTAAAGGCCCTTTTTAGTTTCGTAAAGGCATTTTATCATTAAGTTTTGACGGGTATTATCTAGATGGATAAAAAATGTAATTTTTTTTTATGTTTGATTATCGTTTTTAATAAAAGAACAACTTATAAAAGGCATATTAGTGTGATAATTACTTGATATGCATCCGATTTTAAGTTAACTGCCCTTCCCTTTGGTTTCAGGGTCGTCTTCATGCGGACAAATAAGGACAGAGTTTCGTCGTCGCATTCCTCGTCAGATTTGGAAGATTTTGCAGCTAAGACTGCCTTGATGTCGTCATGATCACATGGGTGGGAATACTGCATAATACTCTGTCCCATCATTTCAATCTGGAAAATATTTAAAAAATTCAAATCTTAAAATATATAAAATCATTTTGATAAATTATTTAATAATTGTTTATAAATAGTATAAGATTGTAAAGATTGAAATAGTAAGATTATGTTAATAACACTGGCGATGACTAGGAAAATCTACGGCGCGCAGAGGCCTGAAAATTTGTATGAGAGTAGTACAAGGCAGGTCCTGCTTGAACCAGAAACTCAGCTTTTTATTTTTTGATAATTAGCAGAGATATTAATTACAAATTCATTGAAAACGCATTATTTCTGAAAATCGACAAACGCTCCCGCTCAGTCCTTGCTTTTCCCCAGCGAAAAGAAAAGAAAAACCAATGTTGATTGTTGTTTTATTTTGTCAGTTTGCTTTAAAATCCACTGGCCGAAATGTTCGGGATAAAGAAAAAAGGCAGATATATTCTTACTATTCGTACTTTTACGTCTTAAACGCTGCAATCAGCTTGAAAAAATATTGTTGTTAACCCTTTGAAAAAAAGATTCAAAAATGGTCGTTTTCTCAGTGGACATTTTCTGCCTTACGGCAATGATCCCCCAGGGCGTAATTTTAGAGGCACGGACAAACAAAAAATATGCTCTGACCATTAGAATAAAGCTGAGACCGTGAGATCTTGTTTTCGGTTTTCAAAAATACGAATTTTAATTCGCGACTGCAAGTCAGCGCCTCCCGGAGACAATATTTTTCCTAAGCTAAAAGTGACTAAACGTTCATATTTAAACACAATCTTTTCAGAGAATCTCGGTACACCGGGGTTTAGATAACCTATTAATATTTCGAAATGTTCGTACGAGTAGAAGTATTTAAAAAATACTAAAATCCGAGAAATTTTCGATGAAAACGCTAAAAATCGGAGTGTTTCGGCGTGGCTTCGGCTCATATTTTCACAACTAAATATACATTTTTTCCTCCCACGAAATTGGACACCTTTATATTTACTAGCAAAAGCTATGCTTTGTTTGGATTCGTGAAGCATCATTTAATAAGAAATATTTGAAAGTAACAATACTTTTTATATTATTTTTGCATCTTTATTAAGCAAAAACGTTATTTTATGTTTTGGCACATATTAATTTTAGAAATGTAAATTCAACCAAATAACAAAGAATTTCCTCGGAATTTTTTATTGATGATATAACGAAGTTAACAATTAATTTTATTTGTTTAATTTTTTTGTTGCCTCTTTACAAAAATCATAATATTATGTAAGTATTTTAAAATGCGTCAGTATCGTCTGCGTACATGATTTCACATAAAAAGAATAAATTGTGTATTTGAATTCTTAACACTGAAAAATACTTTTATAATTGAATGTAAATAATTGGATTTTCACAAATTTTAACTCATTAAAAATACGCTATAATTTTCGTAAAAAAGGGTATTTTAAAAATTCCATCAAAGAAATCGTGAAACTATTTAATTAATCATGATTCTATCTGTTATTACTAACTCCGCATGATTTATTTTTTTCTTCTGAAAATAGGCGTGTTTTATTTTTTATTTGCAAAAATGCGTCCGTAAGGTAAAAACACGTGAAATAAAGTAATTAAAATAATATATTTTTTAAGGTTATTCTGTAAAAAAAAAACAATATTGTGCAAATCTACGGATCATAATTTATTTTTATGTTTAATTTCAAGTCAAAATACTGAATAGTTTTTTGTGTAAAGTGTACGACAAAATGTAATATGTGTAGCCTAGTAGAGGAGTCGCTTCGCTCATCCTAATAAATCTCTGAAAATTTCAAAAAGGTCAGACGATTAAAATGTCGTTATGTTAAAAGACCCAACGCAACAACAAGAAAGAAAAGCGAGAAGAAAATGTTTTTCTTTTACAACTAGATACATTTTCTCACGAAATTTTTACACGGACTACAGATTAGTTATATTTATAACGGATAAAAATTTCAAAGAGTTAAAAAAAAAAAAAAAATTCTTTTTTTCGAACTATGAAAGGGCTGAAACAAGAAAATGTCTTTTTACGCTAAATACCAATATTTTTTCGCTAGTTTTCATTTTAAAAATATAAATTCATACAAAATCGTGCTAAAGATATAACATCATACGCATTTGAGGTTTATTTAAGGTTATTATCACGGGCCCGGGCAACACCGGAAGAGTCAGCTAGTACTGTATATAAAGGGCAAAATTAGCCCCGGCAACAGGCCACTAAATGGAAAATGTGACTCTATTCGGTCACCCTATGGCCAACTTTGCTATAAGGTGAGACTAGTAAAATTTTCTTCCATGGCATCAAACCATTCCACTTTTGCTGATTGCAATATCAAATAATAAATAAATTGCAAGTTCAAATAAATATTAAATATGTTAATATTAACAAAAGTTTATTGTTTAGAACTTTTAAATAAAAAAGTGGCCCCGAATAAAATTCCTACTATTGTCCCCTTGCCAGTAATGAAATTATTGCAATTTACTGTATACTAATTTACATACCTGAGAAAGTCCAATGAATTCTTCAACATTCTCAGACAGGAAAATGATGTCACCGACATCGGACAAAACAAGCAAGAATCCACTTAAAACGCTAGCAAACACAGAATCCACATGAGTGGTGTCGATTGGGACGGGTCGCTCAGAAAGACCTGAGAAGGGAAACACAAGAAATTTAAACTAAATCATAAATGAATGAGATGCTTATGTTATGATATAGTGAAATACATTTTCCTCTCGCAGATCACAATATTCGATATTAAGACTGTTAGTCAACTTCAGAATTCCTATATCGCTAATGTTAAATCTATGGACTATATCTCTTCAGGAAATTAATATTTTCAACTTTTTTTTTGTGTGTGTGTGTGTAATCTCTCAACTGCTCTGCTCAACAAGCGCAAAAAGTTTTGACAGATTTATAAATACATTTTTTAACGGAAAGATATAAAATTGGAATTCCTGACTATGGAAACGATTTTTTTATCAATGAATTACCTATTGAATTATAAGCGATTTTGATAACGTGACAAAGATTTTTTTCTCCCTTCGCTGACCGTTTCTTTCTTCGGGAACTTCGGTTCAAAACATCCACTTTAAGGGTGTATTCGAAAAAATGTTTTTCCACCCTCAACAGCTCGAAATTTTCTGAGACATTTTCAGACTCATTTTTAAAAGTAAAAAGATGAAACTTGCTGGGGGTGATTTTTGAAGACATGTTTAACATGCCGTGTGATTTCATTTTCAGCTCAATTAATTAGAATTTGATTTTTAAACAATTATTTTCTCAGTATGACCATTTTTTTCATTCCCAGATCGCTTCTGAAAATTCGGTTCAAAACGCCAACTTTGACAGCGTTTAATACAGTATTTTCTGCATTTATCAAAAAATCGAAAAACACGGAACACTATGTAGTTTCTAAATAAGAGAATTTCCCAGTTTGATGCGTTTGAGAGCAAAAACGAATTTCAAAATGAATCAGAAAATAAGCAGTTTGGATCGGAATACACCCTTAACACTATTTTCTGCAAGATCTATTGCGTTTGCAAGAAAACGGAAAAGACAGTTCGATGACACAGTTTCTGAACAATAACACTTGCTAGTTTCATGCATTTTCGAACAAAAATAAATTAAAACTTAAGTCATAAAGTTGCCCTTTTGGATTTGAGAACAGCCTTAAAGGATGTTTCTTTTTCCCTTAGTTGTCAAAATATTTCTACAATATAGACTTAATTTTATGAGAACTGTTAAAATCTTACTCACAGTTCGTCAGATTTCAACACATAAAATATTAAATTAAGCACATATTTTAGAAATATTCTGAGAAACAAGAAAAAAAAAGAAAGAGATCCTTTAAGAAGAATACACTACACAGAAAAAAGTTAAAAATATTATTTTCCTGGGGAGATAGTTTAAATATACGAATACATTTTGCGCGCATAGATTTAACATTAGCAATAAGAATTCGGAAGCTGTCTGGCTAACAGCCTTAAGGCGGTTCTTAAAAAAAGAAACGTTTATCCGTTCAACACCTTGAAACTTTGACTCATTTTTAAACATTAAAGAAATAAATATATAAAACCCTTTTTTAAATATTTTATATTATTGCTTTAAATCTTATACAATCAAAGTGCAAATTACACATTTCCCCCCTCAGATATCAATTGAATAATTTAAATGATAATAATCAAATAATTTCATGATTTTTACATTGCTATCCAGAGTTGCCAAGTTCCAGAGGGCAAAAATCAGGAGGTTTTTAAAAAGAAATCAGGAGACTTTTCAATGAAGTTTTTTCATTTTTAAATGCAAACATAAAATAACAATAATAAATTTATTTGAAATAATATTGTAGCTATATATACTTAATAAATGAAAAACGTTTTTAATTAGGGGCTCCAAAATGCTTTTAATCAAGCAAATGACATAAAAGTTTTAAAACAATTTAAAATCCATCACTATAAATACCAGGAATGGATTTTATCTTCTCATACAAATTATCTCTGAACAATTATAAAAGTTATGAATGATAAGTTTTAATTAATAAAGAAATTATTAAAAACAAAATGATACACGATTATTCTACTAAAAAAATAATAATTACAGTTTGCAACATAAAGTTACAATTTATTCATTATAGAAAATAAAATTAATTGTAACAGATTTTTGCATTTAAAAATGAAAATTGTAAATTTGCCCATATTAAGAGCCAAAGTTTTAAAGAGGCATCCTACATATCTGATCTGAACTTCTATCATATCAAATAGCACTAATCAAACATAAAGAAATAGACATCCAAGATTTTTCTAACATATTTAAGTATAAAATAAGAATGAGAAAAAATGTGTCAGAAAATCAGGAGAAATACGTCAAAAATCAGGAGTATGGAAAAACAAGCAAAAATCAGGAGTCTCTTGCCGAAATCAGGAGACTTGGCAAGTCTGCTATACACATTTTCTTCAAAGTTTTAAAGACAAATTCAGGTGATTTTTGCAATAATGATGATTTTTACATGCAAACATATAACTAAATACATTATAGATTTTTAAGTTAAAAAGAAAACAAAAGTAGATCATTGCCTTAAATCTTACGCAAAGAAATTACAAATTAAAGATTCCTTTTTTAGATATTAGTGAAAATGAACCCGGAAAAAAGGAGATAATATAAAATGATAATGCAAAATCACAGGGGTCGATGCAGGTTTTTTTTCTTGGGGCCCATTTTGTGAAAAGTAAAAGTTATTTTTTGTGAAAAATAACATTTTGTAATGAAAATTGGAATCCAGTTACTCAAATTCGAACTAAGCATTTATTAACAAAAACTTCTTTAAACCATTTTGCTAAAGTTTTTGTTCCTGGTGAACCGTTTTTATTTACAAATCACACATTTTAAAACCTAACAAATTAAAAATAAATTTTGTGAAGGGACCTGTTTTAATATTAAGGAATTTTGTGATGGGGGGCCATTTTGTTAAATTGATTTTTGTGAAGGGGCCCATTTTGCTAAATTGATTTTTGTGAAGGGGCCCATTTTGGTAAATTGATTTTTGTGAAGGGACCCATTTTGCTAAATTGATTTTTGTGAAAGGGCCCTAAATAGGCCCCAAATTTTGCCTGGATCGACCTCTGAATCATCATTATAATAATAATTCCATGTATGTTTTTTTTTACACATTAATTTATGTACATTTCCCTACAAAAGTGTAAAGAAATATGCAACTATTATAATAATGCAGATTTTTTAATGAATTTTTCAAGTTTTTAAATAACGCTGTTTTCCATGCATGAACTTTATACTCAGTTACATACATGTTTCATAAAATTTCAAAGAGTAAAGTCTCCTCTTGTTGGAGAACAGGGCCTAAATGTTGCCTTCGTCCCTGTCTCTTTTGGAGAATGCCACCGCCTTTTATTACGAAGGCCACGACCCGACACAACCTGAAGTTTGACTGACCCTGAAGTACTGTACTGACCCAAGTTTAATGAAGGAAAAATGCCCCGAGCGCATGCAAAACTAGTCCACCGTTCACCCACCTAATCATCAAAACATGTTAATTCACACAAAATACAGAGTGTGTGGAAACTTAGCCTTTTCACAGTTTTCCACATGTAAAAACCCTCATAAATGTTACAGAATCACGATCTATGGAGACTCCATGCATTCGTGAGAGACACTAGAAAATTTGTCTAAGTCTCAAAGTTTGCCGGTAACATAAAAGTAAATAACTTCAGTACGATCGATCTTACGAAGGTGACACTTTGAAACAGCGTAGATAAAAGGATGACCACCTGGTTCCCACTTTGTGACACCGAAATATGCCAGTAAGTGCTTCTCGACATTGCATACTTTGACAGGAGAGTTTCGTGTGCAAAAAGTGGGTAGGGCCTCGCCTAGCCATTAGGAGGTCAGCTGTCAAAAGGATTTTGACAGGCGAACCAATGCCAATGGATGTTGGGAACTCGCATTGTTTTCCAGAGAGAAATTAAGCATATATACGAGATCTCTGAGGAGATCAGATGATTAGTTTAGAAGAGTTAGCAAAAGCTAAACTCGAAAGAAGTTCTTCAAACCTGAGGGAGAGAAAAGAATCTCTCTATGTTTTTTTCACGGAACTATTTCTCGGAGGTCGCTTCGAGGGGAGAGGAGATTGTTCTCTCAACGGTTACAAAGCCGATCAGCTGAGTTACAGCTGAGTTCTTGTCAGCACAGAAGCTTATCGGACGGATGACTACTACTCTGCACTTCTAAAGCCGCTATCAGATTCACCAACTTTTCGAGCAATTTTTGAGCCAACTCTTGATTTCCTCCAACTTTTCGCGAAATGTTGTCTCGACACCCAGTGTGATAGCAAACAGCAATATCCCCAACTTTTTATCCGCATCTCAAAAAAGTCTGTCCTAGCCGCAACTTTTCCTCCCACCTTTCAACATTTCAGCGAATCAGAGATAAGCCATTGATACGAAAATGCGATAAATATTGACTGCTGGTACTAGTAGTACTGGTTTTCCCGGGTTTTCCTCCAACTTTAGCAAAGACAATTGTAACCTTTTTCTCCCTTTCAACTGGAAAAAGTTGTGGTTAAAATCGGATGTAAAAGTTGGTTGCTCGAAAAGTCGGTGAATCTGATAGCGGCTTTAAGGACATATTTTACTTTGAAGGGATCATAGTGTTTCACAGAGACTCTTGAAATACCTAATCCGGACTCTGACTTATTATTCTGTCAAGAACTTTTTTATCAGATTCTCCTACCTTACTAAATCTTCATTTTATCAAACTAAATTCTTACGTATTTTGTTGTGTCAGTGTTGACAATATATTTAGCCAAGAGTGTTTGTTGTTTTACGAAAATAAAACTTTCAATTTTTCATCTTACTAAAATCTTTGTCATCCCGCCTCTGAGGAGATCACGTCACGCTACCGCCCTCATCTGAGGTCACCACAAGTGATTCAAAATTCGTATTTCAAACTTTAAAGTGTGATCAACAGTGTGGTACTAAATCTGGCATTTTTTTTTAATCAGTAATTCTGAATTTTAACTAGAAAGTTTCAATAATAACTTTTGGTTTATAAAATGGTAGACCCTTAGAGAATATATGAAGAAAGAATTAATATTCAAAATTTTCTTGTGCGATTTCAGAATTTTTGAATAAAACTGCCAGATGTGACAATACTGATGGTAGAGCAAAAGCACGCTACAACATACAATTTTTGTGTAGGAAAAACGGGTCATTCATAATCAATTTATTTAGCCAAAAAGACAGGGTGTTACATTACAAACCAAGCCCATTTTTTTTTTTTTTTTGCTTAGATCTTTAACAATAGTTAAGATATTTTAAAGAAATTTTCGACAGACTTTTGCTTTGTGTGAAATGCAATGACACCACGAAAAGTGCTAGAAATGTAAAATATTTCGGCTAGCGATGTTACATGTAATGTCAATTTACATTCGAAATTACAGTGCTATTTGGATCCAGACGGTGGCCATTTCTATCACTTCTCGTGATACCGTTACATTTCACAAAAAGAAAGATAAGTCTGTAGGAATTGGTTACAATATCTTTATAACTGTTAAAGTTATGGACAAAAGTAGGGATGTAACGAATATTCGGCCACAATTCGGTATTTGGCCTATTCGGCCCTTTTGCCGAATATTGAACAGATATTCGGCCGAATACCTGTGGCCGAATAGTGGGACATTTGACCGAATACCTGTAGCCGAATAGTGGCATATTTGGCCGAATATTTTAAGATATTTGGTTAGATATGTTCCAGAAAATCAAAACAAAATATGATTTTAAATATTTTCGACAAACAATATTAAAAAATTATACCTAAATACATTAATTATTATACGAAAAAGATCTCATTTTGAAATATGGGGTGGAGGAAGTATTATGAGGGGCTTGTTAATTTTGAGAGAAAGAAAAGAGAAAAGTATATCTTGGTAGCAGAAAAGAATATATAATATTTTAATAGAATGAATAATTATATTTTAAGAAAATAACCTTTTTTTTTTTTTTTTTTTTTGACATACAGAGTGTAAATTTACTAAGTTTAAGTTGCATGAAAAAGGATATAAAAAGACAGAGGACACATGCAAGTTCTTATTTTTAGGGGGTGAAAGGATTTTACTAAAATAAAAAAAGTTTCATTTTTACAGAGGTAATGAGTTCTATTTTAGATAGTATATCTATATAAATTACTAGAAACTATCTATGGATTAAATAAAAAATTATGAATTAAATTATTATTTGCATTTTTAAAAGTCATATGTTATCTTTAAAGTATTTTTAAAGACATTTAAAGTATAACAAAAAATACATTCAGCTGTTATGATTTTTGAAAACTCAAACAAAAAATCAATTTCAATTAGTCCTTAATTTAATTTTTCATTTTAAAATTGAAAAAAAAATTAAACAATTAAAATAAAAGTCATTTATATTAAAGTCAGTATTCGGCCGCCGAATATTCGGTATTCGGTCTAAAACTTGGCCGAACATTCGGTATTCGGCCAAATCACTATTCGTTACATCACTAGACAAAAGTCCGGGTCCGAATTGGAATGCGACACCCTGTATTTTTGACGAAATAAATAGGTTACAACCCTGGTTTTTTACAGAAAATCTGAAATGACTCCACAAATTGTAATAGAATATCTTGAAATTAAGATACATTTATGATACAACGGGATCAGCTGGATTCGAACACAGCACCTCCCGTTTTGGAAGTGGAGGCATTACTTTTGAGCCACTAATACTTGACTACTTTGCCATCATATTTGTCACTTTTACTCTGTGACATTTCCTAAAAAAGGTATAATTGTAAGGCGTGAGTTTTTAGTTATATTCGAATGTTTTGTTCAATTAAATTTAAATAATATGGCGTACAGTAATTACTATATAGATGCAGAGCTATCGAAAGTAATTAGGGTATCTTCTATAGATGGAATTTCCTGTAACTAAATTTTGAATTGAATTGTGCATTCAGCTAAAGAAATTTTACTATATACTATACGATGTTACAGTGTTAGTATGATATAAATAAATTTATGGCTGCACAAAAAGCTATGGATGGATTTTCAGCTATCGATATTAATTCTAAGAAAAGCGTGTTCTAAATAAATCAAATTTTAGTTTCACTATGAGGTATATATAAAAATATATAAAAATCATATACATGACTGCACAAAAGAATTTCATTCATTATCATCTATAGACAGTAATTGCTGAAAATGAATTTTTATTTATTTTAATGTCAATTCATGTCTGTTTAAAATCATGCGTCAAGCATGGGTTGTACGAAAATCTATGCAGTTCTTGAGAATGCTATCCATAACATTTTTGCCATTTGGGAGCTATCGTGTTCATTCTCTCTCTCTCTCTCTCTCTCTCTCTCTCTCTCTCTCTCTCTCTCTCTCTCACACACACACACACACACACACACACACACACACACACACATATCCTGGTTACAGTACTTTTCTTCCATTATGTGTTCAGAAAAATGTTTGTTGTAGTGTGCTCTGCCACCCTTTAAAGTTTTTACCATAAGTTCTGAATCACACTATATTGTAGTAAAAACAGGATGGTTGGATGATTTGATATTTATGGCACAAGATCCACAAAGGGAAATTCTGCGCCAAAACGAAAGGAGGGGAAAAAAACGAAAAGTAAAAACAGGAGATGACTTACTTGTAGTGACTGGTAATGACTTACTTGAGATGACTTCCATCATTTGCCTGACTTTGAGATACCCCACTGTCAGCCTCATGATAGAAGCTTTGTCCAGTGTAGATACCACTGTCTGCGGTATGGGCAGCTGACTGGACAAGTCGCTGAAAATTTTGGACTCTTTGCTGCGCCTGCTCCGAGCAGCATCGCGAGATTTCTCCTTGCGCTTCTCCGAATTTCTGAAAAGAGAAAAAATATACATAATTAGACTAACACTAACCTAAGATGAACCCGTCCTAATAATAGGACGTATTTACATTGAGTATTATTTTGTCTTTACAATTATATCTGCTTAGCAATTGTGTTGCATATGTATTTTATAAAGTATTTCAAATTTTCGGAAAAACTATACTTAACAATCCAATTTTTAAACTAAAATGCATGTCATAAGCTAAAACTATAATTATTATCATTCATAAATTTTCATTAGACCTTTCAATCGCCGTCCTTTATAACTGATCCTTTAGTTCCCGAGTTTTTGAGCATTGAAAGATTGGTTGATTGATTGCTTCTCCTAGTTTTTCCATGCTTTCTCAAAATTTTAGACATCGGAACGCAACAAAATGCCGTCTGTAGCCAGAATTATCATTTAGAAATCTTAATTAGCCTTTTCAATTGCCGTAAGATTTCTTAAAACTGATTCATTAGTTCCCGAGTTTTTGAGTATTGGTAGATTGGTTAATTTTTCTAGTTTTTCCCTGTTTTCTCAAAATTTTAAAATATCGAAATGAGTCAAATTGCAGATTGTAGTCAAACTTAATTATAAATCTTGAACCTTTTCAATCGCCTCGTAAGATTCCTTAAAATTGATCAATTAATTCCCGAGTTTTGAATGTTGGTTGATTTGATTGATTGATTCTCTTAGTTTTTCCCTGTATTTTCTCAAAATGTTCGGTATCAGAACGAGGCAAATTACAGATTGTAGTCAAAATTAGTTATAAATCTTAGACCTTTTCAATCGCCTCGAAGGATTCCTTAAAATAAAATTAATCCATTAGTTCCCGATTTTTGAGTATTGGCTGAATTGATTGATTGTCAGAGTTTATCACTCTTTTCCCCCTTTAACTGTTTTAGATACCGGAATGCAAAAAAAGTGCAGATTGTATCCAGAATTAGCATTTAGAAATATTAATCAGACCTTTCAATCACGATAAGATTCCTTAAAATTGAACAATTAGTTTCGAGATTTTGAGCATAGATGGTTGATGGATTAATTCTCCGGTTTTTCTCTATTTTCTCAAAAACTGTTTAGTCCAGGCAATAGGGAATTTTACCTAGCAAAATTAATGGTAGTTCTAGAAATCGGCTCACTTTATGTTTTTTGGGTCGCTGAATCCGAATTCTTCCCACCAAAATTTCCCCGGCGACCCCCCCCCCCCAAATTTAGGAAAAAAGCCCCCCCAAAAAGGTTTTTATTAAAAATATCAATTTTTTAATTGCTTTAGGGGAAAAGTATCTAGAAATTCAGAAAGTAGACAAAATTTGCAACAAATTAGATATATGACATTATGACTTAGGATGAAGGGGGAGGGGGGATCTGCCTCGGAACATGCTGCTCGGAACATGCTGCGTGGACTAAGTTGCGCAATTCCACTTAACCACTCACACGTTTACATTCGCCCTCCCATCTCCCCTCCGAACTTTCTTTATAAGGTTTACTTAGTTACAAGTTTTTTGGGCAGCTGAATCCGAATTTTAAACTTACCCCAAAAATTCCGCCCCCCCCCCCCCCGAAAACACCCCAGAATAGTTATTAACTTACATTTCTCATTGTTTTAAGGGAAAAGCATTACGAAATTCAGAAACTAGACAAAATTTGCAACAAATAGGATATATGACATTATGACGTAGGATAAACGGGGAGAGAGGGGGCTGCCTCGGAACATTCCCCGCGCGCTTTTCTCAAAAACCAAATTTTTTCAAAAAATCAATTTTTTGGGGGGTTGCCGAGTGAAATTTTGATGGGAAGTTACAAATTCGGATTCAGCGACCCAAAAAACATAAAGTGAGTCGAAATCCAGAACTAATATTAATTTTTCCCAGGTAAAATCCCCTATAGCCTGGACTTCATAACTTAGTGCACGTAGCGCCGCAGTGCATGTTCAGAGGCAGCCCTCCCCCTCCCCGTTCATCCAGGAATTGCGCAATTTAGTTTACGCAGCACCGCGCGCATGTTCCGAGGCAGATCCCCCTTTTCCCTTCGTCCTAAGTCATAAATCTAATTTGTTGCAAATTTTGTCTACTTTCTGAATTTCTAGATACTTTTTACCTAAAACAATAAAAAAAATTGATTTTTTTAATAAAAACCTTTTTTTTTTGGGGGGGGGGGGGGATTTTACGAAAATTAGGGGGGGGGGGTGCCGGGGCAAATTTTGGTGGGAAGTTAAAAATTCGGATTCAGCTACCCAAAAAACATATAGTAAACCTTTTTCCAAAACTACTATGAATTTTGCTAGGTAGAGCCCCTATACGGTCTCTATTGCCTGTCCTAGTTTCGGATATCGGAAATGGACAAACTGCAGATTATAGCCAGAAACATTCTCTATCTGCCCCGTCATAAGTTTAATGATAGTTATGCAGTCGTTTAAGGAAAAGAGCAATTAAGTAAATTTAACGGAGGAAACTCGATAGATTCCTCAGAATAAAATAAAATTTTTGTTTTATCACCAAAATCAATGAATGTTCCATACAATTTGACGAACATTATGTCGGCGCGATTTTTGAAGGGGGGATTTTGAGCAGGAGGACATCACCTGTATTCCTCATTGCCTCCCTAATCCTTTATGCCCCACCAGTGGCCAAGGTTATGTTTTCAAAGGTGGTAGACGGGAGGTACTGGGTTCGAGCCCAACCGCGCTCATCGACCTAATCGTTCGGAGGTTTTTGTGGTTTTTCTCGAACCTTGGATATCCTTGAGTAAATACGGGTTACGTTCCCTTAGAAAGACCCCCACGGAGGGCATTTCTTTTCGGGCCATTATCCCTCGTGTAGGTAACTAACTGGCCGTCATAAATAACACCAACACCCTAATCCTTTATTAACATCAGTGGAAGTCCAAAAATAATGTTGAATTCAGGAGGTGGCCAGCGGTGGACATTCCAGACGAAGCAACGAAATAATCCCTCGGATGAAGTGGGATTTTATGCTAATTAATGGTCTAGAAGTGCAATCCTCTCCCGGATCTCCGGGAGGTATGAATGAATTAATGGTCCTTGGGCCTTTCTTTGGCTTCATCTTGCCCTGTACTGGGTACCCCATTAAAAAACTAGACAAATTGTCTAACTTGAAATTTATTCGAGCTTTTTTAAAGATTATCGTCTGCTTTACCTACTAAATTACAAATTCATTGACTTTGAACATTAACGGTATTAATTGATTAATTTGAATGAAGAATTTACTAAATTAATCTGATTATTTAATAATTTTTAAGAACCTCAATTGTCCCATTATTCACATTGTCCGAAAATAATGATTTGAGCTTCTCCCAGATTTTTTTTTTATTTACTACACCTCTGTTTAAATTCTAAGAAAACGATTTGTTATAAACCTGCGAACAGCTTCTTTCATTACAACCACAAATTTATTGCTGCTTCAAGAGAGAAACAGCAATTTAAGTTACACAAACAAGTTATGCTGATGAACCCTAGCATCCCATATTTGTCAAATACAATGATGCAACAGAACCAGTCTACCAAGAAATAATTTCATTTTTTGTTGCGTAATAACTGAGAAAGTAAACAAAGATTGTAAATTCTACTAAAAATGATGCCTGAAACAAATGATAACGTCATGACTAGCCAATCCTCTTTGGATGACAATTTGAGGGGAGCGGCTCAATTAGACCAATAAGAATCACGCATGCTGTAAAGTTTAAAATATTACCTATCTACCTGGGAAAACAAGGTAGATGTGCAATGCGCACGACATATTCTATGACGTACGCAGACGTAAAATAAGAATATAAAAATAAGCTTTATTTGCAAGCAAAAGGTAGCATTCGCCGATAGTTTTTAAGAAAATTTCACCTGTAGTTTAAAAATCTCTAAATCGTTCTAAACTTTAAAAAATAATAAGTAAAATATTGAATGCGAGATAACATACTAAATTATATTTTTGATGCCTTTAACATAAAAATTATATATATTAGCATTTTCCTGAACAATCTTAAATTAATTAAAGAACAATCATACATGCCCAGTGCAGTGTTGCCAATCGGCTTTTTTTTAATATTCAGATTTCTTGATTGGCACCATTTTTCTGAAATGTTAAAATTCCCCCTTGTATTCTCCTTAATTAATATGTCATTAAATAAATCGAATTTTACTATTTAGAAAAAGTGATGCCAATCAAGAAATCTGAATTTAAAAAAAGTAGCCTACTGGCAACACTGGCCCAGTGATTCTTAAACTTTTATGCTTTGCATATTCCTTTTGAAGAATTACAAGTACAGTTGGCTAAAAAATAAAACACAAAAAATATATTTTTTCGACGTAAAGTTTCCCCAAAAATATGAATTGTAACTTATGAATAATAATAATAAAAAAAAAATAATAAACTTCTAGAATCTTCAAATATGCGAATCCAAAATGACAGGTCGCATTACGCTAAATAGTTTTTGAGTTATGCTTAAAAAAACACCTTCATTGTAAGCCGTTTTGCAACGATTACAAATAAGTTTAACATTAGAAATTCCAAACTTTAAGGCTCATGTCAGACGAACGTCTATTCGCACGCTTTTTGTTTCAACCTGAAAAAGAAATACCTTACCTATACTACCTGTAGGAAAAATTGGCTCTTCAAGGACAAACGTCCATTTTTCATTTTCCCTTCGTTACCATAGTTACTAACCTAAGATAAGGGCTGAGAAGTGACCAACGAAGGGATAATGAAAAGAGCACGTTTGTACTTGAAAAGTCAATTTTTTTCTACAGGAAGTATTATAACAGGGGTTTCCAATGTTGATTTCAGACACTTTTCTCCGGGAGGGATTTCTGTGGCTCCAGGGGGGAGGGGGACATTATAAAGTTCCGGGTGTGGGAATTGCTCTTTTTGACCAATGAAAAACAAAATCTCAAATCTTCCGGGGGGGACATCTCATTGCTCCGAGGGGTAATGTCCCTCCTGGGCCACCCCCTGAGTTCAACACTGGGTTTCTGTTTCGCGTTGAAACAAAAAGCGTGCAAATAGACGTTTGTCTGACATTAGCCTAAAGCTTCATAATTCCTAAACTATTTGACCGAACGATTTTCCGTTTGCTAGTATCATGAAGTAAAATTTACCCAAAAAGATAAATATGAAGTTAAAATTAAGTGTTCGTGTAGAAAATTTCAAAGTTTGGTACTATCTCAGTATGACACCCCCCCCCCCCCCCCCAAAGAATTTTTTGCTCAGTTGTCTGAAACAAAAATGATATTAGTTGGAGGTGTCGCGCATGTAGATGAAAATGATTTTCGTAATTGCATTTAAAAACATTGGCGGTAACACAATATTATTTGGAGATTTCACGCATGTGTAGATGAAAATTATTTTGGTAATCGTATTTAAAAACATTGACTCGAAAACAGGATTGGTGTTTTGGACGCCCAAAACTAGTTTTGGACAGGACATGTGGGTTTTACTGTCCAAAACTGTACTAAAGTGTCTAAAACTGTACTAAAGTGTCCAAAACCTTAAAAAAGCAACATTCCACATGTTACCACTTCACATTTATTAAACATATGAATAAATATAAATATAGTATCACAATATATTTTACTAACATTCAATTTAATTCTTTGATAAATGAAAAAAAGTTCAATTTTTTCTAATATCTGTGTAACATAAAAAGTTCTATTTCTGTTAAAATTGAGTTATAATAATAAGAAATTCTGTATAATACCACACATGTAGTATAAGGAGGGGAGATTTGCTTTTGTTTCAATTTTTGTGCAAGAAAATGTTACAAAGAAATTTCTTTTAAATAATGTTTCATTGTAAATTATCTTTTCTAGATTATAGGATAATGAAAGAAAACACAAATATATAATTTAAAATGTAGAAGTTATTTTTTAAAAATATGTATTTTTTATTATGAATTTAATCTAATTCTAGTGAACATTCTATTTCTTAAGAGTTAAATAGTGTTGTTATAATAATAGTCATATAATACAGTGTTATAATAATAGTCAATATCTAAATATCTCATAATCAAACAAAATCAATTATTTTTATTTTTACTATTTCTTAATATACACATATACATATTTGCCAGCAGTAGGCTGGTTTAATCAGTATGCTGAACCTGAACTCCATTTATCAATTATTTCCAGTAACAACTCTCGGGACTTTCAGTAACAGAATCAGAATGTATTCGTCATAAAAATCGTTAGTACTTCTACTAACTATTATT